>CM050169.1:131614757-132214757 GCA_027410445.1 Discoglossus pictus | reverse complement strand
AATAAAGGGAGATATGTGATAAAGGAGAACGGGGATATGTAATAAAGGGAGATATGTGGTAAGGGGGAATGTAATAAATAAAGGGAGATATGTGGTAAGGGAGAAACGGGGGATGCAATAAATAAAGGGAGATATGTGGTAAGGGGGAGTGTAACAATTAAAGGGAGATATGTGGAGATATGTGGTAAGGGGGAATTAATAAATAAAGGGATTTGTAATAAAGGGAGATATGTGGTAAGGGAGAATGTAGTAAATAAATGGAGATGTAATAAAGGGAGATATGTGGTAAGGGAGAATGTAGTAAATAAATGGAGCTGTAATAAAGGGAGATATGTGGAAAGAGGGAATGTACCAAATAAAGGGAGATATGTGGTAAAGGAGAATGGGGATATGTAATAAAGTGAGATATGTGGTAAAGGAGAACGGGGATATGTAATAAAGGGAGATATGTGGTAAGGGGGAATGTAATAAATAAAGGGAGATATGTGGTAAGGGAGAAAGGGGGGGTGCAATAAATAAAGGGAGATATGTGGTAAGGGGGAGTGTAACAAATAAAGGGAGATATGTGGTAAGGGGGAATTAATAAATAAAGGGATATGTAATAAAGGGAGATATGTGGTAAGGGAGAAGGGGGGAATGTAATAAAGGTAGATATGTAATAAAGGGAGATACGTGGAAAGAGGGAATGTACCAAATAAAGGGAGATATGTGGTAAGGGGGAATGTAATAAAGGGAGATATGTGGTAAGGGAGAAAGGGGGATGTAATAAATAAAGGGAGATGTAATAAAGGGAGATATGTGGAAAGGGAGGATGTAATAAATAATGGGAGATGTAATAAAGGGAGATATGTGGTAAGAGGGAAAGTACTAAATAAAGGGAGATGTAATAAAGGGAGATATGTGGAAAGGGGGAATGTAACAAATAAAGGGATATATGTGGTAAGGGAGAAAGGGAGAATGTAATAATGGGAGATATGTGGTAAGGGGGTATGTAATAAAGGGAGATTTGTGGTAAGGGAGAAAGGGGGAATGTAATAAAGGGAGATATGTGGTACGAGGGAAGGTGTTAAATAAAGGGAGATATGTGGTAAGGGGGAATGTAATAAAGGGAGATATGTGGTAAGGGAGAAAGGGGGAATGTAATAAAGGGAGATATGTGGAAAGGGGGAATGTAACAAATAAAGGGAGATATGTGATAAGGGGGAATGTAATAAATAAAGGGAGATGTAATAAAGAGAGATGTGGTAAGAGGGAAAGTAATAAATAAAGGGAGATGTAATAAAGGGAGATATGTGGTAAAGGAGAACGGGGATATGTAATAAAGGGAGATATGTGGTAAGGGGGAATGTAATAAATAAAGGGAGATATGTGGTAAGGGAGAAAGGGGGGATGCAATAAATAAAGGGAGATATGTGGTAAGGGGGAGTGTAACAAATAAAGAGAGATATGTGGTAAGGGGGAATTAATAAATAAATGGAGATGTAATAAAGGGAGATATGTGGTAAGGGAGAAAGGGGGGAATGTAATAAAGGGAGATATGTTATAAAGGGAGATACGTGGAAAGAGGGAATGTACCAGATAAAGGGAGATATGTGGTAAGGGAGAAAGGGGGAATGTAATAAAGGGAGATATGTGGTAAAGGAAAAAGGGGGATGTAATAAATAAAGGGAGATGTAATAAACGGAGATATGTGGTAAGAGGAAAAATAATAAATAAAGGGATATGTAATAAAGGGAGATATGTGGTAAGAGGGAATGTACCAAATAAAGGGAGATATGTGGTAAGGGAGAAAGGGGGAATGTAATAAAGGGAGATAAGTGGTAAAGGAAAAAGGGGGATGTAATAAATAAAGGGAGATGTAATAAATGGAGATATGTGGAAAGGGGGAATGTAATAAATAAAGGGAGATGTAATAAAGAGAGATGTGGTAAGAGGGAAAGTAATAAATAAAGGGAGATGTAATAAAGGGAGATATGTGGTAAGGGAGAAGGGGGGAATGTAATAAAGGGAGATACGTGGAAAGAGGAAATGTACCAAATAAAGGGAGATATGTGGTAAGGGAGAAAGCGGGAATGTAATAAAGGGAGATATGTGGTAAAGGAAAAAGGGGGATGTAATAAATAAAGGGAGATGTAATAAACGGAGATATGTGGTAAGAGGAAAAATAATAAATAAAGGGAGATGTAATAAAGGGAGATATGAGGAAAGGGGGAATGTAATAAAGTGAGATATGTGGAAAGGGGGAATGTAATAAATAAAGGGAGATGTAATAGAGATGTGGTAAGAGGGAACGTAATAAATATAGGGAGATGTAATAAAGAGAGATGTAAGAGGGAAAGTAATAAATAAAGGGAGATGTAATAAAGGGAGATATGTGGTAAAAGAGAAGGGGGATATGTAATAAAGGGAAATATGTGGTAAGGGGGAATGTAATAAATAAAGGGAGATATGTGGTAAGGGAGAAACGGGGGATGCAATAAATAAAGGGAGATATGTGGTAAGGGGGAGTGTAACAAATAAAGGGAGATATGTGGAGATATGTGGTAAGGGGGAATTAATAAATAAAGGGATTTGTAATAAAGGGAGATATGTGGTAAGGGAGAATGTAGTAAATAAATGGAGATGTAATAAAGGGAAATATGTGGTAAGGGAGAATGTAGTAAATAAATGGGGTTGTAATAAAGGGAGATATGTGGTAAGGGAAAAAGGGGGAATGTAATAAAGGTAGATATGTAATAAAGGGAGATATGTGGAAAGAGGGAATGTACCAAATAAAGGGAGATATGTGGTAAAGGAGAATGGGGATATGTAATAAAGAGAGATATGTGGTAAAGGAAAACAGGGATATGTAATAAAGTGAGATATGTGGTAAAGGAGAACGGGGATATGTAATAAAGGGAGATATGTGTAAAGGAGAACGGGGATATGTAATAAAGTGAGATATGTGGTAAAGGAGAATGGGGATATGTAATAAAGGGAGATATGTGGTAAGGGGGAATGTAATAAATAAAGGGAGATATGTGGTAAGGGAGAAAGGGGGGATGCAATAAATAAAGGGAGATATGTGGTAAGGGGGAGTGTAACAAATAAAGAGAGATATGTGGTAAGGGGGAATTAATAAATAAATGGAGATGTAATAAAGGGAGATATGTGGTAAGGGAGAAGGGGGGGAATGTAATAAAGGGAGATATGTAATAAAGGGAGATACGTGGAAAGAGGGAATGTACCAGATAAAGGGAGATATGTGGTAAGGGAGAAAGGGGGATGTAATAAATAAAGGGAGATATGAGGTAAGGGGGAGTGTAACAAATAAAGGGAGATATGTGGTAAGGGGGAATTAATAAATAAAGGGATATGTAATAAAGGGAGATATGTGGTAAGAGAGAATGTAGTAAATACATGGAGATGTAATAAAGGGAGATATGTGGTAAGGGAGAAGGGGGGAATGTAATAAAGGTAGATATGTAATAAAGGGAGATACGTGGAAAGAGGGAATGTACCAAATAAAGGGAGATGTAATAAAGGGAGATATGTGGAAAGGGGGAATGTAACAAATAAAGGGATATATGTGGTAAGGGAGAAAGGGAGAATGTAATAATGGGAGATATGTGGTAAGGGGGTATGTAATAAAGGGAGATTTGTGGTAAGGGAGAAAGGGGGAATGTAATAAAGGGAGATATGTGGTACGGGGGAAGGTGTTAAATAAAGGGAGATATGTGGTAAGGGAGAAGGTAATAAATAAATGGAGATGTAATAAAGGGAGATATGTGGTAAGGGGGAATGTAATAAAGGGAGATATGTGGTAAGGGAGAAAGGGGGAATGTAATAAAGGGAGATATGTGGAAAGGGGGAATGTAACAAATAAAGGGAGATATGTGATAAGGGGAAATGTAATAAATAAAGGGAGATGTAATAAAGAGATGTGGTAAGAGGGAAAGTAATAAATAAAGGGAGATGTAATAAAGGGAGATATGTGGTAAAGGAGAACGGGGATATGTAATAAAGGGAGATATGTGGTAAAGGGGAATGTAATAAATAAAGGGAGATATGTGGTAAGGGAGAAAGGGGGGATGCAATAAATAAAGGGAGATATGTGGTAAGGGGGAGTGTAACAAATAAAGAGAGATATGTGGTAAGGGGGAATTAATAAATAAAGGGATATGTAATAAAGGGAGATATGTGGTAAGGGGGAATGTAGTAAATACATGGAGATGTAATAAAGGGAGATATGTGGTAAGGGAGAATGTAGTAAATAAATGGAGATGTAATAAAGGGAGATATGTGGTAAGGGAGAAGGGGGGAATGTAATAAAGGGAGATATGTAATAAAGGGAGATACGTGGAAAGAGGGAATGTACCAAATAAAGGGAGATATGTGGTAAGGGAGAAAGGGGGAATGTAATAAAGGGAGATATGTGGTAAAGGAAAAAGGGGGATGTAATAAATAAAGGGAGATGTAATAAACGGAGATATGTGGTAAGAGGAAAAATAATAAATAAAGGGATATGTAATAAAGGGAGATATGTGGTAAGGGAGAATGTAGTAAATAAATGGAGATGTAATAAAGGGAGATATGTGGTAAGGGAGAAGGGGGGAATGTAATAAAGGGAGATACGTGGAAAGAGGGAATGTACCAAATAAAGGGAGATATGTGGTAAGGGAGAAAGGGGGAATGTAATAAAGGGAGATATGTGGTAAAGGAAAAAGGGGGATGTAATAAATAAAGGGAGATGTAATAAACGGAGATATGTGGTAAGAGGAAAAATAATAAATAAAGGGAGATGTAATAAAGGGAGATATGTGGAAAGGGGGGATGTAATAAATAAAGGGAGATGTAATAAAGGGAGATATGTGATAAGCGGTAATGTAATAAATAAAGGGAGATATGTGGTAAGGGAGAAAGGGGGATGTAATAAATAAAGGTAGATGTATCAAAAGGAAATATGTGGTAAGGGGTAAGGTAATAAATAAAGGGATATATGTGGAAAGGGGGAATTTAATATATAAAGGGAGATGTAATTATGGGAGATATGTGGTAAGGGGTAATGTAATGAATAAAGGAAGAAACGTGGAAAGGGGGAATATAACAAATAAAGGGAGATATGTGGTAAGGGAGAAAGGGGAAATGTAATACATAAAGGGAGATGTGTGGTAAGGGAGAAAGGGGGGATGTAATAAATAAAGGGAGATGTAATAAAGGGAGATATGTGGTAAGGGGGAATGTAATACATAAAGGGAGATGTGTGATAAGGGAGAAAGGGGGAATGTAATAAATAAAGGGAGATGTAATAAAGGTAGATATGTGGAAAGGGGGAATGTAATGAATAAAGGGAGAAATGTGGAAAGGGGGGATTTAACAAATAAAGGGAGATATTGGGTAAGGGAGAAAGGGGGAATGTAATAAATAAAGAGAGATATGTGGTAAGGGGTAATGTAATAAATAAAGGGAGACATGTGGTAAGAGAAAAAATGGGTAATAGGGGAGAAATAATATGTCCAATAAAGGGGAAAGAGGGATAGAATAGGAAATGTAAGGGTAGAAGTACATGGCAAGAATAGGTGGAAAAATAAATGTAATAAATAGTGACATATTATAAAGATGAATGAAGGGAACTAATAAACAGCTATAAAATAGGTAAATATTATATATACTTGGTAGATAGCAAATACAAAATAATAAAGTAGGTAGACTATATGTAAGAAAGAGGCATTATATGTGGGTATATTAGGTAAAGGATGAGTAAATGGAATAAATACAGAGGAATGGAAAAAACAATGACGGAGCTAGTGAATGGAGAGCCTATGTGTTTTTTTAATTGCAATTTGAGGTCAATAATAAAACCAAAAATATAGGTAGTTGGTCAGCTCACCCCTTCGGTGTTCAGATCACCTAAAGTAGTTATCTGCCATCCTCTAATAAATAAATATTCTTCATTTACTTGCAATAGCTGAGCCCCCTTACCCTTTTGTGGGTCCTGGTGCTTTGCACCTGCTGAGAAAATGGGTTAATGTAAAAACAGGGTGAGTAGTAAATGTAAGATGTGAGACAATAAATGTAATAAATAGAGCAGAGAGAGGGCTTTATATAATAGAGAAAGATGGGTAATACAGTAAATAGTGGGAGAGGAGGTAAATGTAATACATGGTGGGCAAATACATTGTAATGTTGTGTCTCCCATCAAATCTATGATCTATTACAGTGGTTCCCAAACCTCTCCTCAAGGCTCACAAGATGGGTCAGATTTTCAATTTAACAGTGTGTGAACACAGGTGAGGGAATTAGTATTCAATTGTTAAATCCTGACCTGTCTGGGGTTACCTTAGAAGAGATTTGGGAATCATTGATCTATTAAAAAGAAGGGTACACATGATACATAGGTGGAGAGATGGGGTACATGTAGTAAACATGGGAGAAAGGGGTAAATGTAATTAATATGAGAGGAATGGACACAGTGTAATAAATTAAATGATGGGGTAAAGTGCTAGAAATAGGTAAAGAGGGGTGTAAAGGTATTTAATGTGATCATGAAGAATGGGTGATATATGACAGGAGTGGTCCTTGTTTGTCAGTCGCCTTGCTTCAGCATTCTGCACCACCCGCAGGAGATGGAACTGTTTATCTGGAAGTCCCAGGTGTAGTGATGTCACAACACAGGCTCAACTCTCCTTCCATTCACAGGGTTCCTTTCTAGACCTCACCAGCTGGACCAGACAGCAGAAATGTAGTAGCCTTTCATTAGATCAGAAAGCCACAAACAGAGCATGGAAATCCCAACGTCCAGGTAAATAACATACTTTCATCACCAGGTTATTTATTGAATATGATCCACCATATTTATAGGAAAATAATTATATTTAAACACATTAACACAAAGTAATAAAACAGTGGTGCCATTAAACTCAATTACTTGGTAACATAGTTAAATCACTAGATCAGAAGGCGAATTTAACATCATTTATCAGAGCCGTTGCATAATATTTAACTACTTAGTAAGTTGGATTATTACATATCTTCACAGGAGGCCTTCAGTGATAAACGGTCCCATTTAAAGCATTGAGTCAACTCGAATGTGCCTGTGCAAACAATGATTTGATTACACCTCAGGTCACACTGTATATTTTGAATTACCACAAAACAATACATACAGAAATCAGGCATGTTTAATAGGAATATAATCACAAACACTACAGACTATTGCCGACAAATATAATGCAACCAGTAATACAGTACAGTAAAACTACCAGCTCTATAGTACATAAATATACATAGGGCTGAAAATTGTACCACCATTACAGTGAATGCCTTAGCCTAGAGGCCCAGTGCAAAGAGAATACCTTACTCAGCCTCTCTGGCACATGGAGATTTGTGACAAGTGCATTGCAGTAGCCAAGCTGAGAAGTCACAAAGACATAGCCCCGTGTAACCACATCCTCTGGAGGAATCAAGTGCTTAATCCTTGCTATATGTTTCAGGTGGAAGGAAGACTTGTTGATTGCTGTTGACATTTGTTAATCCACAATCGGGATTTTGTACTTGTTCTGAATGATGTATCTGTAATCCTCCATATTCCAGGCCAGTCACCTGATCCTGCTTCAGTTTTGATTTTACAAGATGATGTCTTCCCACTAGTTTATCTCTGTCTTGTGAGGGTTTAGCTTCAATCCGCTGACACCATCCACTCTAGGAGATCCACAAGACAATACTTGACTAGTGACATGTGTGCTTGGTTTAAATGATAAATACATTTGTGTGTGATCAGCATGGCAATGATGGCTTAGACCATATTGTCTTATTATATCACCCACGGGTGTGTTTCAGCCTAAGTTTACGAGGCCCAGATCAAAGCCAGCACAATTGCAGGGGGCAGTCTGTCTGAAGTAGTCTGTGCAGTGTATAAACATAGAGAATATTTTGTCTGTAAGAGTAAATGGCACTTTCTGGCTTACTATCAGCCCCATTAAATTGGGGCTACATTTTAAAAAGTGGCCTTTGCATGTTAACATGCAGCCCTTACGTGCTCCACGTTGGACTTAAGAGTCTCCAATTTAATGAGGGCCTAAATACTTACATAGACACTTATACACTTATAATCTTCTATATTGATGTGTGGCAAACTCATCCTTGGGACATAGCAAGAGGAAACTAGAAATAGATCACAACAATAAGTTTGAGCATAATAATACATATAGGTTGATTCACCCTCCTACATCTTATAAGTAAATTGACAAAAGTAAATAAATGAAATGGTTCTAAGGTGAATCATTCTAATGGTTGTAAGTGTGTAAAGGCACTTCATAGATATAGAAAAAGACACTTGATTGAACCATCGTATAGTCCTACCATAAAGAATCAGCATCACAAAATTGGCCTTGAAGGAAGGTACCAACGAAACGTGCACATTAGGCTGGTGTTGTGTCCCAGAGTGATGACATCATCTTGAAAGTACAGCATTCTAAGTAACCAGGCATCGGAGCAGCCATTATATCGAAACCAGTAGAATACAATCAATACTTTATTAATACAATTAAAATATATAAAAGTCATTAAGTGTCCCACCAGATCACATACAATTATACAGAGCCAGCTCACAAGTAGATTAACAAATGCAATTTATGCAAATAAGAATCAATATTAAAATCATTGGTCTCATAGCAGTATCCCACCATAGAAAATCTAAAGTGCATCTATAAATAAAGTGCTCATGCTAATAATTAAAAGGAAAACATTGATGAATATATCTCAAATATATAAACCCAAACTCCAATTACTGAGTATAGTGCAATTAATTAAATCATATGGTTTTAATCTAAAGTGTGCATGTGCAAAAAAAAATATACATCAATGTTAATCAATATAACCATACTATCTACTTGCCCGTCAAAAATGACGGCATTATAATTTTAAGCCTGGCAATGCTGTTTGCCACACAATGTGAGCATGTTCGGCGCTCATAGTGAGCCTCTCGCCAATCTCTGACCCCTGTGTCTGTTTCCCCCTCTCTCCCTACACCTGCCCTGCGCTGTGTCTTTTGTTTTTCCTTATTTCCCCCCTCCTGTGTCTCTTTTCCTCTGTCTCTCAGCCCTGTGTCTGTTTCCCCCTCTCTCCCTCCCCCTCCTCTCCCTGCTCTGTGTCTTTTGTTTTCACTTATCCCCCCCCCCTGTGTCTCTTTTCCTCTGTCTCTCAGCCCTTTGTCTCTTTCCACCCTCTCCCCCCAATCCCTCCCCCGTGTCTTTCTCCTCTGTGTCTCTGCTCAAGTTTTGCGTGGCTCGCGATGAGTGGTTTTGCTTGCGTTGTTCGGCTAAGTGTTACTGGGTCCGGGCTCTTTTTTACTGGTTTTGGCCTCGTTTTCATCCTGTTACGTCATTTATTTTCTCACTTGGTTGATTTTCGATCGAGTAAAAACGCCAAATATGCCTCAAAATAACTTGCAACTTTACTCACAGGCTCCCTGGGTCTTCCCCTCTGCGGTGTGTGAGCGTGTACGTTTTTAAAAAAAAATGATTATTATTATTATTGGTTGTCTTTCGAGTTACGCGGTTGAAAAAATGTTGGTCATTAAAATCACTGCGTGCCCCGCGAGCATCGTGAAAGTGCTCCGGTTTTTGCAGCCATCGACATGAGAGCCTTCTGTGGTCATGTCTAGGCTGTTTTAAAGTCCTGTGAGTCCTAAATATGTCTATCATAGCAATGTGAGTCCTGCAGTGAGCGCCTTCGGTGTTTATTGCAGCCTATGTCCTACAGGCCTCGTGATGAGCGTCTGCTGCACTCATCGAGATACCTGCAATGAGCACCTTCGGCACTCAATGTAGCCTGTAACCATCACTGAAGCTGCAGGTAAGGGGGGACAGAGGGAGCACCTGGAGGGACAGAGGGAGAATCTGGGGGGACCAATGAAGCATCTGGGGGGCAGGGGGAGATAAGGGCAACTGAGAGGGGTGTATGAGACACAGGGGAGGGCGAGTGGGGAGGAGATACTGGGGCTCATTGCAGGGGGGGGAGCCGTGCGGGCCTCTCGATGAGCCCTGCAATAAGCGCCTACGGTGCTCATTGCAGCATACGTAAGCACCAGTTGACGATCCGCGGGCCTCCTGCCCCGCAACTGTGGCACTCGCAAAACGAGGGCCACATTTTAGGCCTGCAATGAGCGCCTTGGCTATGCGAGCCCCGCAATGGGACGACAAATCGCAGTACAACTATATTAGTGATAACAAATGGAATCCTAACATAAAATTCCCTGCAAATTCTGGTATGGTGGAACCCATCACTTGCTCCCTCAAAATCGTAACTACACTTTTATATCATAAAAAAGGAGACAGGTCCCTATACTGGTGTGACGGCACTTTGGGTCCACCAATTAATAATAATAATACAGGGTGAAATCTACTCTAATCTCCTACACTTTTGAAAACATATCATATTATAAGGACCCTTATGCCAGATCACATATAATTGTTGCCGTACTGCGAGTTGTCATCACGCAATGTCGAAAGTTACGGCCTTGTGCATGCGCAATGAGCACCTAAGGCCCATACGACATAGGCTGCAATGAGCGCTCAATGCAGCCTTCGCAATAGTGCCCTTTCAGGGTCCCTCTAAGGGTCCTCTGGCCCATCAGAGATGTGATTTGCCCGAAGATGCTCCACTGATGGAGGATGGAAAAAGATGGAAGGCGCCCATGGCGATCCACGCAATCAGCGACAAAGGACGTAGGACTTTAGCACTGATCGCGAGGCATGCAACATTTTGAAAAAATTATAAATTTAACGGCTGATATTTTCGCAAGCAGGTAACTCGAAACACCACCAAAAAAATAAAAATAATAAAAAAAATACATAAAAAAACTCACACACAGCTCAGGGAGACAGCCAGGGAGCCTGTGAGTGAGGCTGATCACTAATTTGAGCCCTAATTGCCATTTTTCGGAGATCGAAAATCAGCTAAGCGAGGAAAAAAATGGTGGCCGAGAAAACAAATGCTTTCAAAAAGGATCAAAATGAGGCCGAAGCACATAACACTTATCCGAACAACGCCAGGCACGCAATACTTGGAAAATAGAAAGAACGTCGCTCATAAAAAAAACAAGACTTGCAAAATAAAACCAACACAGTACACTAAAAAGGATAGATAAAGAGACACAGGGGTGAGCTAGGGGTGAAAAGAGACACATGGGAAAGGAAATAAGGGGGGATAAACCATAGCAGGGAGAGGGGGAAACATACACATGGAAGGGAGAGGGGGGAAACAGTCACAGGGGACCGAGAGTGGGAAGAGGCCTGTGATAAGCGCCGAAGGTGTTCATCGCCAGGCCCGCAAGTTAGAGAGGGAAGGGCCTTGCATTGTGTGGCAAACAGCATTGCCAGCCTTCAAATTTTATTGCTGTCATTTTTGACGGGCAATTCCCTAGTCTACATAATAATGACCAACAAAACTGATAGTCACAACACAAATACAAGGCAATATCAATTGCCTGTATAAATGCAATTGTCCTAAAAATTACATATAAATATGTCTATCTTAGCAATGTAGTAAGCAACACCATAATATAAGGATCAGACTGCCTGGTTACTTAGAATTCTGTATTTTCAAGATGATGTCATCACTCTGGGACACAACATCAGCCTAACACGCACGTTTCGCTGGTACCTTCCTTCAAGGCCAATTTCCTTTGTGATGCTGTTTTTTTATGGTAGGATTATACAGTGGTTCAATCAAGTGTCTTTTTCTATATCTACGAGAAATTAGTAATATAAACTGGGTCATTGATGGGTGCACAAATATGAATTTGCCCCGGACAGCATAAAACCTAAATATGCTCTATTAGAAACCATTGGAAGCATGTACATAGCAAACAGCATGGCAGGATACATTTCCGTGGCATAGGTGTATATGAATTTACCCCTGAGGATATTCTCTGGGATCTGTCTTACGAGAAGGATCTGAACCAACATGGTGTTGTACCATCCATTCCACAGTATACCTTAAGATGTTGAATTAAAATATGGTCCACAGTGTCAGATGAGATCAAGTAGTATAAGTATTGAATAGCCCCCCATCTCATTAGCAGATCATTTAGGACACGTACCAATAATGAGATATGTAAGTTGTTGAATAATAGCCAGATCTCTAGTTGGGTTGCAACAACTATCTCAATGACTTTCCCTTGAAATGTAAGGTTTAGATAGGCCTGTAATTGTCAATGCAATCTGGGTTCAGGGAAGACCTTTTTTTAAACAGGGGTCTGAGTACTGTTTTTTTTGTGGAGTTTTGCCCTCAGTCTTTCTCTCTGTTGTTTCTGAAATGTGCCTCTCTGATCTTGGCATGTTTCGTGGACCTGCTCTTCTGTCTTCAGCCTGCAATGACCCTTGGATTGCATGACTATTCTTCTGGACTCAGTCCTTCTCCTGATACTGGTCCCTTCCCTCCAGTTCTATGGCATAACATAACAACTGAGCCTATGATGGAGGAGGTGCCCCATCACCTTTAACTCCACTACTGCAGCAGGTTGAAAGTCTTGGTTCTGGTTGTACAAGTTATACAGACCAGACTGACACACCTGCAGACTGTATCTCTGGGGCTGTGGCTCTGCCTTTCTAACCCCTATACCAGAACCCCTAGTCCCACTTCCAGTGTGGTTTGAAGGGGATCAAACCAAATACAGGGGTATTCAAGAATAACTGTCAGCTCCTCAAGCCCGCACCTACTCCATGAATTATGTAACGGTGTGAAATGTTATCTCTCTTTTAAAAATAAAACCCCTGAGATGGGGAGATAATGTTATTGAGACTCAAAGTTCTGAAGCCATATTTATGAAGATCCTCACCGGACTATGTCAGCAGAATTGGCCTTAAGGAACCTTCACCAAGGACACAGAACAGCTGATGATTTTCTCATTGCATCCTGTCAATGGGTTGGGGACACCCAGTGTAATTAACTTTCATTGCTACATCAGTTCCATTTGGGGTTATCTAAGCATCTAAAAGATGAGTTAGCCAGGTTGCCCATGCCTACTACTCTAGAGGAGATGGCTACATTGATTGAACAAATGTATCATCGTTTGACAGAGAGTAGACTGGTGAAAGTGTCTGTCGGTCAGTTCCAAATTATCACTCCGGGATCGAAGACTCCCTCCATACAGGAGATACGTAATCCTGAACCCATGCAGCTGGGTGTAGCAAAGAAATATCTAACCCCTAAGGAACGTGAATTGCAGTGTATCAATAATCTCTGCATGTTTTGTAGTTAGTCTGGACATTTTATCAGAAATTGCCCTGCTTGCAATAAGACCCCAGAAGGTGGATCACATGTTAAGATAAGTGACTTTATCCACACTTGTCCTCACTCTCTTTTTAAAACCTATTGTTTTTACAGTGAGGGCATGAAAAGGTTCAGGCAAGAGCCATTATTGATTCTGGTGATAGGTATTTCTTTATCAGCACAAAGATAATACAAGATTTCCACATTCATTGTATCTGTAAATCTGTTCCTGCACCAATCAGCTGATCAACTATATCGACATATCTTCTGGCAATGTCACTCATGAGATCATGCATCTTCTGCTGAAGATTGAAATCAAGCATCTGGAGCACTTTTCTTTTGATGTTGTGTTGGCTCCCATGTTTCCTTTGGTCCTTGGTCTTCCCTGGCTTCCTCTACATAACCCTTTGAGCAATTGGGAGCAGCAAACTATCCAGTTTACCTCTGAAATGTGCCAGACTTCCTGCCTGACTCCTGGTTCTAAGGTCTTGTTCTTTTGTGGTACAGTACCCAGCCAGAAAATTCCAGGATCACCTGCTGCTTACAGTTATATGTTGATGTTTTCAATAAAGTTGGGGCTTATAATTTATCAATTCATCGCATTTACAACTAATTATTATACAATCTATCCCAAGTTGAATGTCCTAAAGGAATTTATTTAGGACATTACATACTAGCCTCATTCACTTTACATCAGATCCCTTCCCTCTCCAACGAATGAACTACCTGCTAACTTTTCACAACTTCCTACCCATATAAACTTTCACGTTCTTCCTAAGCCTTGCTATCCGATTTCTGCCTCTTCCATTCCCTTTAGATTGTAAGTAGCAAGTTTCCATTCTTGTAGGGTGCTTTGGAAAAAAGCACCTTTCACAGGACTTGAAGCTCAAAACAGGGCCCTCCTTTTGCTGCAGTTTTTAATATTGTAGATTTCCTCTTTCTATCCCCTCTACAGCGCTACTGAATATGTTGGCATGTTACAAATAAAAGATAATAATAATAATATGGGGTTTATCCATCCACATTACCAGTCAGTGCTCCTAATTTTTTGTCAAGTTAAAAGATGGATAATTGAGACTGGGCACTGATTATCGAGAATTGAATGCAGTGACCATAAATAATCAATATTCAATACCTCTGATATCAGAACTAGTGATGTCGCAAACCTAAAATTTTCGGTTCGCGAACCTCGAACGCGAACCGCCGCAAATGTTCGCGAACCGGCGAACATCGGCGAACCGCCATAGACTTCAATGGGCAGGCGAATTTTAAAACCCACAGGGACTCTTTCTGGCCACAATAGTGATGGGAAAGTTGTTTCAACGGGACTAACACCTGGACTGTGGCATGCCGGAGGGGGATCCATGGCAAAACTCCCATGGAAAATTACATAGTTGATGCAGAGTCTGGTTTTAAGCCATAAAGGGCATACATTACCTAACATTCCTAAATTGTTTGGAATAACGTGCTTTAAAACATCAGGTATGATGTTGTATCGATCAGGTAGTGTAAGGGTTAGGCCCGCTTCACAGTGACAGACCAAACTCCCCGTTTAACGCACCGCAAACAACCACAAACAGTCCATTTGCACAACCGCAAACTCCCCATTTGCACAAGGTTGGATACCAAGCTAGCCATGTCCCGTTCCTTGTCCTCACTGATGTCATTGAAGGTCTCTTCCTCCACCCAGCCACCAAGGGTCCCCGAAAGGTGACAACGAGCCCCTGGGACGCCTGCTGTGTTTGGTCTTCCACCTCCTCAAAGCCACCTTCCTCCTCTGACTCCTCTTCTTCAGACTCCTCTCACTGCATTGCCTCTCTCTGCATTATTATAAGGTGTGTTAAGTAGTACTACTCTTATCAGTTTAAAACCTGTTACAGCACATATCAGGGGGCGTGTATAAGGCCTGGATTTTTAGAACCGGGAGATGGAAAAAGATGCTTTGTTGGTCGTATCACTTCAATTTTGGGGCACGGCACGTGCAGTCAAAGGTGCCACCAGATAGGAGTGGCGTATTTGTAAGTTCTATTCTTATCCGTTTAAAACTTGTTACGTCACCTATCAGGGGGCGTGTATAAGGCCTGGATTTTTAGAACCAGGAGATGGAAAAAGATGCTTTATTGGTCTTATCACTTCAATTTTGGGGCATGGCACGTGCAGTCAAAGGTGCCACCAGATAGGAGTGACGTGTTTGTAAGTACTACTCTTATCAGTTTAATACTTTTTACGTCACCTATCAGGGGGCGTGTATAAGGCCTGGATTTTTAGAACCAGGAGATGGAAAAAGATGCTTTGTTGGTCGTATCACTTCAATTTTAGGGCACGGCACGTGCAGTCAAAGGTGCCACCAGATAGGAGTGGCGTGTTTGTAAGTACTACTCTTATCAGTTTAATACTTGTTACGTCACCTTTCAGGGGGCGTGTATAAGGCCTGGATTTTTAGAACCGGGAGATGGAAAAAGATGCTTTGTGTGTCGTATCACTTCAATTTTGGTGCACGGCACGTGCAGTCAAAGGTGCCACCAGATAGGAGTGGCGTGTTTGTAAGTACTACTCTTATCAGTTTAAAACTTGTTACGTCACCTATCAGGGGGCGCGTATAAGGCCTGGATTTTAAGAACCAGGAGATGGAAAAAGATGCTTTGTTGGTCGTATCACTTCAATTTTGGGGCACTTTGTGACATTAGCTTCTTACGCTCAAACATGTCCTTTATAGGCACCTGACTATGGGCAGATGAGCAGGAACTGCTCAAGGCGAGAGACGGAGTGGCGGATGGTTGAGAGGGGGCAAGGAGGACAGCAGTGGTTGATGTGGCTTATGATGCTGCACCAGGAGGAGGATGGCAGGTTTGAGTTTGTGTGCTGCTTGTACTCATGTGTTGGTCTGGAGTCACCCAAACATTAGGTCTCAACCTGTAGAGGATAAGGGAACCAGGCTACTCTAGACCTCATTCATCATTACAGGTTTTGACAGATCGGTACTATGTGTCCAAGCTACTGTGACAACAGATATGAGTGGCACTGTGCACTTGCAGAAGTTGGTAGAGTAGACGCTGTAGGTCTGACACACACGCTTGCAGACAACTAACTGCTATGCAATCTATTACAGTAGAATTTTTGTTTTTGTTTTAAATGTACACTACTGTTACACCAGATATGAGTGGTGTGTTAAGTAGTACTACTCCTATCAGTTTAATCCCTGTTATGTGCCTTTTTTGGGGGTTTGGTTGTTGAAGCCACAGTGCATCACCAGAGGCCAGAACAATTAGGCATGTACACATGCCTGAAAAATTAGGTATTGCTGATCTTGCAGCGAGCAGAGAAGAAGGTGGGCCTGATTCAACGCCCCATCCCTGCATATCCACACTCAGAGATTTAGGGGGCGACCCTTACAAGGCCACGGGCCGGAGATATAAAGGAGGGCCATCCCAAATAAGAACACAAGCAGGGAAAAAGGTAGTGAAGGGGACATAGAGGCCCATGGACTGACGGTCGCCATCTTGGCAGGAAAAGGGCCCAGCAATTAAGCCAAACTGACACAGCACAGGCAGCTACTTGAGTCAAACGCTGTACAATTACACCTTAATAAAGCTGAAACATGCAGCAGCAGGGATTCTAAACGGCCACACAGGGACAAGGAGGCTAACAGCCCCCACAGTCTCTGCACCACTCTTTTTAACAGATAACCCAAGGGGCTAACCAGGGACCTTGCCCACAAAAAAAAAAGCTGAATTTTATTGGAGGAATTATTAGTGTCTTTACCCCCCAAGAGAGGACATAATATACGGTATCTTTAGACTACCTGATGGCCAAAACTCCTTTAGCCCCAATGCTATCCAAGAAACATTTCAAAACTTCGATCAGACCATATATTCATCCCAATCCCGCTGCAGCGGATCTGACATAGAGTCCTTCCTACTACAGCAAGAAGTCCACAAAATACCTGTACCTCAATTGGACAGCTTGAACCTAGACATATCTCAAGAGGAAGTTAAATCTACAATCCAAGATCTTAAATTTGGCAAGTCCCCAGGGCCAGACGGTTTTACTCATCTGTACTATAAGAAATTTGAGCCTTTGCTTACCCCCGCACCTAACATCTTTGTTTAACGCTATACTAAATGGAGAACCTATGCCCCCTTAATTGAATCAGGCGGACCTCATAGTCTTTCCAAAAGAGGGTAGGGACCCGAATCTCAAACTGTATTACAAGGCAGCGCAGCTGGCTTTCATTCCTCTGGCGCATTCTCCAAAACACATCAGCCGCTCTGGGTATTTATGGAAAATGTAAGCATGTCACCTTATACATGGGATACAGTAATATGGATTCCAGGCCTGTATACTTTTTTGAGAAACTTGAAAAACCCATTGATTAAGCACTCATTAAAAATATGGACGGAGATGAACTGGACACAAAAACTGGACACTCGGGTATCAGATCTTACCCCTATCGTACCCAATCCCCACTTTAAGATACATCTTCCGGAAAGCTCTCTCAGTTGGTGGAAGTCTCAGAACCTACTAAGGGTTGGTCCATGGTGGCATGACGACAAAATAATGACCTTTGAGTGGGTGAGAGATAGATACAATTTACCCCTGGCTGAACACTATAATTTTTGCAGGATACATCATTTTATATATACGATAAGTGGTAGGGGAACCCCCCAAAGAAACACCTGACTACTCAAAAAATGTAGGGATTCCCCCTTTCAGCCTGGTATTATTAGCCTCATGTATGAACTATTTAATGAAAACTCATGGGCAAACAAACCAGACTATACCAAAGCCTGGGAGAGGGATTTGGGCACAGAGTTGGCAGATAGCACATGGGATAAAAGTTGGCAAGGCTTAAGTAGGGGATCTTTAAATTATAGTCTGCTTGAGACTTCAATAAAGGTCCTACACAGGACATATATTACTCCTTTTAAGCTAATAAATGGGATCCAAAACGGAGCAGCTCATGTTTTAGGAACAGTGGTAATGAGGTTACATTTATTCATGTCTGGTGGAAGTGTTCGGCAGTCATAAGACTATGGGAAGAAACATGCTTACTAGCTTCTAAAATGTTTAAGATTGACCTAATAAAATATTTTTTGAAAGAAAAAATACACATAGCTAGTAGTTGGAAAACCCCAAATTAAAACTTTCAGGAATTAATAAAAAAAAATCAACTATTTACTGCTCAACGAGAGATTTAACCATGTAGTCTTTTATAGAATCACCCAGTTCCAGACAATTTGGGATCCCTGGATAACATCTCAAATTAGGGCCCCCCTAATATAATAAAACATTTGTTAATGGTTGAAGCGACTCGGGGGGAAGGACCGGAGTGGGGGAGCCCTGCAGGAGACCCTTCAGAAGCAACCGGCGGCAAAATCATCCGAGGAAAGGAGAGGTCGCCTACTGAAGCCTGCCCTAGGGTAACCCAAGGGCGATTGAGCAGGTTAGATATTGTAAATAATAAGCTACTGCTGGAGTGATGATAGATAATAGGACTTTACTATTGTCTGTTTTACCATGTCTTAGGTTTCTCTTAAAAATTGCAATCACAGTAAAAAAAAATAAAATGTATTAACCAAAAAAGTAAAAAAAAGAAGGCCTAGCCACCTAATTTTAACAAAATGTCTTCATTGTAAATATGTATTTTTGCACAACTGTTGTGTTATGCAAGACTGTTCAATATGCTTTCTTTACCATTACATGCCGTACGCCTTCTGGCATAAAAATGGAAATTCAAAAATTAGATATTGTTGCAGCCGCTGCTCTTGCAGCGGCCAGAAAAATTGACCTTTGTTCCCCAGGCAGAAAGTGCCATAAAACATTGCCTCTTCTTGAACCCTCGTTGGTGGCGGATAATTCACGCAAGTCATCCGGCATTCACAGATAACATACAGCAGCGTGTGGACCATTTATAGCCGAAGGCAGCTCATCTCATCAGGCCTTTTTCAGTCGAATGTATCGCCCAGTGTCAGTCCCTTCGGGATCCATCCCTCATTCATCTTTATAAAGGTGAGGCAATCTAGACTTTTTTGCCCTAGGCGACTTCTCTTCTCGGTGACAAAACCTCCTGCTGCACTGAAGGTCCTTTCTGACAGGACACTTGAAGCGGGGCAGGCCAGAAGTTCAATTGCAAATTGGGATAGCTCAGGCCACAGGTCTAGCATGCATACCCAGTAGTCAAGGGGTTCATCGCTCCTCAGAGTGTCGATATCTGCAGTTAAGGCGAGGTAGTCTGCTACCTGTCGGTCAAGTCGTTCTCTGAGGGTGGATCCCGAAGGGCTGATGCGATGCGTAGGACTGAAAAAGGTCCGCATGTCCTCCATCAACAACACGTCTTTTAAACGTCCTGTCCTTGTCGGCGTTGTTGTGGGAGGTGGATTACTTTCACCTCTTCCCCTGTTATATTGCCCTTGTGCTGTGACATCACCCTTATATGCTGTGTAAAGCATACTTGTTAATTTGTTTTGGACCTGCTGCATCCTTTCTGACTTGCGGTAATTTGGTAACAAATCAGGCACTTTCTGCTTATACCGGGGGTCTAGTAGCGTGCACACCCAGTACAGGTCGTTCCCCTTCAGCCTTTTTATACGAGGGTCCTGCGACAGGCACGACAGCATGAAAGACCCCATTTGCACAAGGTTGGATGCCGAGCTAGTCATGTCCCGTTCCTCGTCCTCAGTGATCTCGCTAAAGATATGTTCTTCCCCCCAGCCACGTACAACACCACGGGTACCAGATAGGTGACAACGAGCACCCTGGGATGCCTGTTGTGATTGGTCTTCCTCCTCCCCCTCAAAGCCACATTCCTCCTCTGACTCCTCTTCCTCACAATCCTCTTCCAGCGTTGCCGCAGGTCCAGCAAGCGATGCTGATAAGGCTGTTTCTGGTGGTAATGGTGACCACAACTCTTCCTCGTCACGCTCATCTACAGCCTGATCCAGCACTCTTCGCAGGGCATGCTCCAGGAATAAAACAAATGGTATGATGTCGCTGATGGTGCCTTCGGTGCGACTGACAAGGTTTGTCACCTCCTCAAAAGGACGCATGAGCCTACAGGCATTGCGCATGAGCGTCCAGTAACGTGGCAAAAAAATCCCCAGCCCCGCAGAGGCTGTCCTAGCACCCCGGTCATACAAATACTCATTAATGGCTTTTTCTTGTTGGAGCAGGCGGTCGAACATTAGGAGTGTTGAATTCCAACGTGTGGGGCTGTCACAAATCAAGCGCCTCACTGGCATGTTGTTTCGCCGCTGGATATCTGAAAAGTGCGCCATGGCCGTGTAGGAACACCTGAAATGGCCACACACCTTTCTGGCCTGCTTCAGGACGTCCTGTAATCCTGGTTACTTATGGACAAAGTGTTGTACGATCAGATTACACACATGTGCCATGCACGGCACATGCGTCAACTTGCCCAAATTCAATGCCGCCAACAAATTTCTTCCGTGGTCACAAACCACTTTGCCAATCTCTAGTTGGTGCGGAGTCAGCCATTGATCCACCTGTGCATTCAGGGCGGACAGGAGTGCTGGCCCGGTGTGCCTCTCTGCTTTGAGGCAAGTCAACCCCAAGACGGCATGACACTGCCGTATCCGGGATGTGGAATAGTATCTGGGGAGCTGGGGGGGGTGCCGTTGATGTGGAGCAAGACGCAGCAGCAGAAGAGGACTCAGCTGAGGAGGTTATGGAAGAGGATGGAGTAGGAGGAGTAGAGGAGGTGGCAGCAGGCCTGCCTGCAAGTCGTGGCGGTGTCACCAACTCCTCTGCAGAGCCACGCATTCCATGCTTGGCAGGCGTCAGCAGGTTTGCCCAATGCGTAGTGTAGGTGATATACCTGCCCTGACCATGCTTTGCAGACCAGGTATCAGTGGTCAGATGGACCCTTGCCCCAACACTGTGTGCCAGAGATGCCATTACTTCCTTTTGCACAATTGAGTACAGGTTGGGGATTGCCTTTTGGGCAAAGAAATTTCGGCCGGGTACCTTCCACTGCGGTATCCCAATCGATAAAAACTTTTTGAACGTCTCAGACTCCACCAGCTTGTATGGTAAAAGCTGGCGGGCCAAGAGTTCAGACAAGCCAGCTGTCAGACGCCGGGCAAGGGGGTGACTTTGTGGCATTGGCTTCTTACGCTCAAACATGCCCTTGACAGACACCTGACTGTGGGGAGATGAGCAGGAACAGCAAGAGGCGAGAGACGGAGTGGTGGAGAGTTGAGAGGGGGCAAGGAGGACAGCAGTGGTTGATGTGGATGAAGATGCTGGACCAGGAGGAGGATGGCGGCTTTGAGTTTGTGTGCTGCTTTTACTCATGTGTTGATCCCATTGGCGTTTGTGATGTGACATCATGTGCCTTCGCAAAGCAGTTGTACCTAGGTGGGTGTTGGACTTCCCACGACTCAGTTTCTTTTGGCACAGGTTGCAAATGGCATCGCTGTTGTCAGAGGCAGACACACAAAAAAAATGCCACACTGCTGAGCTCGGCGGTGACGGCATTCTGGTGGTGGCAACAGCATGCGTTGATTGGCGTGCTGTCTGGCTGACCCCGGGTGCTGATGCATGCTGTCTGACTGTGCCACTAGCTCGTTGCGATGACCTCCCTCTACTTCCAACTCGTCTCCTCCTCCTCTCTGTCTCCCCATCTGAACTTTCCCCCTGTTCTTCTTCTCTTCTAGCAGGCACCCACGTGACATCAACGGACGCATCGTCATCATCATCACCCGCCTCACTTGTATATGACAACTGAACAAAGGAAGCAGCAGTGGGTACATCATCATCATCATCACATCGTACGTACATGTGTGTAATGCTGCCTGACTGAGACATATCCCTGTTATCTACATTCTCTGGCAATAATGGTTGCGCATCACTCATTTCTTCAAACTGATGTGTAAATAACTCTTCTGACTGATCAATTGAATTGGCTGTGGTACTAGTGTTGGTGGTGGCGGCAGGCGGGTGAGTGGTAACTTGAGAGGTGCCCGAAGCTAAGCTGGAGGAGGATGGTGCGTCAATGTTCCAAGCGGAAGCTGTAGAAGATTGGGTGTCCTGTGTTAGCCAGTCAACTACGTCCTCTGAACTTTTCAAGTTCAGGGTAACTGGCCTCTGAACACTGGGCATTATTGTAGGGCCAAAGGGAATCACAGCACCACAACCACGACGGCCTGTCCTGCCTCTGCCTGTCATTTTTTTTTAAATGTGGACTGTTGGTACCCCAACTAGACTGGATTGGTTGAACTTGGCACAGTACTTGTAAGCAGGACACACACTATGGGTAGCGGTCAAGCAAATGAACTTTGATTGACGGTCAGGCAAATGCACTTAGATTTAAGAAAATAAAAGTTTGGGTTTTTTAAATGTGGACTGTTGGTACCCCAACTAGACTGGATTGGTTGAACTTGGCACAGTACTTGTAAGCAGGACACACACTATGGGTAGCGGTCAAGCAAATGAACTTTGATTGACGGTCAGGCAAATGCACTTAGATTTAAGAAAATAAAAGTTTGGGTTTTTTAAATGTGGACTGTTGGTACCCCAACTAGACTGGATTGGTTGAACTTGGCACAGTACTTGTAAGCAGGACACACACTATGGGTAGCGGTCAAGCAAATGAACTTTGATTGACGGTCAGGCAAATGCACTTAGATTTAAGAAAATAAAAGTTTGGGTTTTTTAAATGTGGACTGTTGGTACCCCAACTAGACTGGATTGGTTGAACTTGGCACAGTACTTGTAAGCAGGACACACACTATGGGTAGCGGTCAAGCAAATTAACTTTGATTGACGGTCAGGAAAATGCACTTAGATTTAAGAAAATAAAAGTTTGGGTTTTTTAAATGTGGACTGTTGGTACCCCAACTAGACTGGATTGGTTGAACTTGGCACAGTACTTGTAAGCAGGACACACACTATGGGTAGCGGTCAAGCAAATGAACTTTGATTGACGGTCAGGCAAATGCACTTAGATTTAAGAAAATAAAAGTTTGGGTTTTTTAAATGTGGACTGTTGGTACCCCAACTAGACTGGATTGGTTAAACTTGGCACAGTACTTGTAAGCAGGACACACACTATGGGTAGCAGTCAAGCAAATGAACTTTGATTGACGGTTATGCAAATGCACTTAGATTTAAGAAAATAAAAGTTTTTTTTTTTTTAAATGTGGACTGTTGGTACCCCAACTAGACTGGATTGGTTGAACTTGGCACAGTACTTGTAAGCAGGACACACACTATGGGTAGCGGTCAAGCAAATGAACTTTGATTGACGGTCAGGCAAATGCACTTAGATTTAAGAAAATAAAAGTTTGGTTTTTTTAAATGTGGACCGTTGGTAACCCAACTAGACTGGATTGGTTGAACTTGGCACAGTACTTGTAAGCAGGACACACACTATGGGTAGCGGTCAAGCAAATGAACTTTGATTGACGGTCAGGCAAATGCACTTAGATTTAAGAAAATAAAAGTTTGGGTTTTTTAAATGTGGACTGTTGGTACCCCAACTAGACTGGATTGGTTGAACTTGGCACAGTACTTGAAAGCAGGACACACACTATGGGTAGCGGTCAAGCAAATGAACTTTGATTGACGGTCAGGCAAATGCACTTAGATTTAAGAAAATAAAAGTTTGGGTTTTTTAAATGTGGACTGTTGGTACCCCAACTAGACTGGATTGGTTGAACTTGGCACAGTACTTGAAAGCAGGACACACACTATGGGTAGCGGTCAAGCAAATGAACTTTGATTGACGGTTATGCAAATGCACTTAGATTTAAGAAAATAAAAGTTTGGGTTTTTTAAAAGTAGACAACTAGTAAACAATATTATATTGTATGCGTTGTGCACACACAGTATAGGCTGTGAGCCTGACACACACACTTGCAAGCAGGGGCTAGCAGGGAGACAGGCAAATGAAGTTAGATTACACAGAAAAAAAACGAAGAAAAAAAAATGATGTTATAGCCGTAAAAAGGGCTTTTTGGGGTGCTGTGTTTACAGCAGAGATCTGATGAGTCCTTCAGCACTGCACTGGACACTAAATAAACTTGCCTAGCTATTGATTTCCCTATTCAATCAGCAGCACCTACACTCAGCCTCCTCTCAGTAAGACTGCAAGTTAGTTATGATTCCAAAATGGCTGCTGTCCATGAGGTAGAAGGGTGTGGAAGGGAGTGTATGCTGCTGATTGGCTGGAATGTGTCTGCTGACTGTGACATGCAGGGTCAAAGTTTGCTCAATGATAAAGTATTGGGGGCGGGTCGAATCTCGCATATGTTCGCTGTTCGCCGCGAATGCGAACATGCTATGTTCGCCGGGAACAATCCGCCGGCGAACTATTCGCGACATCTCTAATCAGAACTCTTCAATCGCCTATGCAAAGCACATAACTTCTTCAAGTTGTGCTTAAGGAATGCATATAATTTGGTAAAAATTTGTGAGAGGGGGATTAGTGGAAGACGGTATTCTGTACCAGGCACAAGCATTTACTATGTACCAGCCATTTTCCAACACTTCATTAACTTTGTGTTCCAGGATGTAATTAAATGCATCTGTGTTGTCTAGATGATATTCTTATCTTCTAGTCTTCAAGAAATAATTTGTCAGCAATTGTCACAGGTACTATTGTGTCTCCATACCCACAGACTTTGTGCTAAACTAGAAAAATGCATTTTTGAGCCTACTATAGTGGATTTTTTTTGGCTTATCATCTCTTCTAATGGACTTGCAATGGATCCTAGTAGAGTTTCAGCTGTGACTATATATATTAAACCCACAAGAAGGTCCGACGTTTACTTGAGTTTGTCAACTGTTATTGGTGTTTCTGAAACCAGGATGCAGGTAAAATGTGGGGCTGATGGTGTGTATAGAACTCCCAGAATTCAGAGTAACCAGTGAGGCCTTCTGAAACCAGGATGCAGGTAAAATTTGAGGCTGATGGTGTGTATAGAACTCCCAGAATTCAGAGTAACCAGTGAGGCCTTCTGAAACCAGGATGCAGGTAAAATTTGGGGCTAAAAGAAAACAATAAAAATACGGTATAAGGGACCAATAGAACAGGGAGGAAGAGAGAGTGAGAGGGAGAAAGAGGGAGAGAGAGAAAGAGAGAGAGAGCAGTTAGCAGAAAGGAAATGCCAAGACATGTGGAAAGGAGGAGATCTAGGCAAATTATACAGGCCATAAAAGGGGGAAGGGGGAGTAAAGCCAGGCAAGATAACGTAAACATTTGTAAGAGTTTTAACTAATGTTAGAAATAATTCTATGTCATCACATATATAGTTGAGAGCAGGTGAGCTTGCTTAAGCCGTTGCTCACGCTTGCGGGCTCGCATAGCGAGCCCGCGGCCTTCGCATAGCAAGGGTCGCAGTTGCTGGCAAGGAGCGCCGAAGGCGCTCCTTGCCAGCAACTCCGGCCCTCGCGAAGAGAGGGAGCTGTTGCTCACGCTTGCGGGCTTGCATAGGAGAGCAATTGCGGCCCTCGCGAAGAGAGGGAGCTGTGTGTGCACACAACTGGAGAGAGGGAGCTGTGCATGCACGCCGCTGGAGAGAGGGAGCTGTGCAGGGAAGCAACCCCCCCCCCCTTACCTGCAGTTTCATTGGTGCTTCAGTGGAGTCCCTGCCAGCGTGTCCGGTCTGCAGCATAGGGGGACTCCGAATTAACTGAACCACCAATGAAACTGCAGGTAAGGAGGGACAGAGGGAGCATCCGGGGGGACAGAGGGAGCATCCGGGGGGACAGAGGGAGCATCTGGGGGGCAGGGGGGAGGTAAGGGCAATCAAAAGGAATGGTATGAGATGCGAGGGGGGTATGAGATGAGAGAGGGAGCTGTGCAGGGGAGCAACCCCCCCCCCTTACCTGCAGTTTCATTGGTGCTTCAGTGGAGTCCCTTCCAGCATGTCCGGTCTGCAGCATAGGGGGACTCCAAATTGACTTCAGAGCTATGGCGCCACACTGGAGACAGGATGGGTGGGACTCCACTGAACCACCAATGAAACTGCAGGTAAGGAGGGACAGAGGGAGCAACCGGGGGGGGGCAGAGGGAGCATCTGGGGGTCAGGGGGGAGGTAAGGGCAATCAAAAGGGGTGGTATGAGATGCGAGGGGGGTATGAGATGCGAGGGGGAGGGGTATAAGACACGAGGGGGGGTATGAGATGCGGGGGGAAGGTTATGAGACACAGGGGAGGGCGAGGGAGGTATGAGACACAGGGGAAGGGCGAGGGGAGGTATAAGGCACAGGGGAGGGCGAGGGGGTGTATGAGACACAGGGGAGGGAGAGGGGGAAGAGACACAGGGGAGGGGGGAAGAGACACAGGGAAAGGGGGAAGAGACATAGGGGAAGGGAGAGACAGGAAAGAGACTCAGGGGAGGGAGAGGGGGGAGAAACAGGGGAGCTAGAGGGGGGGAGACAAACAGGGGAGGGCGAGGGTGGTATGAGACACAGGGGAGGGCGAGCGTGGTATGAGACACAGGGGAGGGCGAGGGGTGAAGAGACACAGGGGAGGGTGATGGGTAAGGGACATAGTGGAGGGGGAGAGAGACACGGGAGGGGGGAAAGAGACACAGGGCAAGGGAGAGGGGGAAAGAGACACAGTAGAAGGGAGAGGAGGGAATGAGAGACAGGGGAGGGAGAGGGGAAGACACACAGGGGAGGGAGAGCGGGGGAAGCGACAAGTGGAAGAGAGACATAGCGGGGTAGACATGGGGAGTGAGGGGTGGGGGAGAAAAAAAAATATATAGAACTCCATCATGCCGACGGGCAAGTCGCTAGTCAAATATAATGACAAGCATACAGTGGAAATATTAATAAAATATATTGGCTCCTGGGAAGATGCAGCTTTCAAGGTCTTCTCCATACCTGATGGTGTGTATAGAACTCCCAGAATTCAGAGAAACCAGGATGCAGGTAAAATTTGGGGCTGATGGTGTGTATAGAACTCCCAGAATTCAGAGTAACCAGTGAGGCCTTCTGAAACCAGGATGCAGGTAAAATTTGGGGCTAAAAGAAAACAATAAAAATACGGTATAAGGGACCAATAGAACAGGGAGGAAGAGAGAGCGAGAGAGAGGGAGAGGGAGAGAGAGAGAGAGCAGTTAGCAGTTAGCAGAAAGGAAATGCCAAGACATGTGGAAAGGAGGAGATCTAGGCAAATTATACAGTCCATAAAAGGGGGAAGGGGGAGTAAAGCCAGGCAAGATAATGTAAACATTTGTAAGAGTTTAAACTAAAGTTAGAAATAATTCTATGTCATCAAATATAATAACAAGCATACAGTAGAAATATTAATAAAATATATTGGCTCCTCGGAAGATGCAGCTTTCAAGGTCTTCTCCATACCTGATGGTGTGTATAGAACTCCCAGAATTCAGAGAAACCAGGATGCAGGTAAAATTTGGGGCTGATGGTGTGTATAGAACTCCCAGAATTCAGAGTAACCAGTGAGGCCTTCTGAAACCAGGATGCAGGTAAAATTTGGGGCTAAAAGAAAACAATAAAAATACAGTATAAGGGACCAATAGAGCAGGGAGGAAGAGGGAGCGAGAGAGAGGGAGAGAGAGGGAGAGAGAGAGAGAGAGAGAGAGAGCAGTTAGCTGACCCATCCTGAAAATAATTATGATGTGGGGAATCATGAGCTCCTGGTCCTAGAGGAATGGTGACAGTTGTTGGAAGGAGCAACCCATTATTGTGTAGACAAAACCTGAATCTTTAATATTTTGGTCCACCAAAAAAAATTAATCCTAGCCATGCTAGATATGCTCTCTTCTTTACCAGTTTTAACCTTCATCACTTGGATAACAACCTGGGAATAAAAACAGTAAAGCAAATGTAATTACTAAAAGGAAAGTGGAGAACACAATATCCTTGATTATAATTATACTAGGAAATTGCCCGCCAAAAATGACAGGAGTAAAATTGTAAGTCTGGCAATGCTGTTTGCCACACAATGCGAGGCTATTTGCCCTCTGAGCACCTTTGGTGCTCATTGCGAGCCGCAACTTTTCTGCTTTGCAATGATCACCTTCTGCACTCCTTGTGAGACCCACAATGAGTGCCTTCTGTGCTCATTGCAAGCCTCTCACCCTGTGTACTTTATAGGCGTCGCACTTGAGTGTTACTGTCTTGGGTTGTGTTATTGCTTTGGGTTAAGTGTTACTGCCTTGTGGTAAATGTTCGTTGCTTGGATTGTGATACTGGCTTGCATTAAGTGTTACTACTTAGGGATCGTTTTTACATCCTACGGGCTAGTTTTACGTCCTTCAGGCTAGTTTTATGTCCTTCTGCCTAGTTTTACGTCCTACGGCCTCATTTTTGTTGTATTGCGTTTTTTCGGCAGCCATTTTTTTTCTCTCGCAAATATGGCTCAAATTAACTTGCAACCTCACACACAGGCTCCATGCCTCTCCCACTGTGCTGCGTGTGAGTTTATAAGTTAATTTGAGGCATATTTGTTGTTATTTTCAGTTCTTTCCAGTTCCATGGTTCGGCCGTTAAAGTCTTATTGTTGTGAGGCGCACAGTGCATGTACAGGTTTTGGTCCTAAGTTGTACGGTTTGTAAGTCCCACGTGCCTCAAATGCTCGTCTCGCTTTGCGAGGCTCGCATTTGAGGCTAAGTCCCCCGGGCCTCGCGATGGGTGCCTGCGGCGCTCATCACAAGCCCTGCTCATTGCAGCCTAATTCCCGTGTGTTTCAACTGCTCTCCTCGCTTCACAAGGCTTGCAGTTGCAGCCCTCGCAAACGTGACCAACGGTCTTGGTCCACAACTATTATAGTGATTTTTGATATAGTGAAAGGTTTCATTAATATCCCATCTGTCCTCCACTTGCTTCATGGGAAGGTCATGAAGTTCTTTATAAGTGTCCTTTTTTTTAGATCCTGCACTATTTTTGTCGTCTTCCTTTGAATTGTTCTTAAATTATTTATGTCTCTTTGCAGACAGTTTCTAGAACTGAACATGGTATTCTATGTAAGGTCTAACTAAGAATTTATTGAGTAGGATTAGTACCTCTATTTTTGTTGCTGATTACTCTTTTTTTATTCAACAAAGCATTGTATTAGCTTATTCTGCAGCTTTTGTTGTATTGTTCAGTTAAAATGTTACACATACATGGAGAAAAGCTGGGATAAAATATAGGAATTTTGAATAGGACACAATGTATCATATAGGGTAGCAAGACAGATACAATGCAATAAACTGCCCAGGGAGGGAGTTGTAACAAAGATAGGGAAGTTTATGTAGGATGCTGCAAGTGTTTAACACATCTTAAGTGTTTGTTTTAATAATGTTGAGTTTGTGAAAATAATCACCACTGAAAGCATCTGATGATATCTGGCCTGAACTTTTTTAGACTATGCACCATTTCATTCAACTTTCTTTGAATTGTTTCACTTCTATTAAATTACCACTTTGGTCAAATATTTAAAATATACTGTTTTAAAGTTTTCAAAGTATGTAAAATATATTTAGAATGGTAAAAAATATACAGCCTATAATATTTTACCGTTAATGAAGGACCCTTAGGGCGGAACCAGCTGAGATGGGAATCGCTGTGGGGGAACCAAGTGCTGGTGGAGGAGGCAAGGGGTTGTGGTAGCTCCGCCCCCTAGGGTCAGCGCGGGCGCCATCTTGCCTCACTCCGTGGCAGGCAGGGAAGCAGGCACCCTCCCTTAAAAAAGCGTTTAAGAATGTTAAAATGTTCATATATTGTTTTGTTTTTTTGTTTTTTTAAAAAAAAGAGAAATAAGTAAAAAAACAAATAATTATACAATACTCAGGAGGAAAAATGTGTTGCTCACGTGGTGAGCTTATGGTATGTTGTTTGTCACAGTAGAGTTTTACATGGTTGTGTTGATGGAAGGTGGGGGAGAAGGGGCCATCCCTACCCCTGGGAAGGTGTGGGCTCAAGGGACGGAGTTACTGCCTCAGCCCGGGACTCCTCCCTAATCGTAGCGGATTTACTTATGCCTTTTGCATATTATGTTAAATAAAACTTGCTGCGACCAGTTGTACCTCCAACAGTTGTGTTGTGTCTTTTTTTTGGAGGGGGGGGGGGGGTCAGGGACTATGGGTCTTACCAGGTCATGTGCAATTAACTTCCTGAGGTGGGTGGAGAAATTAATTGAACAGGAAATGATCCACATAATGGTATTTGTATTTGGCATATAAAGCTTCCAGAGCTTTTAGTAGCAGTAGCAGAAAGCTCATTAATATAGAAGAACACACCCTCCTGAAAAAGTAACAGACAGAACTAGTTGATAAAAGAAAATGGATGCCTTCAGTAAAGAATAATTTAGTATAAAAGATAGAAATGCAAAGGCGATGTTTATTTTTTTGACTTTCTAAACAGATTTTGCCCAGGTTTAGACCATATAAAAAATTGGCTAAAGTGGTCATTTGATATAATTTTGGAGATATGGAGCCTCATTTAATTGCAAGGCCGCAACTCTAGATGTACAGGCCATATGTATGCGTGCTTGAACTCTGCTACAATTACAGAGAGATTCAATTGGACAAGCCCGCAAGTTATGGCCCGCAATCTGAAACCATAAACCATGCAATCGTATGTAGCATTTCAGGGCGGGAACATGATCAATTAAACAAGGCTGTAATTACCCATTTAGAAACAGCCAATAGAAAATTAGACCGTCATCATTATGGCAGTATAAGATGGAGGTTACATGTCAATCAATTAGCGTTTAGGGGCCCGATATGCAAACCTGCAAAATACAAAATAATAAAAAAGAATGCCAATACTGGGGTTCTCAACCAGATAAGGGCTCTCTGCTACTAGCAATAGCCTGAAGTAAAGGAGCACTCTTAATTATTAGGTGAGTGGGAGGATAATTATAACCATAGGGATCATCTGAACATCAACATATATTGCTCTTCCACTATTGTGAGGGCAAGAGAGATCAAGTGGAAAGTAGGAATAGCCATGGATGGTGCAATTGTGGGCCTCGTTGCAGGAAGAATTATTTTCTTCTATCAAAATTAATTTGTGGAATCTCTACTGGTTATTTTAATTCCTCCTCTAGCACTGATGTGAAAGTATTCATTGACACAAGGATTGATGAAATCCTAAGGGTGCAAACAGGAAACACTCAAGCATGAATGTTGGCTTTTGTTATGACCAACTTCAAATTAACCAAAATGTTTAAGTTCAAAATGCCTTAAGCGAATTCCACTGAGAATAAGCAATGTTGCAATGCAGCATTGGAGCAGCCATCCTGGTGACACCTAGGTCTATTTAAAGATGCCATTTGATCTTGTATTTGTTCAGGATTCTTGTCCTGCATCGTTGACTATATATCTGCCCTAAGGAGAACAGTAGTTCAAAAGTATGTACCAAACTACTAATATTAACAGCTGTGTTAGCCATCACATATACAGTATAGTTGTCAACAGTGCGTGTTGACAAAAGTTGTTGCTAACGCTGCGGCCCTCGCGAAGTGCAGGCTCCCACCGCAACCGCAAAATGTACGGACTTAGCATCCGCAAATACGAGCCGCGCCACTTACAAACTAAAATATTACGACCTCGCAAAAATACGACATTAGCGGCCGAAACCTGCGCATACAAAAACACTAAAAACACAAAAAATACACACGACAAACACATAAAAAGCTTACCCACAGCAAGAGGGGGCACCCAGCACCTCTAAAAGTGAAGTTACAAGTCAATTTAGGTAGAAATTAAAGAGTGTAGACACCCGAAAATTCCCTAAGCGAGAGAAAAAATGGCCGCCGAACAAAACAAAAAAGGAGGCTAAAGGACCCTAAACACACGCAAAACACCATGAAACACATACAGATTTTTCCAAAAAGCCGTACGAGGTACAAGAACAAGAATGCAAAATCAGCCACAGCCGCATAATACACACATCAGGCGCCATTTTACAACACTAACTTACACAAGTACACAGGTAGCCTAACGGATTTTCCTCGCGCACGCACACTATTTACACTACACACATTGCTCACACTTACACAGCAGCTCCACAACACTCAAAACAGACATTAGATCCTGCGGCAACATCAAAAAAGATTGTCAGCTCTTCAACACAATGCTTTCTGCATATATTACTTCCAAATAGGTAAAGTATATTTATTTTGTAATGTATTATTTATTTCATTACCATACACCAAACAACATTGGCTCACTTACAATTTCATTGCCGTAGTGGATACATATTTCTTGGGAAAATCTGAATTTTTCAAGACTCTGTGTATGAATGCAGGATTTATTTTATACTAGCGACGTGCCCATAAAAAATTACGGCAATAAAATTTGAAGCCTGGCAATGCTGTTTGCCACACAATGCAAGGCTCGCCCACCCCTCTAACCTGCGGGCCTAGCGATGAGCGCCTCTGGTACTCATTGGCAGCCTCACCCCCTTTATCTACTTTACAGGTCGAAGGCGCTCATCTCGATCCCTGCAATTAGCAGCTTTGCTGCTCATTGCAGGCGTTGACCAACCAGCAACTTTCGGGCCTCTCCCCACTCTTTCACCCCTGTGTCTCTTTCCCCCCCTCTCCCTCCCCAGTTTCTGTTTCCCCCTCTCTCCCTCCCATGTCTCTTTCCCCCCACTCCCTCCCCTGTGTCTCTTTCTACCCACTCCCTCCTCTCCCTCCCCAGTGTCTTTCTCCCAACTCTCCCTCCTATGTGCTCCTGTTTGCATTTACAGGTGTGAAACCATTTGCGGGCTTAGCATATTGATCATTTTCCCAAAGGCCAAAATGGGTTTACAGCCGACATTTTTTTTTCTTGACTAGCCGTTCTGAGACCGTCCAAAAATGACAATTAAATATCAAATTAGCTTGCAACCCCATCAAACCCGTAACTTTCGGGCCTCGCGATGAGCGCCTTTGGCGCTCATTGTGCTCGCACAAGCTCATAAATTTTAACATTGCGTGACAACAACTCGCAATTCCCACAACTATTATATGTGATTTGTTACACCTCCTCCTGCAAGCTGGATGATATGTGTGTGTTTGTAGTTATCAGCAGTGGGATGGGTGGGGAGGAGGGAACAGTTAGAAGTGTAGAGCCTTTGCTTTATAATTGTATAAGATTAAAGTTGACACCACACCCCTTCATTAGCACAAAAGCAGGCACCTTGCATCATTCAATGCAACCACAGTGCTCCAGAAACTGTACCTCTCACATACACCAATTTATCATGGATCCCTTCAGGGTTCTGCAGACACGCCTGCATTTATTCATTTTTATTAGTTCTGAACCAGCTGTTTGACTTTTTCCTGAGTAGATCATAAACATCCACATTGTGCTCCATGATATCCATATTTCCAAGATATGTTAGCAAGCCAGAAGAACATATAAAATTAGAATCTATTAAATCTGTTTAACTCCACCTGAGTATGACCTCCACCCCTGGAGTTCCAGTTCCTTTCATAATGAGAGCATCTTCCAGGTGAAACAAGCATCCAGCATATGAAAAGCCATAAAGGCCCAATTAAAAGAAGTTATGATTTATTTTTACTATTTTCAAACATCTCTTAGTTTACCTCAAGGCGTTCCCTGTTTCCTTATTTCTCTCTACCCATCGCTCAGAGCATATCAGTGTGTTTTGATGAGCAGGAAGCATGCTTCGATCCTACATATCCAATCTTCTAATGCAAACACAGCATGAGCAGTAGCTTCCTATGTGAAAGATACTGCACAACACAACCATGAGGACCAATTCAAAATGCTGTGCTGTGTTAACATTATGATATGCAATATGTAAATGCACAAAAGATTCAACTTGCTCACCACCCAGAAGGACATACTCTAAGTGATCGAATGATGTCGAGAGGCTACCATGGCATCCTCCTAAAGGTGATCAGATTGAAATTAAAAATATTTAGTAATTTATATATTTGGGTTAATAAGGTTTTCACTATACTAGATACAACTGATACTTTTGGAAGACCATGACTTAGCCGCACATGGTTCTTTTCAAAGCTGGGCTGGACCCTGGAGGTGAATTCCAAGTTAAACCTACAGGATTGTTAGAATCAAAGGCTGGAACAAACCCTAGAGCTGAATTCTAAGTCAAGACTGCAGGACTACTAGCCTCAAAAGCTTGACCAGCCTGCAGCAGTGTTAGTCTCAAAGGCCAGTCATATCAGAACTCGGAGGAAATCTGGTGAATACACAACAACCTCTCCGTTTGTTTTGTTTCAGCTACAAAGAATACAACTATAAACTATTTTACACTGGTATTTTGATGAAAGCAAAACTGGCCTCCTCATGGGCCCATCTTGTTGGGGAGGATGTACAGCTCAAGGTTTATATATGCACATCTGGTGACGCTCCCTCTTAAAAAATAAATGTCACTAAAAGATAGCCCTGACATTCCCTAATTCCAGTAAGACACACTTAGGGCAAAACACATTGTCACCAGGCTACCTCCTCCTTAAGAGCTTTCTCCATTTCTATGCAGTGGCCAGTTTGAAGCTTCTATTAGTAAAGAATGGTATGCTTTCCTCATAGCACCTTACAAGACTGAAAATTTGCAAACTTACAATCTACAATCCTACAATCTAAATGCTTTTAGAGTGTAAACCCCCCCAAAAATACCACTGAGTATATTACATTTTCTATGCAATTATGCTGCTCTAAAACCTGCCATTTTCTCCTCGGGTGGGATGAGCCTTTTGAATACAGAAGGAGTTTCTATGTTCACAATATTATTATTAGTTAAATTTTAGTCTCATCAGACCAGAGCACCTTCCTCTATACATTTTGGGAGTATCCCACATGCCTTTTCGCAAACTCAATCGTGCCATTTTGTTTTTACTGAAAGTAATGGCTTTCTTCTGGCTACTCTGCCAGAAAAAGCCCAACTCTATGGAGCATATGGCTTATTGTCGTCCAATGTACAGATACTCCAGTCTCAGCTGTGGAACTCTGCAGCTCCTCCAGGGTTACCTTAAGTCTCTGTGCTGCCTCTCTGATTAATGCCCTCCTTGCCTGGTCTGTGAGCTTTGGTGGGCGGCCGTCTCTTGGCAGGTTTGCTGTTGTTCCATGTTGTTTCCATTTGGTTATGTTAGATTTGATGGTGCTCCTGGGGATCATGAAAGAGTTGGATATTTTTTTATAGCCTAACCCTCGCTTGTATTTCTCAACAACATTGTCCCTTTCTTGTTTGGAGAGTTCCTTGGTCTTCATGGCAGTGTTTGGTTAGTGGTGCCTCTAGCTTAGATGTTGCAGCCTCTGGGGCCTTTCAAAAAAGGTGTGTATATTTAATGATAGATCATGTGACACTTAGATTGCACACAGGTGGACATCATTTCACTAATTATGTGACTTCTGAAGGTAATTGGTTGCACCAGAGCTTTTTATGGGCTTCATAACAAAGCGGGTGAACACATACACACATGCCAATTTCCAAAAAATAGTTTTATGTATATATTTTTCTCATTTCACTTCACCAACTTAGACTATTGTGTTCTGATCCATCACATAAAATTCTGATTAACAAAACATTGAACTTAAAGCTGTAATGTAAGGTAAAAAGTCAAGGGGGGCGAATACTTTTGCAAGGCACTGTAACTAAAAGGTAGAGGGGAAGAGTAGTACAAGGGAAGCAATTTAAGAAATCATAAAATATCCTAATGTTACAGACGTAACTTTTGTTAGTCATTGTTTTGTTAATAAATATAATTTTTTAAAGGAAAATACACATTTTCTATAACTGTATCCAACATTGTAGCACATCAAACCAGAATTTCATTACAATATACCTTGATGGCCCAAACATTTTAATTAGAATGTATTCTCAGAATATGTATCTCTTAGAATATTTTACATAAGGAACAGACTCCATCTATCTCATCTTTTTGAGACTGGATCTAGATGACCTTTTTTAATTACAATATCAATTTTTCCATTTCAGCATTTTCCTTAATCTTTTGTAAAACTTTCATGTGTGGCAGTAGAGTTTGTTGGATCTAGACCTCTGCCAAAGTAATAAAAAGGTGTATAGATCCAATACTAAATTGTTCTGGAGATATCCTGCAATTAAATTCCTCATTTGCTCCCATAATCTTTGCACCTTGGGGCACATCCCCCAGTCATGGCAGTATGTACCGATTCGTTCACACACTCTCCAACACTTTCCAGCATATTTGATTTGTATTTTACTCATTCTGTATAAATTATGTACCACCTGAATAAGGTTTTATAATCCTGTCCTTTATAGTTCAGATAAATGGGCAGCTTGTTGTGTATTTGTAAGATACCCTGCCAGTATTTTTTGTCTATTTCACATCCAATATCTCTTTCCCACTTTATCATGTAGGGGAGCTTGAGCGGTTGTGTGTTGTCATGTAATAAATTGTAGCATGTAGAGATTAAGTGTTTATTGTTTCTGTAATCATTACATAGCTTTTCAAAATCTGTCACTGGTTGTATACCTGCTTTTCTAATCCTCTTATCATGAGCCAAACTACGGATTTGCATGTATCTGAAAAAGTCATGTGTACTTAGGTGATTTCTTTGCTGCAAGGCTTGGAATTTTACTGATGTATCTTTCCATACCAGCATGCTCTCTGTTTTTAAAGTATTGCAGGTGTAGTCATGTTGGGAATGCTTTGTTTTGGAGAATCGGTATCGATGGGGGTGTGTGGATTTTAGCTTATATTTGTCCACCATTCTATTCCAGATGTTTAAATAGTGTCAATTGGTAGGACAATCTAAGGGAATGCTAGGTATAATGCCTTTTGTTGCTAGATATCCTCTTCTGTGTCACTATCGTGCAGTGTTGAAGAGGCTTGTGTACCTCAATGAAGCTATGACCCATATTATGAAGGGGCACCCAAGATGGACAGGTCATAGCAGAGAAGTCAGACAAATCATGGTCCACTGGAGATGGAACTGGCAACCCACTCCAGTATCTTTGACAAGAAAACAATATGGAGCACAACAACCAGAACCACAGACAGATGTACCTGTCGTGCTGTGGTCCATATTGCCACTGAAAGTCGTACACGACTGAAGGACTGAACAACAACAACAAGCTAGATATAATGCATATGGTAATTGGTTCTTAAAAGACCACATCCACTCATATTTATTGTCCTATAGGAAGGTGCCAAGCTGGAATTTGTAATGGAGCTACTGTTTGGTAATATTTCTCTAGTGTCTGAAGGGTTAATCCTCATATAGGTTTAGATAAATACATAATTGCTCTTGCTACTTTAGGTCTTTTATGCCCTCAGATTTAGACCAAATTGAGCTATAAGGTTTTGAGCTCTATCTGGTCTAAAGGTGTGGGCAGTGTCTGACCGAGATAAAGAATCATAGGAAGATAGTTATTATAAACCCCCTTGCGAGTCCTATCTGGTACCCATAGGATTTTCTTCTTCATTTGCTGTTTACCGGTGTAAAAACATTTGCGTGCTTGAGGAATTGTAGCAAATGAATAGTGAATTACGATTTTAGCGATTGTAACATTTATGGGCTTGACAGATCAAAGGCTTAGATGGGCTGTAAGTTCCAATTTTGACCACTGCAGTGATTTTCAGTAACCCGTAGATTGTTTGCAGATTGCTAAGTCGCCAATTAAATAGCAAATTAGTTTACGGGCTACATTACAAGCTCCCGTAAACAACAATTGCTCAATTAATTAGGGGCCTATATATATCAGCAAGATAACAATGTGCCTTACGCCAGTCCATAGGCCACAACATCATTATTGGCTGATATCTATATTTTCAAGATGTCTCCTAATCCTTGACCAATACAATCCACTGAAAACTGGACAAACAAACACTGACTAAAGTTATGCTTTTGAGTATTTGGAAATACATATATGTTACATTTTCTTCTAAAGTACCACCAGTGCCACAGGTGCAGTCAGTAACACTGGTGGAGGAGAACATTTAACAGGAGTTGGGGGATCAGTTCACGTAGGTACTGGCAAGCCCCTCCACAGCCCTTTGACCCCACAGCCCTTCTCCCACAGATCGACCCTCCTACCACCTGCTCCTTTTGGGAGAACTGAACCCAGGGTCCCAGGCTGCTGCTCCTGTGCCACAACCAACTCGTAATTCACCAACATGATTAGTTGCATCTATAACTCCCCACAATCACTATCTCCCACACAAGAGGTAGAGGAGGACATCAACAGCCAAATATAGAAGCATCAAATAGATATGGACAGATATTTTCAGGAAGTAAAGGGCATTCGAAAAAGCTGATCCAAGAGACGAGACAGATTGGGAGTGATAATAGGAGGCAGCAAAGACAACTTGAGCTTGAATTCCCACCACAGCGCCCCTAGCTCCATGACCTTTTTTGGTCCATGGAGGGGTAGTTTTCTTGGCTCTGGTCTAGAGTGGGGGACTTTATATCAGCCATGCTGGAACACATCCCCCAGCAGCCCTTGCTAGACTGCCAAGCCAGAGGCCAAATGGTAATACAGGGCAGGGGGCCCCTGTCTTCAAGTGGTGTAGGAGATATGGACTTCATTCAAAACAACTTTAGTCCTCAGGGACCAACAATAGGTCATGTTTTAGGTCACATATCCCTGCTTGCTCACAAGTGAGCTAATCAGAGGCTCAGTGATGCTTATTGTTCAAGCCCAAGTGGTTTATCAACATCACTCGGCATCTGATTCACATGTGACCAAGCAGGGATATGCAAAACATGTGACCTACTGATTGTACCTGAGGACTGGATTTAAGAAACTATAATGCAGTCACTCTTTTTTTTTATACGTTTCTTTTTCTCTTTACAGAGTGCTCTGAGATAGAACATTATAGTTTTCTGATCTCCAAACAGTGCTGCCTGATACTGTAAGAGAACCATATACAGTGCACATCAATAACATACATATACATACTCACATCTGATCTGTAGACAAATTACATATAGGTTTAGATTATAACAAATAGTGGATGACACAATCAATTCATATTGGCAGGAGCAATATTTCAAATAAATATGACCTAACTTAGAGCAACACAGTCTTAATATCAGCCTGATGTAGCCATGTCGTGCTTCTTAAGTAGAAACACAAGTACAGATACTATCAATGGTGTAGGAACCGAAAAAGTCTAGGTGGCACAACGGAAGAGCAAATTTTATATATATATTTATATATATATATATATATATATATATATATATATAAAACAATGGAAAAACAAATCATATATATATATATATATATATATATATATTATTTGTTTTTCCGTTGTGCCCCCTAGATTTTTTTTGGTTCCTACAGCCTATATATACGTAGACCTGGGTATGTGTGTGTATATATATATTCAGTGCCTTGCAAAAGTATTCACCCCATTGGAATTTTTCGTGTTTTGTTGCCTCACAACCTGGAATTAACATGGATTGTTTGAGGATTTGCATCATTAAATTTACAGAACATGCCCACAACTTTGAAGATATGTTTTTTTATTATTGTGAAACAAATAGGACAAACTAACAGAAAAAGTAAATGTGCATACCTATTCACCCCCCTGTAGGGCCACCTTTTGCGGCAATCACAGCTCCAAGTCGCTTTGGATAAGTCTCTATGAGCTTGCCACATTTTACCACTGGTATTATTGCCCATTCCTCCTTGCAAAACTGCTCCAGGTCCTTCAAGTTGGATGGTTTGCGCTTGTGAACAGCAATCTTTAAGTCTGACCACCGTTTTTCTATTGGATTGAGGTCTGGGCTCTGACTAGGCCATTCCAACACATTTACATGTTTCCCCTTAACCACTCAGGTGTTGCTTTAGCAGTGCGTTTGGGGTCATTGTCCTGCTGGAAGGGGAACCTCCATCCTAGCCTCAAATCACGCACAGAGTGGTACAGGTTTTCCTCAAGAATATCCCTGTATTTAGCACCATCCATCTTTCTCTCAACTCTGACCAGTTTCTCAGTCCCGGCTGTTGAAAAACATCCCCACAGCTTGATGCTGCCACCACCATGTTTCACTGTGGGGATGGTGTTCTTTAGGTGATGTTATGTGTTGGCTTTGCGCCAGAAATAGCGTTTTCTTTGATGGCAGAATAGTTTGATTTTAGTCTCATCAGACCAGAGCACCTTCCTCCATTTTGGGAGTCTCCCACATGCCTTTTCGCAAACTCAAAACGTGCCATTGTCGTCCTATGTAAAGATACTCCAGTCTCTGCTGTGAAACTCTGCAGCTCCTCCAGGGTTACCTTAGGTCTCTGTGCTGCCTCTCTGATTAATGCCCTCCTTGCCTTGAGTTTTGGTGGGCGTCCATCTCTTGGCATGTTTGCTGTTGTGCCATGTTCTTTCCATTTGGTTATGGTAGATTTGATGATGCTCCTGGGGATATTTATTTATAACCTAAACCTGACTTGTACTTCTCAACAACATTGTCCCTTACTTGTTTGGAGAGTTCCTTGGTATTCATGGCAGTGTTTGGTTAGTGGTGCCTCTTGCTTAGGTTTTGCAGCCTCTGGGACCTTTAAAAAATAGTGTGTATATGTAATGACAGATCATGTGACACCTAGATTGCACCCAGGTGGACATCATTTCACTAATTATATGACTTCTGAAGGTTATTGGTTGCACCAGAGCTTTTTATAGGCTTCATAACAATGGGGGTGAATACATACCCTTATGCCAATTTTCTGTTTTCAATTTCTAAAAAAATCGTTTTATGTATATATTTTTCTCACTTCACTTCACCAACTTAGAGACTATTGTGTTCTGATCCATCACATGATATTCAGATTAACAAAACATTGAACTCAAGGCTGTAATGTAACAAAATACAGTGCCTTGCAAATGTATTCACCCCCTTAGCATTTTTCATGTTTTGTTGCCTCACAACCTGGAATTAACATGGATTGTTTGATGATTTGCGTCATTTAATTTACAGAACATGCCCACAACTTTGAAGTTTTTTTATTTATTATTATTGTGAAGCAAAAAACAAATAGGACAAAATAATAGAAAAAGTCAATGTGCATAACTATTTACCCCCCTAAAGTCAATACTTTGTAGAGCCACCTTTTGCGTCAATCACAGCTCCAAGTCACTTTGGATTAGTCTTTATGAGCTTGCCACATCTTACTACTGGGATTTTTTCCCCATTCCTCTTGGCAAAACTGCCCCAGCTCCTTCAAGTTGTATGGTTTGCGCTTGTGACCAGCAATCATTTAGTCTGACCACAGATTTTCTATTGGATTGAGGTCTGGGTTTTGACTAGGCCATTCCAACACATTTACATGTTTCCCCTTAAACCACTCAAGTGTTGCTTTAGCAGTGTGTTTGGGGTCATTGTCCTGCTGGAAGGTGAACCTCCGTCCTAGCCTCAAATCACGCACAGAGTGGTACAGGTTTTGCTCAAAAATATCCCTGTATTTAGCACCATCCATCTTTCCCTCAACTCTGACCGGTTTCCCAGTCCCAGCTGCTGAAAAACATCCCAACAGCATGATGCTGCCACCACCATGTTTCGCTGTGGAGATGGTGTTCTTTGGGTGATGTGATGTGATGTGTTGGGTTTGCTCCAGACATAGCGTTTTCTTTGATAGCCGAAAAGTTCAATTTTAGTCTCATCAGACCAGAGCACTTCCTCCATACATTTTGGGAGTATCCCACATGCCTTTTCGCAAACTCAAAACGTGCCATTTTGTTTTTTGCTGTTCTTTCCATTTGGTTATGATATATTTGATGGTGCTCCTGGGGATCATCAAAAAATTGGATTTCTTTTTATAACCTGTCCCTGACTTGTACTTCTCAACAACATTGTCCCTTACATGTTTGGTGAGTTCCTTGGTCTTTATGGCAGTGTTTGGTTAGTGGTGCCTCTTGCTTAGGTGTTGCAGCCTCTGGGGCCTTTCAAAAAAGGTGTGTATATGTAATGACAGATCATGTCACACTTAGATTGCACATGCCAATTTTCTGTTTTCTATTTCTAAAAAATAGTTTTATGTATATGTATTTCTCATTTCACTTCACCAACTTAGACTATTGTGTTCTGATCCATCACATAAAATTCAGATTAACAAAACATTGAAGTTAAGGCTGTAATGTAACAAAAATGAATACTTTTGCAAGGCACTGTAAACTGGTGGGTTATGTGTTTAGAATCCTTTTTATTCGCCATTGTTCACCTAGTGCCCATTAATGTTCCTATTTCATTTCTGATTATGTATTATATATATATATATATATATATATATATATATATATATATATATATATATAGTCATAATTGCGAGTTTGTCTGTAACGCTCGCAAAGTTATAGGCTTGAGCATGACGCAGCCTGCAATGAGCAGCAAGGTCCATAAAGTGGAGGGGGTGGAGAGGCTCCGAACGGCTTCCAAGTTACATGCTTGAAAAAAAAAACGGCAACGGCTAAAACGAGTTACTGACTTGAAAAAAAAAAGGCAGCAGTTAAACCCACGAGGCAAGCGGGCCTTGCTGGATTAACTGCCGGCCTTTTTTTTCTTCAAGCCAGTAACTCATTTTAGCTGTCTGCATTTGTTTTTTTAAGCACAGGGGAGGTTGAGGGAGGGAAGAGACACAGGGGAGGGAGAGGGGGAAAGAGACACACATAAGAAAAGGGGGAAAGGGGGGAAAGAGACATGGGAGGGAACGGGGTAAAGAGACACAGGGGTTAGAATTGGGGGGAAAGAGACACAGGGGAGGGAGAGCAGGGCAAAGAGACACAAGGGAGGGAAAGGGGGGAAAGAGACGCAGGGTAGGGCGAGGGCGGCAAAGAGACACAGGAAAGGCAGAGGAAAAAAAGAGACAAACAACAGATAGTACAAAAAAACAGAAAACACAATGTGTAACACTATATCATGCCATCATTTTTGACGGACAAGTCGCTAGTATGTATATATTTATCGATCCAGTGCAAATACATTATACTGTATATGTAGACGATCCTATTCTAAAAACAAACCACTATTGGATGACTAAAACCCTGTGCTGTAATACATTTGTAATTTTGTCATCATTGGTTGTTCATTCCCTAAAAAGGATGAAGAGAAGAAAGATGGAATGAATAAAACCAATAACGGAAATTACATCACTTCCGGGTTCTATATTACATTACTCTTCCTATCAAATAAAGTGTAAAGTACTACAGAGAGCTCAATGGATATAAAGGTCTAACTGGACTGTCATTGAAGGATAACTTATAAAAAATGCCATGTAGAAATAATAGAACCACTAAAGGTAAAAAAAAAAATAACACTTAAATTAAAAGGAATATGAATGTTATGAAAGTGAACTAAGAATGAATGAATATGCTTTTTTTTATTGTTTTTAAACTAATTTTTCCCACCAGTATATATTTATATGGGAAAATCCCATGTCTAAAAACAGGCTGAGGCCTTCACATACATCATAAGAAATTGGGATAAGTGGCACCTTACTTTTATCCTATTGAGCATGAGCGCTCTAGTCAGAAAGAGGGTCTTCCTACACTAGGTCCCCTAGGTAGTAGGTATCCACCAAGATCATATGGTTCCTTCTTTTCTAACCCAGGTGTGCGGGTGTTGTATCACATTTACTCCTCCCTTGTCCCTTTTCTTTGGCTTGAATTTCTAGATATTAAATCTATTGTATATGCTATATATACTGGTGGGTTATATGTTTAGAATCCTTTTTATTCACTGTTCATCTCAGATTATGTAATGTATACTAGTTTAATGTAATGCACTGAGAAACTTGTGATAGTAGATGTAGTTGTGATACAGATCCCTATCCCTGGTCTTTCTGTCCCCCGCTATCCCTGGTCTTTCTCTCCCTCCCTATCGCTAGTCTTTCTCAGCCCCACTCCCCAGCAGTTCCCCAGTAGCTCCCACTCACCTCTTCTTCATTTAGCCGGTCAGATACCCAGGTCTCATGATATCTTGCGAGATTACCTCAAGGGATTTTGTGAGACCAAGCAGATGGAAGGAGCAGGAGAGTGGAAGCTAATGGGGACCTACATACTCTGGGGGGATTTATATACAATATACAATAGAAGTATGAGGCAAATGGGACTGCAGACAGTTTGGTGCAATAAGGTTGAGGTCCCTACTCTGAAGAGCTTACATGCAAGATGGTAGTGATCAAGACAGGCTGATGAAAGGTGAGGTGGCTGTGTTATAATGTAGGTAGTGTGTTAGCACTTTGGTATACAGTTTGTGCATGTTAAGGCTGAAGGTGATAAGCTTATTTTAACAAATTATTTTAGTGAGTTTTTAAAAGTTTTCAGGCAGGAAGATAAATGCACAGGAATTGTGCCAATGTGCGTGGATCAAATTATTTGACACAGTGTTCTTAGATTCGACTTTGTGGATGTCCTATCTAACACACATTCAAGACAGAAATTTTTATAGAGCAAGTGTTCTTCTTTACAGTGTCATCCCAATGCATCATTGTCAGATCACAGATCAGTACTAAACAATATGCGCTGTATTGTGTAACTATGGTTTTACAGATAATACAGCATTGGTAGTCTTGCTAGGAGATCAACAGTAGTTAGCAATGCTCATTGCAACATTAAAATGATTACTTTATCTCTAGTGGATTAAAGTGAATTGACAACACAAAAGACCAGCTATCATTTTTTTTCTTACAGCCAGGTGATCGGGAAGGCCAGTGAGGGGTTTATCAGAGCTGGGAAATCCTGATAAAGTTAGCACTCAGGAGCACACTGTGAACAATTGAATCTACAAGAGATAAAGTAATAATAAAAATATACATATATATACACCCTAGTGGATGACCAGACAGTTATGGGCACCTCCTCCCAAACCCCTTAAAGAGGTAAGGAGCTCGTCCTAGCCACTTGAAAGATTAATTGTGTGAGCAGGTATTTGTAATTAACATTTTGATTTATTTGATTGTTCTTTAATATTGTTGTATATGGTTGTATTAACAATTTGAATGACATATTTTTGTTTAGGATATGCAGGGTTCAATTTTAATTAATTATATTCCTTTAGGCTATTTTTTTTCTTTTTGTGCTGGGACACTAGTAGCTCTTTAAGTGTCTCACAAGAGTTTTCTCTGCTCTTGCGGGAGATTGAATGTACACAAAAGGATTTGTCTCAATGCGAGCACTCACAGAGCCTTACAAGAACATTTAAAATTGTCAGTAAGCTCTTATGGGAGATGTGTAATCACAATTTAGGTAAAATCTCCCATAGGAGCAATTCATACCAGTGGCGGCTGGTGACAGGGCGAAACATAGCCACTCCCCCCTTTTCAAACCACACCCATTTTTATAACTCCTCCCCCTGACGTCATAATGACCTTTATAAGCCCCGCCCAATGACCTTATGCTTGTAAAGCCCATTGAAATACATGATCTGCAATGCAGAAATGTCAAGAAGTAAAGTAACAATGTGTTAAATTCATTGGTATACAATATAGATTGAAAAAACTCATGTGACAAGACTACAGCAATATCATAATTGCACCTATACGTATTAACAGAAACATTAAAGGAGTGACACCTACCATTAGTCGGCTCTTCTTCTCAGGGTATTCACGTTCATTAAGTTGACCAATGAGTAGAAACAAATCTGCAGCCACATAGGGTTTGCACCTGGGGTTGAAAGAAAACAAGCAAATCAATCATACCATTCAAGAACAAAACCATACTTAAAAAACATTAAACGACCAAGTGGAACCATATAGGCCCCAAACATACCTTAGAAGACCAAGTGTGACTATATAGGCCCCAAACATACATTAGAAGACCAAGTGGAACTATATAGGCCCCAAACATACCTTAGAAGACCAAGTGTGACTATATAGGCCCCAAACATACCTTAGAAGACCAAGTGTGACTATATAGGCCCCAAACATACCTTAGAAGACCAAGTGTGACTATATAAGCCCCAAACATACCTTAGAAGACCAAGTGTGACCATAGGCCCCAAACATACCTTAGAAGACCAAGTGGAACTATATAGGCCCTAAACATACCTTAGAAGACCAAGTGTGACCATGTAGGCCTCAAACATACCTTAGAAGACCAAGTGTGACCATAGGCCCCAAACATACCTTAGAAGACCAAGTGTGACCATATAGGCCTCAAACATACCTTAGAAGACCAAGTGTGACCATATAGGCCTCAAACATACCTTAGAAGACCAAGTGTGACCATAGGCCCCAAATATACCTTAGAAGACCAAGTGGGACCATATAGGCCTCAAACATACCTTAGAAGACCAATCAGCACTGCATAGGCCCAAACCAGTGGATCTTGGTATTCAAGAAAACAACAACATTTAACTTCTGTTTAGACAACACAATAATCAATGTCAAACAAACACGTTGAATTAGCATATGGATAACCATATGAGCAGTAACGCCACGCCAAGGCTTCAACAATTGTTACTGACCATTCACACACCTTCCATAGCTCCTTCAATATGCACACCCACACACCATTCATACTTTACTTACCACTAGTTATTTTTGGTAGTGAGGTGGTGCAATTTCTGAGAACTTTACGTACCCTTGAAGGTGCCTCAAATTCCTTCAAACCAATGCATTTAACCGCTACAGGGCCATGGTGCTTTTTAATTACTTTTTTGATCCTCTTCAATGTGGAGAAGCATCTTTCTGGTTCTTTAGTAGTCTTCGTTGTTGTAAGCAGGATTCTTTATAGCTTCACTCACTCTGTTAAATTATGTAGATTAAATTGATGCTAAAGTTGCTGCAGAGCAACAGCACTTGTACAGACATGGAATTCTTGCTTCCTGTACACAAGTGACAGCTACCCTTGGAAGTGCCTCCAATTCCTTCAAACCACGCCAAGGCTTCAACAATTGTTACTGACCATGCACACACCTTTCATAGCTCCTTCCATATGCACACCCACACACCGTTCATACTTTACTTACCACTAGTTATGTTTGGTAGTGTGAGGTGGTGCTGCTTAACGCAGTTTATCTTTGCACACCTTGGGGGTATGCATTCTTCTTTGCTTCAATCACTTGTATTTTAATTTTGCACGGCGATCTTTCAAAGAAGAAAACTTCTCAATGGTTTTTTCATTGAAGTCTGGGATCTCGGAAATCAGTTGCTTTTCCATTGAGAGCATCGCCAATGCATTCAACCGCTCCAGGGACATGGTGCTTCTTAAAAAGGTTTTTATCCTCTTCAATGTTGAGAAGCATCTTTCTGATTCTGCAGTAGTCATTGGTGTTGTAATCAGGATTCTTAATAATTTTACTGTCTCTGTGAAATCATTCTGCAGATTAAATTGATGGAAAAGTTTGTGCAGAGCAACAGCACTTGTACAAGTATGAAACTCTGTCTTCCCATACAGAAGTGACAGCTCAGTGCGTAATTGTTCCTTCTTCAGTATTGGATATGCTTGCACGGTGTCTTCCAGAGCTTGGGTTGGAAAGCAAGTGTCATGGGTTTTATGCAAGTCACTTTGAACAAGTTTGGCACTAACTAGGTGATTTGAAAATGAAAAACGTTATTTTGCATGAACCACCAATATGTCACATACCTCTCTTGAAAGTTGTCTCAAGGTTGAGATCTCCGCACTCCGTCTGTTGACTGTTAGATCGCTCTGCAAACTTGTTTCTATCTCTTCCACAGAATTACGGATTTTCTGGATGCTGGCGACAAAGTCTTCTGTGACTTTTTTGATATAAACAGTATCCGTGTCTCGCTTCTGAAGCTGACTATAGAGGATGTCAACATGTGGCATTATTAAATGAAATAATTTAAGGAAGTAAAGGAACTCCCTGTCTTCCAGCATTCCAATGAAACCTGCGGCTTCCCGTATAGATGTTGGATCAAAGTTTAGACATGCTTCAATTGTCTGGAAACACTCAAGTAGCGCATCTCTGTTCTCGTAGATCACGTTCACGGTCCTAACGTTGAAGTTCCATCGTGTTGGTGCACCTCTTGGAAGTCTTCTACCAACTACCTCATCCAGAACTCCAGTCCTTTTTGGAGAGCGTGAAAAAAAAGATGGTATGCCGCCTATGTTGGAAAAAAAAACTCGAACTCTTCCAATCCTTGAAACTGCTTTCTCCATTATTAGGTTCAGTTGGTGAGCATAGCAATGGACGTAGTGTGCGTTCGGGTACACGTCTTTTATTTTTCTTTGAACTCCTCCTTGATCTCCACGCATCACACTGGCACCATCGTAGCTTTGAGCTATGAGTTTCTTCTTGTCTTCTGGCTCTGGGAGAACAGTATTCAGTGTTTCCAGCACAACAGCAGCAATCGAGTCTGCATCCGTTGATTTCATTTCCGTGAAGCCATCAAATCTTTCCACCACTTGATGCTTCTTGTCAATGTAGCGATAGACTACAACGCACTGTGTCCTCGCGGAAATATCGGTTGTTTCATCCGCTTGGATTGCCACAAACTGGGCTTCTTTAAGCTCTTGGTGAATCACTTCCTTTATAACTTCATGCATGCAGTCCAGTAGCTCATTCTGCACGGTTTTGGAAGTGCCCTTAAACACAGTTGCAGTCTTCAAATGCTGTTCCATTGCACTATCGATACTGCCAACCAAATCCACCAGGCCTCTAAAAACTCCTGGATTTAGCGATGTTTCACTCTCGTCGTGTCCTCTTAATGCCAGTTCAAAAGCGCCACAAAAGCGAACACAATCAATTATCTTCGAAAGGATGTACCGGTTCTTAGCCACTTCTTCGTTGTGTTTTTGAATGCTGACTTGGTATCCTTGGTCCTGTGGAACAGCAATGTTCGCCTGTCCAAGCATCTCAAACTTGATCCTGTTATCCAAGTGAGCTTTAGAACTTTTGTGTTTTGCCAATTTGTCAGCTAGATGTTTGACGTCAGTCACTCCAGTTTTGGTCCAAGCAGCGTCACCACCAAATAGGATGCATGGGAAACAATATAAGGACTTCCTAGAAACGCTTCCAGAAAGCCAGTCGTTCTTCTTGTACCATTCAGTATTGAAATTACGGACATATTGCTTCCCTCTATCTCTTGCGATTTGCTGCAGATTTATCTCTGGTTGGTCAGCTCCTAACCGTTTTACTTCCACCTTCTCCTCATAGGTTAGGGTGCTGAAAGGCTTCACAAGTAGAGAGTCAATAGTATTCATTTCTGATATTGATACCAATAAAAGAAAGAGATCACGGTATATTAATTTATATTATGTCACAAAATTACTTTAAAATAACAGTGTGTTGATTTCATTGGTATACATTACAGATTGCAAACCCTCATGTGACAAGACTACATCAACATCAAATTTGCACCTATACACATGGACAGAAAATTAAAGGCAATGATACTCACCAACAGTTGACTCTCCTTCTCGGGGTATTCACGCCCAGTAAGTCAACCAATGAGTCCAAACAAATCTGCTTTCACAGATAGTTTGCACCTGGGGGGTGATAGAAAACAACAAAAAAAACATTAGAAATCTCAAGACCCAAACCGTAACTTTTAAAACCTTAAAAGACCAAGTGTGACCATATAGGCCCCAACTGCACCTTAAAAACCTTAAAAGTCCAAGTGTGACCATATACTCACCAACAGTTGACTCTCCTTCTCGGGGTATTCACGTCCAGTAAGTCAACCAACAAGTCCAAATAAATCTGATTCCACAGATAGTTTGCACCTGGGAAGTGATAGAATACAAAAAAAAAAAAACATTAGAACGTTTAAGACCCAAACCGTAACGTTTAAAACCTTAAAAGAGCAAGTGTGACCATATAGGCCCCAACCGCACCTTAAAAACCTTAAATAACCAATTTTGACCATATAGGCCCCAACCGCACCTTAAAAACCTTAAATAACCAATTTTGACCATATAGGCCCCAACTGCACCTTAAAAACCTTAAATAACCAATTTTGACCATATAGGCCCCAACCGCACCTTAAAAACCTTAAATAACCAATTTTGACCATATAGGCCCCAACCGCACCTTAAAAACCTTAAATAACAAATTGGGACCATATAGGCCCCAACCGCACCTTAAAAACCTTAAATAACCAATTTTGACCATATAGGCCCCAACCGCACCTTAAAAACCTTAAATAACCAATTTTGACCATATAGGCCCCAACCGCACCTTAAAAACCTTAAATAACAAATTGGGACCATATAGGCCCCAACCGCACCTTAAAAACCTTAAATAACAAATTGGAACCATATAGGCCCCAACCGCACCTTAAAAACCTTAAATAACAAATTGGAACCATATAGGCCCCAACTGCACCTTAAAAACCTTAAATAACCAATTTTGACCATATAGGCCCCAACCGCACCTTAAAAACCCTAAGTAACAAATTGGGACCATATAGGCCCCAACCGCACCTTAAAAACCCTTAGTAACAAATTGGGACCATATAGGCCCCAACCGCACCTTAAAAACCCTAAGTATCAAATTGGGACCATATAGGCCCCAACCGCACCTTAAAAACCCTAAGTAACAAATTGGGACCATATAGGCCCCAACCGCACCTTAAAAACCCTAAGTAACAAATTGGGACCATATAGGCCCCAACCGCACCTTAAAAACCCTAAGTAACAAATTGGGACCATATAGGCCCCAACCGCACCTTAAAAACCTTAAATAACCAATTTTGACCATATAGGCCCCAACAGCACCTTAAAAACCCTAAGTAACAAATTGGGACCATATAGGCCCCAACCGCACCTTAAAAACCCTAAGTAACAAATTGGGACCATATAGGCCCCAACCGCACCTTAAAAACCTTAAATAACAAATTGGGACCATATAGGCCCCAACCGCACCTTAAAAACCTTAAATAACAAATTGGAACCATATAGGCCCCAACCGCACCTTAAAAACCTTAAATAACCAATTTTGACCATATAGGCCCCAACCGCACCTTAAAAACCCTAAGTAACAAATTGGGACCATATAGGCCTCAACCGCACCTTAAAAACCCTAAGTAACAAATTGGGACCATATAGGCCCCAACCGCACCTTAAAAACCCTAAGTAACAAATTGGGACCATATAGGCCCCAACCGCACCTTAAAAACCCTAAGTAACAAATTGGGACCATATAGGCCCCAACCGCACCTTAAAAACCCTAAGTAACAAATTGGGACCATATAGGCCCCAACCGCACCTTAAAAACCCTAAGTAACAAATTGGGACCATATAAGCCCCAACCGCACCTTAAAAACCTTAAATAACCAATTTTGACCATATAGGCCCCAACCGCACCTTAAAAACCCTAAGTAACAAATTGGGACCATATAGGCCCCAACCGCACCTTAAAAACCCTAAGTAACAAATTGGGACCATATAGGCCCCAACCGCACCTTAAAAACCTTAAATAACAAATTGGGACGATATAGGCCCCAACCGCACCTTAAAAACCCTAAGTAACAAATTGGGACCATATAGGCCCCAACCGCACCTTAAAAACCTAAAAACCCTAATTAACAAATTGGGACCATATAGGCCCAAATTGTAAAAAAAAAAAAAAAAAAAAAAAATAATATATAAATATAAATATATATATATATATATATATATATATATATATATATATATTGATAGATATATTGATTGATATATATATATATATATATATATATATATATATATATATATATAAAAATTGATATCAATATATCACAATAAATAAATATATATATATATATATATATATATATATATATCAAATTGATATATATATATATATATATATATATATTTATTTATTGTGATATATTGATATCAATTTTTATATATATATATATATATATATATATATATATATATATCCAAATATATATATACGCATAAAAAATACACATAAATAACATAAACATATACATACAACAATATATATTAATTGATATTTATTATTTGATTAATTGATGTTCTTTATTACTTGTTATATTATACTAGCGAATTGCCCGTCAAAAAATGACGGCAATGAAATTGTAAGGTAGCTAATTCTGTTTAGTGTGTAATAATGAAATATATAATACATTAATAAATGAATATACTTTAGCTATTTTAAAGCATTGTGTGGAAGAGCTGTGAATGTGTTTTGATGTTGCTGCAGCATTATTGGTATGGATCTGCTGTGTAAGCGTGCTGAATGTGTGCAGTGTAACACTGTGCGTGCGCGAGCCCAAACCGTTGTCGTGTACTTCCGCATTGGCGTAAAATGGCGAGTAATGTATCGGAATATCCGTAGGTGTTTTGTGGTGTTTTGCGAGTTTCTTGTGGTGTTTTGCGAGTTTAGAGTGCTGTAGCCTCGTTTTCGTTTTGTTCGGCGGCCATTTGTTCTCTCGCTTCTATTTTTTTTTAGTCTCTAAACTGTTTTATTTCGAGTTAAATCGAGGTGTAAGTTGTATTTTTGAGGTGCTGGGTGCTCCCTCTTGGTGTAGGTAAGTTTTTTATGTATGTGGTGTGTGTATGTATTGTGTTTTACATTTTGTAATGTTCGCGAGTTGCGTCCGAGTGTTGCGAGTCCGTAATGTGTGTGAACGTGTGTCGTATGTTGTTTGCGAGTGTCGTAATGTGTGTGTCGTAGTGTTTGGGTTGCGACGTGAAGTTTGCGAGGGTCGCAGTTGCTGGCATGGAGCGCCTTCGGCGCTCCATGCCAGCAACAGCGGCCCTCGCTTTGCGAGGTCCTCAAGTGCTGGCATGGAGCGCCGAAGGCGCTCCATGCCAGCAACTGAGACCCTCGGGCAGTGCCCTCGCTGCGCGAGCCCGCAGCGTTAGCAACAACTCGTACGCTCACAACTATATATGTGATTGTTCATGCATTTCCATTACACATTATTTTTTATACATATTACAGTGCTATTTTTTGGCTATACATGTTACAGGATATTATCCTGTAACATGTATATCACATAAAATAGCCCTGTAATATGTATAATACATACAGGGTCAAACAAGTTCACACTAACCTTTTTTACCCTTACAGGCTTCCATACCTGCTTGCTGATTTGCTAATTTTTTAAAGACTCTCATTGGTTGAAATCGATGTCAATCAAAAATTTCAGCCAATCAAGAGTCCTTCAAAAATTAGAATATATAATGCAGACCGTGGGAAAAAAACAATTAATCGCGGGAGGGGCTCCTTGTAGGAGGAGCTCTTTTAGTTTTTTTTTTTTTTTTTTTTAGAGCGTCGGTTTTTTTTTTGTGGAGGCCTCTTTCAATGGGCCAGAATGGATGGATGGACAATGGCTTCAATCAACATTGGATTATTTGACCATTGACTTCAATCAACATTGGATTATTTTGACCATTGGCTTCAATTAACATTGGATTATTTTATTTTGACCATTGGCTTCAATCAACATTGGATTATTTTATTTGACCATTGGCTTCAATCAACATTGGATTATTTGACATGGGCTTCAATCAACATTGGATTATTTATTTTTCATGACTATATCCAGAGGACAGAAGGCCAACGCTGGAGGGGTCAATTTTACAGGTAAGTATGTGCTGTTGTTTATTTTATTTTTTATTAATGTTTGTTTAAAGCTGTTTATTTTTGTATAAAATGTGTTGTGTTACTAACTGTACTAACAATGTGTTTGCTTACTGTTTACTTGTAATAATAATGTTTTTACTGTATTTTTTTTCCCCTTCCCTTATTTTTATTTTATCTTTAAAAGTGACAGGCACATATACATGCCTGTTACTTCTAAAAATGGAATAAAAATAGGGGGGGGGGGGTAGGTGGTTGGTTCATCCAGGGTGGGGTCGGTCACGCTCAGGCGCCCATCGGTCGCCCATCGGACCGCGTAGGCCACGATCAAGGGTGGCACAGGCCTCATGGGGGTGAACATCCACCCCCATGTGGCCTGGTCAACCCCGCTCACTGCCCGAATACCCAGGGTAATCGGGCGGTGCTAGCATAGGCCGCATCGGGGTGGTGGTGATCGGGCCTCGGGGGTGGCATAGCGCGGCGACATGGAGGTCATCAGGGGTGGCACAGGCCTCATCAAGGGGGTGATCCGATCACCCCCATGTGGGCCTGTGCCACCCCGCTCACCACCCGACTACCCCGATCCCGTGATCGGGGTAATCCGGCGGTGGCATGATGGCATAGCTAGCATAGGGCAGGCCTGATCGGGGGTGGCACAGGCCACATGGGGGTGATGGCTGCGGTCGTCGGTGGTAGTTGGTGGGTGGCTGGGTAGGTGGCACTGGCAGGCCAGGCAGGCATAGTGGGGGACTGGGGGTAACTGGTCACCCCTAACTTTTATTAGGGGCTACTAGGGGTTTTGGTTTGGCCAGGGGCAGGGGCAGGGCAGGTGCCAGGCAGGTAGACTTACTGCGTTAGGCAGGCAGAGCAGATGTGAGTAGATTCAGCCAGGGAGGTCTCTCAGTCTCAGCGTGACCAGGGTCAGGAAACAGAAAGGGGGAAGGGACAGGCAACTGGTGGTTTTATTGACTGTATCAGTCAATCAAAATGATAACTCGAGGCCCTATTTGCTGGCGGGCGCTCAGGGCTAACGGTCTGGGTGGGTTTGTATTGATCACTTAGTAACTGGACAGCCTTCCATCATTGATTGGTCAATGATGGAAGACTGTCAGTTATTAATTGATACATTTATGACCGCCCATGCATATCGTCACTGTGATGGTGGGCGGCATGCATTAACGGTCAGGGGGCCAGGCCAGGACTCATTGAAGAGAGAGAAGAGTCTAAGGTTAGTGTACACAGTATAACTATTGTAATTTGATCACACAGGGTGCAGGCAGGGGGCTATATCGATACACAGCATTAGTTAATGTAGCGCAAGGGCTATTTTAAAGTGACAGTGTCCCTTTACTAACTTTACTTCATTTTTAATACTATTGAGACTTGAAATGATGATGTACACCTTATATTTATTTGTTTTTGGCTTATACTAATACATTGTTGTGTTTTTTTTATTGCAGGGTGAAGAAAATATTTGGGGGGGCGTTTGCCCTGACGCCCCAATGGACGGGCCGCCCCTGGTTCATACGTAGCAATCACTTGTACAATTACTGCTGGATTATTGTGAAGAAGAAGATGCCTGAGCACGAAACAGTAATGGAATATAAAGAATGGGAGCAGCTTCTGAGGGGCAAGATGTCCAGCAAAACGGTCATTGGGATCCTTAGCCTAGTGGACACGGACCAGCCAAAGATCCTGCAAACAACACAATCATGTTCACCAAACGCACTTCTAAACATTGATGTGGCCTAGATCATATAACAATGACTCTGAAGCTGAAATACCTATGTGTCCTAAACATAATGTAGCTGATGGACAGAAAAAAGTCATAGAGCCCTGAAAACCACACAAAAATTGTGATGTGATATTGATACTATCAAATAGATAAAAAAGGCTATACTGTTACAATTAGCCAAATACGTGCAGCCCTATTAAATTCCCCCAACGTGTAAGACCATAGCCCATAATGTAGCCAGTAAAACTTACGGCTATTAAATTGGCCCTGTAAAGCAAGCCGTTGCCGATCTGCAGGTTTGAAGCAGAAAAAAAGCCCACGGGACGTGAAACGTGGAACTTCGCGGCTGCAAATCCTCTGTTCTCTCAAGCCCGTAACTGCTACAGTTCCAATCAAGCTATTAAATTGCCTTCAACCCGTAACACGTAAATGGAGCCCCAAGGCCAACGAGTGCTAGAGAGGACTCGCAAGGGGGGCACTTTAAATGCAAATATCACCACCCTACTGTACTTTTATCAAAAGGGAAAGTGATTTTAGGTCTTAGAATTAATAGCACAACATTCTCAAGCTATTAAATCAGCCCAGAAAATACTTTATTTCATGTTTGATTTCCGTGTTATATTGATCCCAGCAATCAATGTGTTAAATATAATGTAACCCGCATGTAATAAAATATCATATTTACGGCTTTATTAATATTGCATCTTATCTGGAATGTGGGTTGGATCGTAAATCATAATTGAACCCCGTAAGACTTTGAAATCCAACCTCCATGATGACGATCTCTGTTTCCATTGGCTCCATCTACTTCGGTTTTGACTAACTGATCATGTGTAAGGCCGCGCATCCAACGGTCGGCAAATGGTTTACGGATTTGAATCTCAAACTCGCAGCCTGTTCTAATTTAATAGCTATGTAACTCTGCCAATTTTCAAGCCCCGCAGCCGTTGCGGGTCTCACGTTGCACCTACTGGCTTCTAATTTAATAGGGCTGAGGGTTTAGCAAAGTCTTAGGTCAAACCATAGATACATCACCAAAATGGCAATCTCATCACATCAAACCCCAAACCTAGGGATGCTAAATACTTATGTATTTACTTGTATGTACTTGTTTTAAGAATCAATTACAAGCTATGCTTGTTTTCTGCTAAAGATGATGCAAGTAGTCCCTGCAAGGGTCTGCCATTTGCAGTGCATGCAGACATAGACTGTTGTGTTAGATGTGCCTTGCAGTGTCCTAGACTATCAGGGATCATATCTCAGATAACATACTGCAATATGCTGCTGAGACATGGTCCCTGATAGGCTAGGACCCTACACTGCACGTCAAGCCCTACAGAGTCTGCATCTGCTTACACTGCAGTGAATAATTTAATGCTTAGAATAATTTGAAAATAAATCTCTCTCATTCTTCATCTACAGCACCACAGGAGACAACAGGGAAGGAACACAACGAGGCGGAGGACATTGCATATATGTGGAGCATGGAGAAGGAGATAGCTGGACCAAATGCAGTAATTGTGACACTAGACCAAACAGCCCCATCCTCTGACATATTGGTTCCTCTCCACCAGTACCAGCACCACTGTCTGTATGGACATGCCGTCACCAACCAGACCACCACTACCGGCAACTTATCCCAGTATTAGTGAGCCTCCTCTTCCACATTGGAAGTGGAGCAGAGCATTGCGGACATACATTGTGGTAGCAAACCGAACATCTGGGCAGGCATTATAAGCAGTTGGAAGTGGGGGCCCTTGTGAGCAAAGGGGGGCAGAGATAGATTTTTTTAAAGTATTTTAATGTTTTGCAGTTTTTCCCTTTTCAGGCATCTCTGAAATAGAACATTACAACTTGCTGATCTCCAAGTAGTGCTACCTGATATTGTAAGTGAACGATATATAGTACACTCCACACGTGTGCATACCCGCGTCTTATCTGTGAATACATCTCACATACCTTTAGTTGACACAATCAATTCTTGTTGGCAGGAATAATCTTTTTAAATAAATATGGCCTAATTCACTACAACTAACTTAATATAATGACTGTATGTTGCCATGCCATGCTTCTTAGCTATTCTCATGTTATTCCCATCCAAATATACAGTAGGAAATCATTAAATATTGCAAAATTTTCATTGTATCATTTACATTGTAAAAGAAAGGCTTATCTGATGTGCAGGTATATTTATAGGATATACCCATGGCCGGATTACCCATTAGGCCAAATAAACAGCCGCCTAGGGGCGCTTCTCATGTGAGGAGTCCCACTTTAAGAAAAAAAAACAAATGGTTACTGGCTTAAAAAAACAAAATTCTGCAGTTCATAGACTGGCTACTAGGAGGTAACCACCTATAAAAAGAGAGTTACAGCAGGAAAAGGAACTTACACATACAGAAAAGGCAAAAATGGGTCCATTCATAACTTGCATACTCACTTGCAGGGGCTCCTCCACTTCACTGCCTAGCGGCTCCAACAAGGTACAGCCGGCACTGGATATCCCATGTAATGCACATTCAATATATTTGTGTAGATGAAGTGCTCTTTTAGTTCAAGTGCAATTGTGAGATTGCAGATCAGTAAACAATATACACTGTATTCTATGACCGTATGTTTTTACAGAAAATACAAGAGTGGAAGCCCCTGTTGGAGATCAACAGCAGGTAGGAATGATAATTGGAACACTAAAATGCAAACATTGCTGAAATGTACATATCAATCCATTTTATTTTCTCCTTCCACTTTTTTTATATATTTTTTCTCCACAAAGACCAATCCAGAGTCATCATATTATTTTTTAAAATGTCAGGGGCACTACCTGTGTGTAGGTGAATGTGATTTCCTTCTCCTAGTTCAGGGATATGTAAGTTTGGTCCTGGATAGCCACACACAGCCCTGGATTTGATGATTTTCTTTTCTGTGCACAGGTGAGTCAATCAGGATGACTGAAGAAGCGATAGTCTAACCTGTACGCAGCAGAGATATCCTAAAATTATGGCCTGTGTGTGGCTCTCCAGGACCAACCTTACCTACCACTGTATTTAGGTGATAGACATTTTGGTTTACTGACCAGATGAACAAATGATGTAAGGACTTCACTCATGAAGTGTAAAGCTGCCTGCTGACCCATTTGTTTCATATTATTATTGCACTACCGGTACTTGTATTTCTACTTACTTACAGCCTTATTAAATTGTGATTCGGCCAATTGAATAGGACTTTATAAAGAGCACAGAGCAATTTTTTTTTACAGAAGTTTTTAGTTAGTGAAGACCTAACTAAAAACTTGTGTAAAAAAATATGCTCTGTGCTTATAAAGAGCCCTATTCAATTGGCCGAATCACAGTTTAATAAGGCTGTTAATTTGTATATTACTTTGTAATTTGCTAATTGTTCCCAGCCTACTCTATTGTACTTTGTAAATAGCTCCATGGAAAATGTTGGTGCTGTATAAAGAAATAATAATAATAATAGCTGCTACCCTTTAACACACTCAGTATACCTCTGATTACATGTTTAATTATTTTTTTTCATAATAATTACATGCACAAGGTCATTTGGTTAAATGTATTTTATAGCAACGTGCCACATGTGCCGGGGCATATACAGAGCTGGCATATACAGAGCTGGCATATACAGAGCTGGCTATAGCTGGTATGACAGGACGGGAGATGACAAGACAGATCAGACTTACATGGATGTAGGTTGGTTGAATTAGTTACAATACAACAGTCAACACAAGGAAATACTATATGGTCATACTTGAGGAATAAACAGCAAAATTGAAGTAAATATGGGTACAGGCATGACAGGTCAAGTAGGTCATAATACAAATGCATTGTATTATTATGGATCCAGGTTGGTTATAAGAACATATTCAACATGAAAAAGTATTACATTGCAGAATACACATCAAAATGATGGTAAATGTGAATGCAAGTATGAGAGGTCAAGTATGTCACAATACAAAATGAACACAAGGGCCATAACGAAGACAATACAACTTAGTTAACATGAAACAGGATTCCAATGGTACACATTGAATGGTAAGACAGGATTATCGCTGGGGTGGATTGTAACTGCGTTTGTAAGGCGTTAACACCTAGGGCGCTGCACTAATGAGTTGAAACTTAGCATTAGTTGCGTGTCAGTGTTTAATTGTTTGATCATGCATTTGACATTGTGGATTGGGTTAACCATTAGAAAGGCTTCTGGGGCTTTAGAATGTGTAGGCCTCATTTTTATATAGGGTCCTGAAAAATGCTATGCACTCATATTGCTTAAGTGTTCTCTTAAGAATCTTCTCAGTTCTTGCAGCAGGTTGAGTTTAGATGTAAGGAGCTATCTAAACTGCAAGTACTTACAGCGCCTTACGAGAACATGTAGGACGTTTATTAACTCTTATGGGAGCCATGTAATAGCACTTTAGGTAAAATCTCCCATAGCAGCAGGGAAAAGTTCATACGTAGCTATCACTCAAAAGTGTTTGCTGTGGGTGGAATGTAAAAGCTTTATTACCTCTTACATTGAAATGTCACTTGCAACATTCCTTGCCATGCAATCAAGCCATTGATTGCCAGTATTGTTCAATCATGGAGCACTATAAAGACCTGAGACTGCAGGGCATTACCAGATTATGTTACAATTATAAAGAATTGTATTCAATGGTGCTTTTCTAGACTGCATCTCGAAATGAACATTATTTGCTAGATTGAGCCCAAAAAGTTTTATAATCAATGCAAAACTCAACAGGTAGTTCCTGGCACATTACAGCTTGCACTACTTCCATACAGAAGTGTTAAAGTTCTCCAACAAATGTTTTACTGCTTTTTACTACATTGACTACCTATCGTCTATACTATTTTCTCACTGGTAACATTGTCCAGGAGGTACCACTTAGAGGAACTCAACAAAATCAATATCAGATGTCGATGAGGTTATCCATTCCACCTGATAGTGGTGCGTAGCAGTGGAGAGTTCCACACAACTAAATGATGCAACAAAGTCTACCACCAAAGCATATTATCATGTGAGATGTTGCAAGGGAAGTAAATTAAGAGTGAGACAGACATTCTCGTATTTATTGGTCACTAACCCATAGCAAGGCCATGGAAGTTCATAGGCTTAGATCTACTCTCAGCCTCTCTTACAGCAGTGTTTCTCATCAGTTGGCCCAAGACCAGTGTCAGTCCCCAGAAGCAACAAGAGCTCAAGATAGCCTAATACTTTAAACGCACAGCTACCATTAGTCATCGCTGACTTTGAGGATTTGTTCTGAAGATAAAATGTGATGTGTTTAAGTCAGTGCAAAACTAGATGAAAAAGTGTGCCACATATATAGTATAACCTTATTAAAAAAATTATGTATCTCAAAGGCAGTCTCCATGAGCATTGGTAATTTACCAGCTGTTGCCCAGGTCATAAAGGTTGAGAGCCATTGTCTTGCAGGATCCATCAGCCAAAACAAAGAACAGAGTCATCCAACTCAGGAACAATTCGTATCCAGCTGAGATCATTCAAGGTACTTACTCCCCATGGTGGCCTGTTGCTGGGAACCATAGCCAACTATTTAGGTTTCAAAATATTTTTCATATCAATGTGTATTACTTAAATATTTAACAGGAGGAGTTCTTTGTAAGAGCAGACATGGATAGACCCCTTCTCATTGTATATAGGAAGACGAGTAACATCTCAGTTGATCTTGGTACAGGAGGGATGCCTGCCTGTCCTTTGGGAATGAGTATGACAACTTTCTTACAGGAAATGTCTTCTCTGTACGTGCACAGATTTGTGCTTTCAGGTCAGGAATTGTTCAGTAGAGCATACTATTAATAGGTGACCATAGCCATATGTTTAAAATACACTTTTTTGAAGAACTACACTTAAAAATGTATGGAATGTTTTTAGAATGGAAAATAAAATAATACCACCTATAATATATTATCTTTTATATGTAATTATGCTGCTATAGGATCTACCATTTTGGTTTATGGAGATCGACTTCCTGAAGTGGGAGGAGGCTTTGATTGAACATGAAGTTTCTATACACAATGGGGATATTACATTTACAAATGTAAAATCTTTCAGTAGCAGAAACAGAAAGCTCATTCATTTATAAGGACAAACCCTTCTGAAAGTGTAACAGCACTGGATGATAAAAGAAAATGGATGCTTGCAGTAAAGAATAATATGGTATAAAACATAAAAATGTAAATACTGTGTTTTATTTTGGTTTTACTTTCTACATTAATTTTGATAACTAGTTAATTAAATAAAAATATATAGAATAGTATATAGAAGTGATCTTTTAAGTGTCGTCCATTCTGGATTGAGTAACCCTTATTTTGCTGTAGTTTCCACTAGAAAAGGCTCATGGATCAATTTATGTTTTTTTCCATCATCTGTTTATATATTTTATTGATGAGAGTAAGGGGTCTTTTGAGCATGTTTTTTCACACTGTATTGGACAGTGTTTTAACTAACCAATAGGACTATCTTTCACATCCGAATATCATCACAAAATTGGAGCCCATTTCAGACTTATGAAGCTAAATTTGATAAATGTTTTGTGTATAGATTTTAACATCTGCATATTAAACTAAGTTGTATATTATCCCCGTTTCTAATATTTAATTGTATTAGGCCTCATCATCCACTAGATCACATTAAATGCATATTACTAAAACTGTATATTTTGCCAACCATTCAGTTAAATATAATGCCCCCTGTACATATATGGTGGATCCTATGCATTGTTCAAATAGCTAGCATTGTTAAGCGACGACTTCCGAAGTTGTCAAAAATTATTTTATTTCACGTATTTCCAACAAACACAAAATATACAACTAAATGCCTAATGATACAGATTATCAACCCTATTAAATTTGGGCTACGTGTTAAAAGGTAGCCCGTAACTTAGAGGATTTAGGGATTTTTGCTAATAAATTAGCCCCGTAACGCAGCCCGCAGATGACTTGCGGTTTAAGCAGGGCCGGAAAAAGCCTACGGGTTTAGCAACGTTGAACTTTGCTGCCGTAAATGCCTTGTTCCGTCAAGCCTGTAACTGCTACGTTTTCAATTTGCTTTTAAATTGCAACAAAGTCACTCGCGAGCAAGCCCGTAACACGCAAATGGAGCCCAAACCCCAACATGTGCTCCAGAGGACCCGCAAAGGGGTAAAAGTTCAATACGAGGCACTGTATCTCGCATGTTATAGAATATAATATTTGCAGCTTTATTAATATTGCATCAGGACTGGAATGTGGGTTCGATCGTAAATCGTAATTGAACCCTGTAAAACTTTGAAATGCATCCTCCATTTTTCTGTGATGCAATGCTGCCGATCTCTGTTTCCATTGGCTCCATCTAAACCAGTAACTACGGGTTTGCTTAATTGATTATGTTCTAGCCCGCAAATCCGACGGCCGACAAATGGTTTACGGTTTTGTGTATCTAGCTCGTAGCTCGCAGCCTTTCTAATTTCATAGCACCGTAACTCGGCAAACCGCAGCCGCTACAAGCTTCACGTTGGAGTTACTGACTTGGAATTTAATAGGGCCCTATATTGGCTGCAAAATGGTTGCCGTCAACAAAATGGAAACAACAAATATTACCTTCTTGGAGTGAAGTGGTAGAAGTGGTTAACAGGAATAGACAGATTGAGAGAGAGAAATCCAAGCTCTAGAGAGATCAAAAGATAAGAGTAACTTAAAATGGAGTATATGGGATAAATTAATGGAATATAGTTGGGTTGCCCCCCTTTGCTGCATTTCACTTGCTGTACTAACTTAATTTTGTTTCTTACGTATTGATGGCTGATTGAATCTGAAAAGATTTTTTAAGAGATTATATAAGATTATTACATAATACAGCTGCATGGTCGAGTTGCCAGAAGGAAGCCTTTACTGCACAAATGCCACAAAAAAGCCTGGTTACAATATGCTCGACAACACCTTGACACGCCTCACACACTGTAATTTGGAGTGACGGGATCAAAATAGAGCTTTATGGTCACAACCATAAGCGCTATGTTTGGAGATGGGTCAACAAGGCCTATAGTGAAAAGAATACCATACCCATTGTGAAGGGGAGGGGGGGGGGTGAGCTCTAAAGGCAAGGGAATCTTGTGACAATTGATGGCAGATCAGAAAATACTGGCAGACAATTTGCATTCTTCTGCACGAAGGCTGCACATGCAACACTCTTGGACTTTCCAGCATGACAATGACCCTAAGCACAAGGCCAAGTTGACCCTCCAGTGGTTACAGCAGAATACGGTGAAGGTTGTGGAGTAGCCATTACAAACTCCTGACCTTAATATCATCGAGCCACTCTGGGGAGATCTAGAATGTGCGATTCATGCAAGACGACCAAAGACTTTGCATTACCTGGAGCAATTTTGCCAAGACGAATGGGCAGCTATACTACTTGTAAGAATTAAGGGCCTGATAGGTAACAATTACAAAAGACTGCATGCTGTCATTGATGCTAAAGGGGTAATACACAGTATTAAGAACTAAGGGTATGCAATCTTTTGAACAGAGTCATTTAATTGTTTTCTTTGTTGCCATGTTTTGTTTTATGATTGTGCTATTCAGTTATAACCTACAGTTGAATATGAATCGTATAAGAAATAAAAGAAATGTGTTTTGCCTGCTGACTCATGTTTTCTTTATAAATGGTACATATATTACCAATTCTCCAAGGGTATGCAAACTTTTGAGCACAACTGTATACCACCCATTCACTCATAGCACAGGCATGACTACAGTATTTAGAAGGTCAAGAAATGATCACAGTAGCAGGAAGTCTTTATTAGAATAGTTGAAAAACTATTGACGATGGCACTCTAGTTTCCCTCCCACAATAACACTGCATGAGGCCTCTAACAAGAGTAAGTATCCCCTCGAAAACAGATCCATCTCATCAAACTACACGCACACAGAAACAAGGGTTTATGCTGAAAGGATAGGTGTGGTCAAATTAAGTACCTTATCACAAGAAAGATTTCTTAATCACAAAAAAAACCAATGATCCAGCTGCAATCTACCTTTGACTACATGTCATGTGATAGTTCTCTAAATTATAAATGCCCCCATTTAATCCCAAGTCCGTAATTACCTTCATACAGCCTGTATGTCTGCAGACTAAAAATTTGGTTCAGTTACAGATGTATTTAATTGACTCAAGCCCGCAATTAGGGGCTCACAGACTCCTCACACAAACCATGAACCCGTATGCATTTCAGAGCTTGATCATGATCATTTAAAGCAAGGCCTTAGTTATTGTTTAGACAGAGCCAATAGTAAATGAGACCATAATCATGACGTCAATAAAACATACAGGTTACACGTAACGTAATTTCCTGCTGCATGTTCATATGTGACTCATGGCATCTAAACAATTAACACCTAATATTACCCCCCATGCTGCAGGATCCCAATTGGAACCCTCGCAGGGTCCTTAAATTAACTCTTGCTGCAAGGATCCCAATCGGCTCCACAGCATTTAAATATTTAAATTTTCTGCTGTGCTACTATAAAAATGAACACCTGTCCTACCCTATTAACCCCCCACTACCTATTTACAGTAACTATCCTGTTAAACCCTCTCTACCCTATTAACCCCTACCCTATTAACCCCTCACTACCTAATTAACCCTTACCCTACCATATTTACCCCCACTACCTAATTCACCCCTACCCTACCATATTAACACCCCACTACCTAATTAACCCCTACCACACCTTATTAACACCCAATTAACTACTAACCCCCTCTAATTAACTAAACTAATCTCCTCTAATTAAATACTGGTCCCCTCTAATTAAAATATCTAACCCACTAATTACAAAAATAAAATAACACCCCTACTTACATCAAATAAAAAAAAACTATATTACAAAAAATAAAAGCAACTTACATCCAAAATAAAAAGAGTACACCATAAAACACTATTAAAATAAAAAAACAATATACAACCTGTAAAAAAGAAAGGGTTAATAATGCCACTTACCTGGCAAAATGACCCTCCAGATATGGTCACCGATGCCCTGGTCCTCACTCTTCTGCCCTGGACTAGCAGGCTATCCATGTTGATTGTAGAAGGTCTAGTCCTCTTCGTTCTTGATTGAAGCCCATATTTTCATCTTCTGGGCCAGGGAAGAGCCCTCCAAAAAAACCTGAATCTCTAAAAAGTAAAATACCTAAAACTGCTGTAGCTCCTCCCAAGAGGAGATCCCAGTCGCATCGGAGCAAATAGTAAATGAGACCATAATCATGACGTCAATAAAACATACAGGTTACACGTAACGTAATTTCCTGCTGCATGTTCATATGTGACTCATGGCATCTAAACAATTAACACCTAATATTACCCCCCATGCTGCAGGATCCCAATTGGAACCCTCGCAGGGTCCTTAAATTAACTCTTGCTGCAAGGATCCCAATCGGCTCCACAGCATTTAAATATTTAAATTTTCTGCTGTGCTACTATAAAAATGAACACCTGTCCTACCCTATTAACCCCCCACTACCTATTTACAGTAACTATCCTGTTAAACCCTCTCTACCCTATTAACCCCTACCCTATTAACCCCTCACTACCTAATTAACCCTTACCCTACCATATTTACCCCCACTACCTAATTCACCCCTACCCTACCATATTAACACCCCACTACCTAATTAACCCCTACCACACCTTATTAACACCCAATTAACTACTAACCCCCTCTAATTAACTAAACTAATCTCCTCTAATTAAATACTGGTCCCCTCTAATTAAAATATCTAACCCACTAATTACAAAAATAAAATAACACCCCTACTTACATCAAATAAAAAAAAACTATATTACAAAAAATAAAAGCAACTTACATCCAAAATAAAAAGAGTACACCATAAAACACTATTAAAATAAAAAAACAATATACAACCTGTAAAAAAGAAAGGGTTAATAATGCCACTTACCTGGCAAAATGACCCTCCAGATATGGTCACCGATGCCCTGGTCCTCACTCTTCTGCCCTGGACTAGCAGGCTATCCATGTTGATTGTAGAAGGTCTAGTCCTCTTCGTTCTTGATTGAAGCCCATATTTTCATCAACTGGGCCAGGGAAGAGCCCTCCAAAAAAACCTGAATCTCTAAAAAGTAAAATACCTAAAACTGCTGTAGCTCCTCCCAAGAGGAGATCCCAGTCGCATCGGAGCATTCTGATTGGCTGAAATAGCTGTCAATCAGATTTCAGCCAATCAGAATAGGGGGTTAACTTTAGGTGCTGCTTGGGTACTTGTAGTTAATTTTTATTGTAGCAGGAAATCTAAATATTTAATTACTCAGGGACCCTGCAGGGGTCCCGATGACAACCCAACAGCATTGGGGGTGGGGGAAATTTTATGTTAATTTTTATTTTAGCCTAGGTCCTTAAAGCAGGAAATTAAAATATTTAAATGTTAAGGGTGTTAATTGTTATAATTGTTATGTCACTTCTAGACCCGCCGCGGGAATTTTTTATATGCAGCATGGATTCCGATAGGCTCTCCCATTACCCCCACAGCATAGAGGGGGTAAAAATTAGGTGCCACGGGGTACCTGTAGTACCCCCCATGGCAGGGGTTACAGAGACAGTTTAATGTCTCCTTAACTGCTCCTGCAGCAGTACGCAAAGGCTTTTAAAGCACTTGCGAATCCTATTGTAACCTGCAATATTTTTTAAAGAAACTTGCGATTTATGGGTTTGAAGGCAATTGCGAGCTTGTACAATTGTTGCAATTGAATATCGATTTTGCATCTTTAGCATTGGTAACATTTACGGGCATGAATCATCAAAGGAGGAGATAGGATGGGGTTACGTTTTTGACAACCGCAGGGATTTTGAGCCTTTAACTGTTTGCAAGTAGCTAAAAGAAGCCAATTAAATATCAGTAACTTTTATAGGCTCCATTACGGGCTCCTTTATTTGTGATTTGGACAATTTGAATAGGGGCCAAAGTCTTTAAACTGTCCTACTGCTTACAATTTCTTATTTAAGTCTTTCTGGTTTTATAATTATTCTATTATTCTATTGTATAGCTTTGTGAACATGTTGGTACATTATATAGATAAATATGATAAAACATTTATAAGGTTATTTTTAATGCAATTCTTCATAACTGTTGGGCACCAATATCTTACTTCTTGAGGAAGGTGCGTCCTTGCAATGTAATAAGCTAAACCATGTAGGGTCACCCAAGGTGGACAGGTCATAGCAGAGAGATCAAACAAATTGTGGTCCACTGGAGAAGGAACTGGCAACCCACTCCAGTATCGTTGCCAAGAACACCTTATGGATGATCACACGAAGACACAAGATGTACCTGGCATGCTGCAGTCAATAGGGTCACAGAGTAGAACATGACTGAACGAATAAACAACAGCAATATATTATATACTATTCACATTTCAGTAGCCATATTATCACTGTAGTTTTACCACTGATTTTTCAAGTGATTTAACAGTAACTATCAATGTGTCATTTAGGTGCAAACTCTGGAATAATCTAAGTAAGTATTTTTGGAAATATTTGCCATAGAAGCATAGAGAAGTATTGGAGCTCTCTAACACATTTCACAATACTTTGTCAGAAATCTGTACAATGAAATACATATTGGCTTAAATTGGGAGAAACTGGCCAATAAAAACATAATAACCACCAGCCAGTAGAGTTTACCTCTCACATACTGTTGCTGAGCTGATCCTACACTTGTGATTAACATCAAAATGGACCACCTAGGGCAATATATTATCTTGAAGAGCTCTAGTAAACAACCTCTTAAAAATGCAGCAAATTTTGTCTTTTCAAGTTAGTCTTTCATGCTTACTAAATGTCAAAAAAGGCCACTTCTCTGGGTGGAATAAACTAGACATATCCAGAAGCACACTTGTTATTCTCAACCTCGTAAGCTCCAAGGTCAGGATATTGCAGATTTCTATCAAGACGGTGGTCCTGACTGATTCCTGGGGCTTAGCTTCATGCCACGGGCATAACTTACATGTTCTCTTCTGCTCCCCACTTTGGAAAAGACCACATTCACCGACAATGTGCTTTTATCTTTAAAGGATCACCATATAATATGAAAACCTTCACATGTTTGTGAAACAGGCAACAAACTAACAACATTAGCAACTGTGAGAGCCATTGGCATATGAGCATTTTGAGTAAAAATTGGCCTTATAACAGATTTTGTGAAGCGAGGGGCCGCATTTGCGGAGGTGGAGGCTCCCACATCGACCGCAAAATTTTGGGACTTAGCATCCACAAATACGATCTACGGGTCTTAAAAAAATAAACATTACGACCTCGCAAAAATACGACCTTAGCGCCCGCAACATGCGCACATGAAAACATTAAAAACACAATAAATACACACAACAAACACATAAAAAGCTTACCCACAGAAAGGGGGGTACCCAGGACCTCTGAAAGGGAAGTTACACCTCAATTTAAGTAGAAATACAAGAGTTTAGACACCTGAAAATCCCCTAAGCGAGAGAAAAAATGGCTGCTGAAAAAAGGAAATTGAGGCTACAGGACCCTAAACACGCAAAACACCACGAAGCACATACAGATTTTCTGAAAAAGCCGGACGGGGTCCAACAACAAGGATGCAAAATCAGCCACAGCCGCGTACCAAACATTAGGCGCCATTTCACAACACTAACTTACACAATGCGGAAGTACACAGCTACCCTAACGGATTTTCCTTGCGCACGCACACTATTTACACTACACACTGCTCACATTGCTGACACTTACACATCAGCTCCACAACACTGAAAACACACATTGTATGCTGCAAAACAGATTGCCAGCTCTTCAACACAATGCTTCCTGCATATATTACTTCAAAATAGGTAAAGTATATTCATTTATTATTTTATTATTTATTTCATTAGCATACCAAAAAAACGCCAACGCTGCTCATAGCCCACAAACAACCAACAGCCTCGCAATGAGCACCGAAGGCGCTCAGCGCGAGGCTCGCAATGAGCGCAGAAGGGTCTCGGAACACCAACAAAATTAATGTCGCGACAAACACCATTACCTGCTTTACAATCTTATTGCCGTAATTTTTTGACGGGCAAGTCGCTAGTAGATAATAAAAAATAGCAGTACTCACTTCATCACGCTCCATAACAGCATGTAATGTACGAACTTGGAATCCCTCAGACACAAGCAGATTTTGATAAATTAACGAAATTCGCTAAAATCATTTTAAGCTCATGGTTTACACAACTGCTGATATTGTTAGTTAAATATATACTTCCCACACACATGACGTTTTTTCCGAAATTACTCTGGCCTTTTAAGGCCATATTCCAATATACAGTTGGTCAGATTGAACTTCCATCTGCCAACAAAATATAAGGGTATGAAGGGATCACGTAGTCGAAGCTTAATAATGGCCGCATTACTATTTTGTTAATCACATATATAGTTGTGAGCAGGCGAGCCAGCCAGAGCCGTTGCTCACACTTGCGGGCTCGCATAGCGAGCTCTCGGCCCTCGCGTAGCGAGGGCCGCGGGCGAGGGCCTCAGTTGCTGGCATGGAGCGCCAAAGGCGCTCCTTGCCAGCAACTGCGACCCTCGCAAACTTTACGTTGCAACGCAAACAACACGACACACCAACTACGACCCTCGCAAACTTTACCTCGCAACGCAAACAACATACGAGACACGTTAGCACACATTACGACCTCACAACAATCGGACGCAACTCGTGAACATTACAAAATTCAAAACACAATAAATACACAAAGCACATACATAAAAAGCTTACCTACAGCAAGAGGTAGCATCCAGGACCTCAAAAAAACAACTTACACCTTAATTTAACTAAAAATAAAAGAGTTTGAACGCTAAAAAATTCGCTAAGCGAGAGAAAAAAATGCCCGCCGAACATCACGAAAACGAGGCTACAGCACTCTAAACACGCAAAACACCACAAGAAACTCGCAAAACACCACAAACGACCTACGGATATTCCGTTAAGATGCATACCACACATTACCCGCCATTTTATGCCAATGCAAAGTACACAAGTACGCTAACGGTTTCGTCTCTCGCACGCACACTATTACACTGCACACATTCATCAAGCTTACACAGCAGCTCCACACCACTAATGCTGCAGCAACATCAAAACAGATTGCCAGCTCTTCAACACAATGCTTCAAAATAGGTAAAGTATATTCATTTATTAATCTATTAGTTATTTCATTATTACACACCAAACAGCATTAGCTACCTTACAATTTCATTGCCGTCATTTTTTGACGGGCAATTCTCTAGTTCTATATAATATTAAAGTTTTCAATATAGGTTGGTGGCTCTCAACAGCGGGTCCTAGGACCAGTGCCAGCTCCCGAGATTTTATCTGCTGGTCCTCAGGAATGAAGAGAGTCTAACATTTTGAGCCTGATTCAATTGAGCTACTATGAGAAGAACATACAACAGTTATATGTGGCCCTTAAAGGCACTGTAATGGTCCAGCTTTGATAACTTTTAAGTGGTAAGATTCAATATATACAACTTTTCAATTTTTGTGGTTAAAAAAGTAGATTTTCATGTGAAGGTGGTAATTAAAAGTACCTGGTTTTCCTTTCACTTTTAGTCTGGAATTTCTTACAAGATGAATGACATTAGTGGGAGTGCGTAATTTACTTTGATTGTGCTGTACTGAGCAGCAACGAGTAAGCTACAGGGCAAACAATAGCACAACCTAGCTTGATGTAAAAGCTGGGAGGGGCTCCAAATGAGGAGGCAACCAGTAATTTCAGTATAGATATGCAATGCAACATCATCTACACCAGTGGTTGTCAACCTGGTCACTACCGCTCACTAGTGGGCAATTCAAGCTTTCATAATCACTAGGAGGCTTCGCTGATGAGTGATGTCATGCCCTGGAGACCCGCACCATACTTGGCTGGTTGGAGAGCTGGTCAGAGAGTCTTGGGATAGCAGTCAAGACCGGATCACTATCTAGTAAGTACTGGGTTATACATTGCAAGGGTCATATGTTTTATGTAACCTTTAAAAATGGGCAGTAGATATTAAAAGGTTGAGGAACCCTGATCTACACCACACATGGCCAGATTGTGTGCTTAATGCACTTACGTGGATGGAGAGCCTATATTGGAATATTACAACAAAACCACATGTTATGGCGTAATAACTATGTGAAACACAAGCTCAGAACAACGTAACATTACACTGTTTAAAAGGACATCATTAACTGTACCTAAGAGCTCATTAGTGTTACTGATTGCTTCTGCCATTTTACTATAAGATTTAAAGCCATGAAAAGGTCATATTTACTAAAGAACTAAAAGGTACACATACAAATAAATATAATTGCAGTTGGTTGTAATAAAAAAAAAAGTAGTACAATTCATAGCCCCCTATGACATAACACTCTTCTCTCTTTGTAAATCATCGATGCCCAAACAAAATAAAAGGTGGTGGGGACGGTCAGAGGCCGGAGGAGATGGAACTGGACAGGCAATGGACTTTAGAATGATTGTTCTGCGGAAATCCAAATAGGAATTTCAGGAACTGTTACCTCAATCTTATTCTCTAGCTTACTTTATTACTTTAGTCAAACTTCCACGTTGAATATAAAATTAGAGTTGTAACTTTTTACAGTGGTTTGAATTATTATTTGAGCTTAATAGGAGCTATGTTTACTTTCTATAATCGTAAATAAGCTAGTTTTAGCGTTAGGGGGAATATAACACTGTGTTCTTTAGAAAATGTAATTTATTGTTGTTATATAAAATATTTAGGTAACCTAAGTTAAAAAAAATTTAACTTCCCACAGGTGGGGATAGGTCCTGATATGCATAAATAATTAATATTTATGTTGTCATCCAAATGACTTTGTATCCTGTATTATCCATGTAATTATCTCATACGTCTCTATCAAAACCATATCTTGATATTGTAAAAATTATGGTATAACATTAAAAAAAATATGTAGAAGTTAGATTTATTTTATGCATAAAATAACTAAACGATCCACATTCTGAGGTAATGTGTTTATCAATAGCAATAATTAAAATTAGTAGTTCAGGTGATAAAGAAGATAAGAATCCTGAGTTGATATAAATATGAATAATGACGGTCAAAAATTGTAGTCTCAGTTACTATTTTCATTTTTTCGACTGGACATGCATATCATATATACATTCTTTATCACCACCAGTACTATTCTTAAATACTGTTGATAAAGTAATTAACTCAGAAGGTGCATCTACTTGCTGAGTTACGATAAAATGCCTCTAAATTCTATATCAATTGTAGGACATTTTTTACTGTTTTAATTCAGTTTTAAGTGTGCTTTTAATTTATTCATTAAATATATAGCAGTTTTTCTCTACAGTAAATCATTTCTGAAATACCGTATTGGTCCAAATATAAGCAGCTCCTTTTTTCCGATTTTTGAGCTTGCGAGTTACGGTGCGGCGTATATTCGCAACCGTAAAAAAAATAATTGGCGATTTGCAAACTTTGCTTCTAATCGCGAATGCAAAATTACTGCCGATTTGCGCGATTGCGAGTTAAGGGTGCTGATTTTTGTGCTTGAGACTGCGGTATTGAATAGCGATTTACGGTTTTAGTGATTCTAACATCCTGTAAAGCCTGTAACCTGCAAAAAAAAAGCTACAGTGCTAAGTAGAAAGCCTGTTTCTTGCAATGACTTTGAGAGTCTTTTTCTCTCCAATTTTACGGGTGCAGCTTATATTTGAGTACTATCTTTTTTCAATTTTTTCCCCTTGAACTTTACGGGTGCGGCTTATATGCAGGTGCGGCTTATATTCGGACCAATACGGTATTAAGAATTGATTCTGTGGCTCCTATATGATAATGTGTGGTTCAGTGTGCAAATGTGCAGCTCTGTATAATAATGTGTGGTTTAGCATGTTAGTGAGCGACTCAGAGTGCTTGATAAGTGTAGGAGAGCTGTCTAACTGCCAGATAACATTGCAGGTCTTCATTTTGGCTACTGTAGAGACAAACAAGCAGACTGTAATCCTATTTAGCCCATCAAAGCAGCTAATTAATATGCATGAGCCGCTCATTAGAACAACATTTATAACACAAAGTATAGCCAGTTTGGGCGGCACGTTCTTTGCGCTTTGGAGAACAGCGTGCCGTCATCAGGGAGAGAACTGCGCTCTGATGACGCTCTGCTCTCCAGCCTGCATCCCATCTGCCACAGAGGCTTCTCATGCGCGCGCACCCATCTCATATTTACTGGACCTGCTTGCTGGAGGCTACCAATTCCAAGGTAAGGGTCTGACAGTGTACATGTGGGACTGGCATTTGTCACTAGGAGTATATTGTATGTAATGTCACTGTCATTGTGTGCATGTGTCACTATGGACCATGTTGCAATGCATGTCTATCACTACATGTCACTGTCATTATTTGCATGTGTGATAAACATGCAATGCAACATGCTCCTAGTGACACATGCACACAATGCCTGGCCCATGTGGCACACTGTCAGACCCTTACCTTGCCAAGCAGGTCCAGTAAATATGAGAAGGAAGCACTCACGCATGAGAAGCCTCTGTGGCAGATGGGATGCAGGCTGGATGGCAAAGCATCATCAGGGGGCAGTTCTCGGCACCCTGATTATGGAGGGCTGTTCTGCAGCGCGCGAAGGTCGCTGTGCCGCCAGTTTGTCATGGTTTTGAATACTAACCTATACAGACAAACTGATTTCGGCGTGAGACCTTTTAAGCAAACAGAAATTCTACTACATTCAGAGCTTTACATATCCTGAGATGCATACAATATATATATATATATATATATATATATAAGAACCCGAAAGACAGACAGAAAATAGGAGAATTGAGTAAGGTGCCAGAGATTAGAGATTTGCTTTATAGCTAAATGTCCTAGTTATTAGTCGTAGTCCTGGATAATGATATATATTACATTAGTGTATGGAAACTGCATGAGTAGAAGGCAAAATAATTCTCCTTTAATCTATTAAAGGCAAATATAGCTTCGGAAATAATGAAGACTATGGAGCTTAAGATATTACTGGCGCTCAAACTACATAAACAGGAATTATAAGTTAACAGCAGTTATCAAAGAAATTATGTATTAGTGGTAAGGCTTATTATGACTTCATATTAGTGCCAACACAGAAAAAAATGTGCCCTTATGAGATTATGCCCTTCATAGATCTGCTGTTTGCCTCGGGTATCAGAAAAGTATCCTGGTAACATCCAAAAACTGTTTTGAAGACAGCATAGTAAATAATGAAAGAGAGCATACTACTCCTGGCTACCATATTATAGATATATGACAAGAGGAGGGGTATCATAAAATTGTAATTGCTTAAAAACAAAAATAGGAGTAAGAGGGACCCTGAACATGTTAAAGTTTGGGTGTAACAATATAGCAGAACGGTAACACTAGAGTGCAAGAATAAAAGACAAATAAACCTTAAAATATATTTAAAATATTGAGAGTGACACAAGTTATAGATGGAGTGTCTAGAAGACTCTACAAAAGTGCTTAAATCTAAATTCACCTTGCCTGAACAAGGACATATGTGCAAGCCGAGTGCTCTTGCTTCTAGTGTTTTGAGCATCCATATTTTAAACTTGGGAGCTGGGTCGTAAAAATTAAAATTGTCCATTAGACTGCAAGAAGATCCAATAAATAAATACTTCAGTAAATCAAGAAAAACTGCTCACTGGAAGGTATGATCATGAGGTTGAAGCTCAAATATTTTGGCTATATCATGAGAAGACAGGATTCCCTAAAGAAAACTTTGATGCTGGGAAAGATTGAAGGCACACAAAGAAGGGGGTGGATAGACAAGCAATGAACATGAGCTTCATAGAGCTCAGATGGGCAATGGCTGACAGATGTGCCTGGCGTGCTGCGCTCCAAAAAGTCACAGAGATTTGGACACCACTGAAAGACTAAACAACCCGTGAACCAAGCATCTATCGTATTGCTAATTACTCCAAACTTTTTGCTTATCATTTACCAAGTATGTCCCCAGATCTTGAACATGAAAAGGACCTTGACCAAAATAATTACATGGATTTGGAGTCTGGAATATCTACCTCTTTTGTGTGGGTTGTCCTCCTGTTTAGCAACCACTACAATGGAGCCACTTCCATTTCACATGTTGTTGGCCAATTAATTATAGCTTCGTACCAGATACAGACATCCAAGATCAGTTGTCTTAAACATTCACCAATATCATACTTTCATGAACTGTATGTAAGACTGTATACCTCCCCCACTATATGAGACACTATATGAGACATATCTTATATGTTATCCTCTGTGTTTTTGTTTGTTACATGTTTATATTCTTATTTAGTTACTCATTATACCAATCAACAATATTATCTGCCAATGGTACATCTGCCAATCATTTTTGTTTTACTATCGTTCTTGTCATTATATCTCTGCTACATACCTTGATAAATTTCACTTTGATTTATCATTGTCTGTGCTCTTTGAATTTGTCATTACCATACAATATCCAGACCATGCTGGATCAACTGCTCTTCATCAAATGTCATTTTGTGTGTTAAGAAAATCTCAATACTGTGAACTATAACCTAAAAACAAATATGCTTCCGAACTATTATTTAATTTTTTGAGAACAAGATGTAGGCTCTGTGGACTTAGAAGTTAATATTTAATAGTTAGTGTTTCCATTTGAGTAAACATTCTTGAAGTGGGAATTGAAAAGCCATATTTGTGCTACCTCACTTCACAGTGCTAATTCAGAATATAGAAACATTCAATCTCTTTTAGAAGAGCTAGTCTTAAAGGAGTACTGTATGATAGAGTTTTCTTTGTTTAAAGACGTGTACATGTAGACAGTATGCCAAAGAATGAGAATTGAGCATGTTATTAAAAACTTAACAAAACAACTCGGAGGTGCTCATCAGAGAACGAACTAACCTTAATAGGTTAGTTCTATGGACATGATAACCCACTCTGAGAGCAACCTCTTTCATCTATGACTTAGTTGTTTTGTTTATGCAAATTACCCTTAGGGTTTAGTCTCCCTAAGGGTAATAGTTGACTCCAGACGTGGACCCCTTGCTCACTGTGCCTTAGGGAGTTCAGCTGCACCTCACTGAAGAGGCCCATAAAAGCCAAAACGCGTCTGGGGTTTGCTGTTTCTCCTGTTCAGGGTAGAATTGCCCGGTATTTCGGGGCTGGGTCACTCTAGTGAGTGGGACCAGACTGATATACTGGATATTTCTCCCTGTGAATGGTACAAGTGAGCTAAAAGAGGTTGCTCTCAGAGTGGTTTATCATGTTCATAGAACTAACCTATTAAGGTTAGTTAGTTTTCAGTGGAGCACCTCTGACTTATTTGTTTTGTTTATTAAAAACTTAAACTCACTTATTTTTAAAACATTTTATTTTTATCGCATGTGACTCCATTTAGAGCTCTGATCAAGCAGTACTGTCCTTGTTTGCTGCTGAGTCACAATAACGTCTTCTACGTAAATCATGGGGGTTTGTGCATGATTGTGCGCAAACCTGCATCTGGGCTCACTCACAGAGCCTGGAGGAACAGTGAGTGCTGAGACAAACCTCAATAAATTACATAGGTGCTTCGTACAGAGACTCAACAGCAAAAATGGACATTACTGCTTGATCAGAGCTGCAAATTAAATCACATGGAATAAAAATAAAGCATTTTCGAATATACGTATATTTAACTTTTTTAATAATGTGCTCAATTTCCATTCTTTGGCATACTGCCTGCTTGGACAGAATACATTTAACAAAAAGCTTTCATTCAGTAGAACTTAAAAAATGATGGTTTTCGAAGTAAGTGGACACATTCTCATGTTGTGAGCCTATGAACATTTGGCACTAAAACTACTGCTTCTATGTTGACATGGCTCTGGATCACTGTTTCTGACTAATGTTTAAACTATTAGATAGTTATACAACAACAAGAATTATTTACCTCCAATAAAGTTTCAACTGGAAACAGAACACACTGTCCTCTATCTGTTCCATTAGAGGGCAGTCATCAAATGGACATTGACCTCACTGGAACACAAAACTCTCATACAAACTGAGATAAATTGCTAAAGTTTATATGCACACATGCAACAGTTAGCCCCTGAAGGTTGTATCTGTAATTATGTACAGCTTTTATGTACATTATACATCTCTAACGCAATCTGAAATTACGTTCTCAGGTGGATGAGTCCCACCATCTCCCTTCATAATTCTGCTTTTCTTTCTACTCTTTCCCATCATATATTCAAAAAGTAATTCATACCATCAAATGTTTTGAAATGTGTTTCTCTGTTTTTTTCTGATATTGGTATTTGTATTGTATTGTATTGTATTGGTATTTGTATTTTATTGTATTTAGTTTATTTCTATTTGGTAATTTGAAAAACAGAACTTGATATTGGGAAAAAAACACAAAACCTTTATTTTGTTACTTTTGTATGTAATTATTATATTTATATGCTGGGCCTCAAATTTTCTTTTAGGATACTTGCAACTTTATCAACAGACATTATCCTCGTAAACTAATGAACATTTGCATGAATGCTGGCTGATCTATCTACCACATTCCCAAAGGGAAGATACAAACTACCTTCGGTAGTAGATCCCTGGAAACTAACAGCCTCATTAAATTGGGGCTACTTTGTAAAACGTAGCCCGTAACTCCAGAGTTACGTGTTACAGCTATTAAATTAGCCCTGTAATGTTGCTCGCAGTGGGCTTTGCCTGTTAATACGCAGGACGGCCGAGAATAGGCCACGTGCTGAGCAACATTGAACTTTGCACATGTAAATCCTTTGATCCGATCAACCAGTAACCGCTACTACTAAATTGCAACAAGATCACTCGCGAGCAAGCACGTAACATGCCCAAAGCCCAACTTGTGCTCAAGAGCACCCCCAAGGGGGGTAAAGTCCAATACGTTGCACTTGTAATGCAAATAAAAATACTCTTCTGTACATTTATTATAAGGGAAAGTCATGGTAGGTCTTAAAATTAATAGCTCAACATTCTCAAGCCCGCAAATCGGCCCGAAAAATAGTTTATTTCATGTTTATATTTTGTGTAATATCGATCCCTGCAATCCATGTGTTATGGCATATACTGTAACTCGCATGTAATAGAATATCATATTTATTCATATTGATTTATCTTTGGACTGTGGGTCCGATCGCAAACTATAATTGCAGCACATAGGACTTCGAAATATACCCTCCCCTTTTTCAGTGACGTAACGCTAACAATCTCTTTTTCCTTTGGCTCCATCTGAATCCGTAACTACGTAATTGCTTAATTGTTTGCATTAGAGCATGCAACCCCGACAACCAAGAACTGGTTTACGAAATAGCGTCTCTCTCTCGTAGCTCGCAGCCCTTTCTAATTTATTAGCAATGTAAAACGGCCAAATTTGAAGCACGCAGCCCTTACATGCTGCACGTTGGACTTACGAGGCTAGAATTTAAAATGGCTCTATAATAGTAGTTTCCACGGCAGCATGGCTTGGACATTAAAGTAATAACTTAGAGGCAATATTTTGTTTTACATAAAAACATGGTGTCTATTTTCAAGTGTAGTTCTCCAAAGAGGATACTTACAATTTTTGATCACAGTGGTCGTTTAAAAAGGAGAGGATGTGATTGACTTCACAAGTGGAAATTCCACAGGAAATCCGTGCTCAGAATGTATAACGATACTTGATATATCTGATAGAATCTATATAATTCATATTCCTATTGCTATGGGCATCTATACATTATACATGTGAAATACAGTAGAGTCTCCTGAAGGAAAAGGAACTATCAGGATTAAATCTTATTCTTAGTACCACCTAACAGAATAAATGTGTAACATGTATATGGGCAAAATAATTATTTTGTCCAGATAAAAGTAAAAATGGGGCATTATGAAACAAATTGAACTGAACATATCAGTTGATACAGTATAAATCATTTTCTGATAGTGCTAGGAACAAATAGTGAAATGAGAGAGTGATAAAACTTTGATTATGCACAATTATCAGCAAATTCCTTAATGAGTGTGACTTATTCTGATCGGTGCAGAAAGGAAGACTCAACATTGGTTGACGCAGTATATTAATACATATCATTTAAAATAATAAATATTATCAGATAAATATTGCAAAACCCAATGGCAGCATGTCATACACGGGTGAAACCTCATTATCTTTGATAGGTTCACACTGTTAAGTGATGATATTTCTTTCATCCTACATTAGTCAGAAGGCTAGAAATGTGTCTTAAAAAAAATGAATTTTCATAAGCCCTACTGCTGGAACTATGTCTGTGTGAATAATTTATTTTTCAATGATGAACCATGGCCACTCATCTTGTCATCTGGATCATCTACCCAGGACGATGGTGGAGGGTGAGCAGCCAGCCATCTTTGGATCAAGGTAAATTTTAAATATTTTTTTTTCTTAGAAAGCCTACTCTCGTTTTATTTTTTTATTTTTGTGTGCTGATCGGCTGAATAAAATTTGGCGGTGTGGAGCTTGGATTGGTCTATTAAAGGCACAGCCCATAAGCAGCATGTAATAAATAGGATACCAGGGGATTTACATTACAGTTCTTTGATTGGTGTCTTATAGGTAAATACGCACAATGTAACATTCTCAATATTTATCATTATTTACACCACACATCAATTGATCCTTGTTAGTTTCACAGTAAATGCCTCTGGTTTTCTGCAGATACATCTAGTTTAGGATGTTATTGTTGCCTTGCGCTGAAAATAAATGACAGCTGTTAGCATTTTCTGATGTATACCACTAAGCCATTGACAGATGCTCCCTCTTCCTAAATCTCGTCTGTGGAAGTAAGACCCTTTACGTGTCTTATGGGGGATCTTCTATTGTTTCCAGTTTATGATGCACACATTCTTTGCTGGGCCTCCACTTTTGCCATTTCACATCTGACAGACAGAATTGCACACTTTCACTGCAAGCCACCCACATCCAAATTTAGAACAAATAGTTGTCAAATGCCCTCATCAGTTGACAATCTAGATGGAGGGATGTGAAAAGTTTCTATTTTACCTTGATCTGTGCAAGCTATTACTGAGAATATGTGAGAGGGTTTGTATTTTATTCTATCCATAGTTGTCTTTGTTACTCCTCTGCATCGATGTGTGTGTCTTCAGCCTTATACAATGAACGCTCAATCCAATCCAAGACATTTTTGTCTGCATATTTTATTCATTGATAGCATTTTTGGTAGTAAATAAAATAACTGACTAGAATGTATTGTTAGTTATTTTGGCACAACAATGGCAATCCTGCAAACCAATGTAGAATCATTTCAGGGGGACCTAATTGTTTGAGTGTTTTTATTTTCTGTTGCTTTTTTTTTGTGCAAGTTTTATAGGGCTGCGTGCTTGAAATTTGAATGTTTTGTGTCACTATTAAATTAGAAGTGCTACCAGTTACGAGCTAGAGACGCTAAATCGTAAACCAGTTCTCGGCCGTTGGTGTTGCGGGCTAGAACGCAAACAATTAAGCAAGCACATAGTTATGGGTTGATATGGATGGAGTCAATGGCTACAGAGATCGTCATCATTGCGTCACAAGAAAATGGAGCATGCTACGATCGGACCCACATTCCAGTCAAAATGTAATATTTATAAAGCAGCAAATATGATATTCTATCACATGCGAGTTACAGTATATGTATTAACACATTGATTGCCTGGATCGGCATAATACAATAAAAATACATGAAATCAACTATTTTTCTGAGCCGATTTGCAGGCTTGAGAATGTTGTGCTATTAATTCTAAGACCTAATATCACTTTCCCCTTCAATATTATTACAGTAGTGAGTTTTTATTTGATGTACCAGTGCTAAGTATTGGACTTTTCTCCCCTTGCGGGTACTGTTGAGCACACGTTGGCCTTTGGGCTCCATTTGCATGTTACGTGCTGGCTCGCGAGTGACTACGTTGCAATTCAATAGCTAAATTGAAAACGTAGCGGTTACGGGCATGACGGACCAAAGGATTTACAGCCACGAAGTTCAACATTGCTCAACACGTAGCCTATTCTCAGCCGTCCTGCGTCTTAACACGGAAGTCCACTGCAAGCTACGTTACAGGGCTAATTTAATACCTGTAACCCGTACATTTGGAGATACGGGCAACGTTTTAAAAAGTAGCCCCAATTTAATGAGGCTTTAAGGTTACAGGTTCTCATGCACAGACTCAGTGAGAGTCCCACTCTCAAAGATCACCAAGATCTCTTGTGTCCAATGCAAATAAGATGAAGACAAGAAGGGACTACGAGATTATGACCTGCTTGCCACCTTCCCCTTTCACAGTAAATACTGACACTATCCGAAAATCCGCCAACCCCTGTGGATAACAAGTAGGCCATTTCTTTATTAACACATTCATCAAACGGATGCTTGTGCACCATCTTTCTACAGAGACCCTCATCTCCTGATGAAGAAGACATCTCACTTTTACAGACAGTCAGACTAAGTGAAAACATAATACGCATGGGGTAAGTAAAATTTATATTATGAATGGGCCCCAATTAATATTCCTCTAGTGCGTACCTCAGAGTACACATCAGGCAGCTGCTCATATGTGTTTTTTTTTGTTACACATGCTTCTATAATTTGCATCCTACATTTTGTAGACTTCAATTCTTATCTTACCAATTGCTTACAGCCCTATTAAATTGCGATTCGGCCAATTGAATTGAAGAGTGTTTTCGTTTAGTCCTTTTAATGGTTTTCCAGTTCATATAATAAAATGTTTAGGCATCTGGATGTTCTCCTGAATCTCTTGCTATGTTGTAAATCTTACCTTCTTTCTAACATCATACTGCCTCCTCTATGAGCCTCAACCAAAAATAATATTTTCCTGAGATAGCTTGGTACTGTATTAAAGTAAATATTCTTGATTTTTTTGTAATGTTATCAGAAATGTTTACATGCATCATATACCTTCACTGTGTTCTTTGTTTTTTATTCCTCTGACCACATACGTTTTCTGTCTTGTCTCACTCATTGGGAGGAAGTATTATTCTTGGGGAGATGTATTTGTAATTAATGAGCTAGCTCACGGATGATAAGGAGTCTCACCTATTAGATTATAGATTAATTAATGGATAATATGCTTAACTCATTGGAAGGTGGTTTCATTCATCAGAGGTCAGTCTTATGTTGGAGAGCTGTTTCTGTAATTGAAGCATAATTTCCCTCATTGTACAGCAGCATTAATTATTAGAGAGCACTGGGAGTGTGACTCATTAAACGAGTTCCACTAGAGAACAGTCACATTCACTGGAAGGCCCTTTCACTTACTCACAAGCTCGGATTCATTCAAAGGTCTTTACCTGAGAAGATGTCATTCATTTGTTGGTAATTTCAGTGGCGGGGAAGTGTTTCATTAATTTGAGCATTAGATGTTAATTTATTTTTTTCACTGGAAGCAAGATTCTCACTTATGTGGACATACATTGAGTTTGCCTCACTTATCAAAGGACAGACTTAGGGTGGAAATATCACTCATGACAAAACATATTGGAAAACATTCATTGACTGAGAAGCAGCCATAATAAACATTCCCAGTCTGTACTCAATCATTATAGCATAGTTTTTCTAACTGGATGGCTATCTTACAATCTTAAAGACAGTCCCCTTCTTTTAATATCTTAGTTCTCTGTACATAATATGACTCCATGGAGAGCAACCCATCTCCTTGGAAGACACTCTCATTTATTAGCAGGCATTCTCATTTGTTGCATGGAAGTTTCACACATTAGAAAGCAGTCCTACACATTAGATGGCAGTCTTTATCACTGGAAAACATTTCCACAAATCGGAAGACAGGTTCACTCATTGGAATGCAGCCTCTTTTTCTCTGGAAGGAAATTTCATTGGACTAAAATGTCACTCCTTGGGAGTGGCAAGATGACTCATTGGAACTCTTGTCCCACTGTGATGACAGTATAGAAAACAATCAAAATCAATAATTTCACAGCATTCTGAATCCTGTTTTGGGATAGACTCATTCATTGACATCAACCTCACTCACTGTATGACCATAATCATAAACAATCATAAACTTTGGAGTAAAGCGTCACTCATTTGACAGCATTCTCACTTTTACAAGCCGGTCTCACTTATTGGATGCCTTCTCACTCATTAGTTGACCCTCTCATTAATTGGAAGTTTCATTCATTGGAAGGCAGTCTCACTATGATGAGTGTCTCGCTTATTGAAAGACAATATCACTCATTTGACAACAGTTTTACTCAAATACACTTAACAAGATGTTTAAAATCTCACCTTGTCCTTCACATCACATTCCCAGTAAGTGGAAAGTGATGCAAATAATCACAGGACGTCCATGTGTGAAATGCAGTTTAATTGCTCACAGTGTACAATTTATCCAACTTCCGCAGTGAGACCGCTTCGCATACCGTGAGACGCATTGTGCTAGATAGAGCATCTTAAAACTCTCGCCTGCTAATCTCACGAGGGTCGCACTGGGGCTTTGAGTGGCCCAATCTGCAGCATGTCACTCGGAAAACAATTCAATAAGAAAAGAGCACAGAGAATTAAATTAAAACACTTCATGCTAATTACCAGCGGGAAGAGATAGAGCAAAATACAGATGAAGTTATTAAAATATCAGTAAAAGAAGATAAGACTGGAAGGAGGGGAGAGAAACAAAGTGGTAGAGACAGGACTGTGGCATAAAGAAAAGGAAAGAGAAGATAGTGACATGAGGAGAATAGAGAGGGGGCAGTCATATAGAGATGATGTCCAGGGAACAGCAATTGAAAAATTGCGTTAAGGGACAGTGACAATGATAGAAGAGTGAACTGTGACAGCGAGAAAACAGAGAGAGAACAGTGTTAGAGAGAGAGTCGAGAGAGGACAGTGATCTAAAGAAGGGGGTGCAGGGGACAATAACAGAAGAAGGAGAGGAGATATTGACTAAAAAGGAGAGCTGGTAGTCACCAAGAGAAGTGAGAGGATGGGGAAAAATTAGAAGTTAATCAGGCTCAATCAGAGAAGGGAGGCAAAATAGAGAAAACATGAAGAAAAGGGGAGAATGCTTGATAGAAATGTGTTAACAGAGAGAAAGGGGGAGTGGGATCAATGATTGACAGAAGAAAAAGAAGGGGACTGGAATCAGTGACAGAAGGGCATAATGATAAAATAATTATAGACAGTGAAAGAGAAATGGGAGAGTTGGTGAGGGGCAGTGACAGAGAGAAGAGGGAGAGGGGAAAGTGATTAAGAGAACTAGCTTAGTGGACAGTGACAGAAATAAGGTTGAAGATACAGTGATAAAATAATGTGGCAATGAAAGAAAGATGGAGGAGAGGGTAGTGCTTGAGAGAAGGACAGTTACAGGGACAAGGTGGGATGGGTACAGTGACAGAAAAAAATGCAGACTTGGGACAGTTATAAAAAGAAGGGAGATAAGGGATAGTGAATGAGTGAAGAACTAGAGGGCTTCTGATAAAGAGAATGGTTAGTTACAGAGAGAATGGGGAGAGAGCACAGAAACAGAGTGAAGCAGATTTGTATAGAAAAAGCCAGGGTAGCCCTGATAGATGGAGAAGATGGGACAGTGGCTGAAAGAAGGAGTAGGGGGGGGGGGCACGGATATAGAGAACAAATAGAGGGAGCATTGACAGCAGGAAGGATGAGAGGGGGAAGTGATAGACAGTAGAGGCAGACAGGACAGATGAAATGAGAACAGTGATTGAAAAGAGGTAAAAGTGAAAAAAGTTAAAGTGGCAAAAGTGATTGATAAGGTCTATCAACCTGAGCTTTCTGATTGTCATGGGGTTCAAGTTTTGGTGCCATGGGGTCTCAATAGACCCCCATGGTTATATATATTATGGATCAGGAGTGATATTGTGTGAGCAGGGAAGGGGACCCTCAGGGATTCCCTTCACGGAATGGATGGATTGAATCCCTGGGGTGGCAGTGTGGTTTGAGCAATGTAATGTTAATTATTCACTGCATTTTGTGTAATCTGAAGCATTGGACAAGGCATGGATTTATGAGTTGCAGGTGAGATAAGATAACTAAAACAAAGCTCCCACATTTAAAAAAAATTAACTTTGCGAGTTACAAGTGAGGCCCTTAGTTTTGTGGTAAATTCACTCCACACTGTCTTATTGCTTTTCTCCACATTTTCAGTTTGATTTGGTGTAGGATATGTTTGGCTTCATTTGACTGTTAATGGTGTTTCTGTGGTTGCTCTTTTGTGGTGCTTGGCCCTTGATGAAAAGGATTTTCTGCCACTTAAATCTTGGTGTTTGTAATAAATTACAGTGGGGGAAAAACGTATTTGATCCCCTGCTGATTTGGAACGTTTGTCCACTGACAAAGAAATGATCCGTCTATAATTTTAATGGTAGATGTATTTTAACAGTGAGAGACAGAATAACAAAAAAAAAACAAAAAAAGAAAAACGCATGTAAAATAGTTATAAATTCCCCCCCCCCACTGTATTTACTTTTTAAGACACCTGTTATCCAAGTCTCAAGTTTTCATTACTTTTTGTCAGGGACTCCTCAAATCCTTGTTGTGTATTATACTGCTTCAAGAGTGCCCTTCCTGCACACAAGATCAGTTGCATGCCCCATGCTAATATATAGAAATAGCGTTAATCACTGGGCTTCCAACTTACTGACGCGGTATATGAATGGGTTTGCTGTACGATTTTTGGCTACCAGTCCAAAGTGAAATTTAGTGAAAGCATAAAAACATAGACAAAGCCTCCTCCCCATATTGACCTCATAGTGAGTGGAAACCAACAGCAACTGAGTTTGATATTTGCAAGTAAGTTTAATATTGAATATTCTTTTTAAAATATCGAATATGAATTGTACAAATGGGCAATTAATTAATTAAAACTACTAGCTCTTGTTTTAGGGTACTACAGAGGTCATTTACTTCTATCCACAATATGTTTCACCCATCTTAGTATCATAAGTCTTAATAAGCATTTCTATGAACTATGTTAGTGTTATTAATATCTCTTTCTCTCATATCTTTGAATTAAAAATTGTTCACTATGTTAAGCCTTACAAGCCTTACCGTAATTGATGTGACTGTAATTGATTTATATCCACACTAGCTTGATGAATATGTATTCCATATTTAAATGTAAAATCATACCTTTATGGCATCATATAAATGTATATTTATTAAAGGATTGGAGAAATACAAAACAATAAATCTTTATTTATACTATTGAGGACAACGTCGATTAAAAACCATTTTAAAATCGAGGGACTAGGGAGTGGTTCTTTAAAAACATTTAATATTGACTCCTTTGTTTGTGCACATTAGACCACTCAATGAGAGATAAATACAGTGTTATAGTCTCTCCTTTTGGTGTCTAAGTAAGTGCTTCTACAAGTATTAAGCTTGGCTTCCTTGCTTATTTATATATATGTATCTCAGAGAGATTTTATGTATATATCCGGAACTATGAGTCCTATAAGTTATCAGTCCATACACCAATATTGTATTATACCCTATATATATCTGTTATATGCTGTTCTCTTCTATGACTTGGTATATAAGGAATACCCTCTCTTGTGAATGTTAATATGAGATATACTAATCATTAACAATTGTATATATATCTCCTTATGTGGTCTCCTTATATCTGCCACTTGGGATAGATGTACCGCTTGAGATGTTATTTTACTCAGGAAAACTATACAAGTTTTTTCCGTGTATTTAAGGTACAATTGCAGCATATATAGGGGTATATTGATATTCCCTGCACTCTATTCGTGAGAGCAGTGTATATATATATATCTCCTACGAGTTCCACATTGGGGCTGTCTCCATAGGGACCACCAACATATGTGGACTTCTCTTATATTGGTTTATTCCTGATATTCTAAATATCATTAGTAATTATATAGTATTTATACATGCATGGACTCGTCTACAACATGGTGTAATTAAACTTAATCTTTTGCTGCTATTTGAAAACTTGGCACTGGGCTTCTCCCATATGCTGGAGCTGAAGCACCAAGTGTCCAGCTATTAGGGACTCAGTGAGCTTCTTTACAGCGTTGTGTGGTTTAATTTATAATTCCGCTGCTAGTTAGAGCTTGACACTGAGTTCTCCTGTGTGCTGTGACTAAAGCACCAAGTGTGCAGGTAATATGGACTCAATAGTCACGGAGCTGCATTGAGCTGCATAGGAAGCGCTGGCTTGTTTACAAAAGTTGGCGTCTGACGTCAGACGCTACCCTGACGCACGTTTCGTCACATGGGTGTGACTTTCTCAAAGGGGGAAGGCGATACTCTCCACGGTGCCTCCTATTTATAGTCAAATCGGTAGTCATAGTTACCCTTTAACATATTTACAAGTGAAGGGGTAACATATTTAGTGGGTTTGACAAGTCATAATCATTATATTGACTGATCATATTGTGATGCTCTTTGTCATGTTTTATGTGGTGTGTCCCTGGGCTGGGGGCACGCCATATAAATGACTGAACTGAATGTTCTTGTGTTTAGTTTATATATGCTAGTGTTACCATCTGATCTCAGACAATAATGCATCTTGCATATGGTTCACGATATTGTCAAGTCTTCCATATATCTCATAATTAGATATACCTTAATATAGAGTAGATCATATCTCACTCATAATAACAGAAGATCGCATACTGATACCTTTTCTCTTTTATGTAGAGTATTCCTTGTGGAGACACACACTATACATAGCTGAATCTCCTGTATTTAATATATGTGTATTGGTGTTATATCTTGCATATAATCCATGATATAATCATGGCTTCACATGACTCCAGGATAGATATAGATTAACATCAAGGGGGTTTGATAGGTAATCAATCTCGTATTCCCCATTATATTAATACCTGGAGCTATCTAAAGTAGTTATGACAGGATCATAACAGGAATATGAGTAGGATTCTATTCCCATCTATAACTCCTATTATATTATCTTGGAGTTAGCATATGTTTAGTGTAGAATTCCTTGCTGGGTTCTAAATGTATAGATATACCTCTTATATAATCCATCCATATCCATTATATAAATGTACCCAATTGGTTTGGGATATATTTTAGCAGTATGTATATTATTTTTGCCATGCTATGCAAATTCACTTCTTGTTCTCATCTTCTCTTATTTCCCTTCCTCGTCTTGCTTAATTTCAGGCATGTTATTTTAGTTTTGACCAGTTAAACTTCCTTTTTTAACTTTGCCATCAGTCACAATGCACAATCTTGTATCAACCATGAAAGGTCACTATAGGGCACAGGGTTTCATTTGTTTACTGAAGTCATAAGAAATATAATCAGTATATAAAAACAGGAATCCCTGCATCTTTGAAAACTCAAATTTGAACTATAGTGTTTAAGACTGCAGCGAATCAGCTTCTCTAAATTGTGTATAGAGCGCCTAAGGAGAGGGATATGAACTGCCCAGACATATGCTGGTAAATGTCTTAATCTGTCTCATTGGAGATAAAGACTCATATCAGGACAGTCTTCTGACCAGATAAAGAGGCCAATGCAGATGTACCTAGACTTTGAGTTTGGCTTCCTGGGCAGATGTCTTTCACACCTCCTCTGGAGTCCTCTGAGATTATCAGAAGCAGCTTGTCAGGGTATCTCTATTATTAAAATCACATTTTATGGTGTTATTATAATCTAATATTATATTCCTATTATGTCTTTCTATTATATCCATGTATATTATTTGATGTGCTTTCATATATTTATATATATATATATATATATATATATATATATATATATATATATATATTTATAATATAATTATATATATTTCTGTGTAAAGAATTTCCAGTTTTTCACTGAAATAGGATTTCAAATGGTAATTGTTTTCTGTTAATATACATTCATTCATTCTTCCTTAAATCTTAAGAGATTTACAGCCTTATTAAATTGCGATTCGGACAATTGAATAGGGCTCTATATAAGCACAGAGCATATTTTTTTACAGAAGTTTTTGGTTAGTGAAAAATTTGCTTTTGGATAGAAATTCACTAACTAAAAACTTCTGTAAACAAAAAATATGCTATGTGCTTAAATAGAGCCCTATTCAATTGTCCGAATCGCAATTTAATAAGGCTGATGGTAAATAGCCATATATTTTATGGGGCAGTTTTTCGGTAAATTATAGTATCAGCTTCTTAATTATGGTATGGTATACTATGGTATGTAACATGTGACAGTTTTACACTGATTTTACACTGAAGATACAGATCATTTTACGATTTATGGTCAAAAGGTCATTATGTAATTTTATTTTAATTTTTAATTATTTTTTTTATATAATTTGAACATACAAGAGTGCCATTTGGTGTTCCAAGATATTAATTGACACTTACGTCTATGGGACATGTATACATTTTCTTATTGGTTACCATGGTTTCTGATTGTTTGCCAAACACATACTGTAGCTTGATGCAAATTACTGTTAGGCAAATTAAGCTTTAGTTTAATTAGGATAGAGAGAACAGACTCCTGAACTCAGACAGACTCCTGAAAAGTCACACCACAAGTAATAGGAGACTCTTAGGAAAACACATATTCCATTAGAAGCCTAGGGAACACACAAACCATTGAGAGGGCTCAGAACACACTAACACATACAATTGGTACATTCCCAATACACCTAGATAACACAAAATGTACTCACAAATGAATTTTTAAACAAGAGAAAATGTTCAAACTTCCTTGGGCTAGACATTGAAGGAACCATGGACAAGACATTGGAATTGAGTCTTGTATAATACTCATATTTCTCAATATTTTCTTACATTACAGTTATGGAAATATTTTGTTTATTTGCTATAAATTACATTGCTATATCAATATTTATCTGATACCAATAACAATGTCACCATAATCTTGTAACATAGAGATAATATCATAATTAAACTATAAAAATTATATGTTATTAAAATGGTATGATATCTTACTACATAGATATTTGTGAGCATTCCAAAAATAATCAAACCATCTCTGATATCATTATTGCCATATTAATTATATTAAGCATATTGGCTATGTTTTATATGATTATATGGACTATGTGATAATAACTGACACTTTATAAGTTATATTATATCTGTTACAATTGTTTATACCATCTTGACTGTTATATTGAAAGATATTAATGTGATGTAATTTTATTCAATATTCATTATTATTAAACCAGCGACTTGCCCATCAAAAATTAAGGCAATAAAAAGTGAAGCCTGGCAATGCTGTTTGCCACACAATGGGAGCGCTCTCCCCATCTACTTTACTGGCCTTGCGATGAGCACCTTTAGCGCTCACCACGGGCCTCGCAATGAGTGCCTTTGGTGCTCATTGCAAGTTTCCCCCCATCCTCTACCTCTCCCACGTCTACTTTACTGGTCTTGCGATGAGCGCCTTTGGCGCTCATTGCAAATCTCTCCCCCTGTCCTCTCCCTCCCTTATGTCTCCTTCCCTCCTGTGTTTTTACCCCCCTCTCCCTCCCATGTCTCTAACATCCTTCCCCTCTCATGTCTCTAACCCCCTCCCCTGAGTTTCTTTCCCCCTCTACCTCCCATGCGTCTCTTTCCCCCTCTCCTGTGTCTCTTTCCCCCTCCCCTCTGTCTCTTTCCCCCTCTCCCTCCCCTGTGTCTGTTCCCTCCTCCCCTGTGTCTCTTTCCCCTCCTCTCACTCCCCTGTGTCTCTTTTCCCCCTCCTCTCCCTCCCTTGTGTCTCTTCCCCCACTCCTCTCCCTCCCCTGTGTCTTTCCCCCCCCCCCTCTTCCTCCCCTGTGCCTCTTTCCCTCCTGTGTCTCTATCCCACCTCTCCCTCCCCTGTGTCTCTTTCTCCCTCCCCTGTGTCTCTTTCCACCTCCCCTGTGTCTCTTTCCACCTCCCCTGTGTCTCTTTCCCCCCTGTGTCTCTTTCCCACCCTCTTCCCCCTGTGTCTCTTTCCCCATGTGTCTCTTTCCCCCCTCTCCCCCTCCCTGTGTCTCTTTCCCCCCTGTGTCTCTTTCCCCCCCTCTACCCGTGTCTATTTCCCCCCTCTCCCCCGTCTCTTTCCCCCAACCCCTGTGTCTCTTTCCCCCCCTCTCCCTCTGTGTCTCTTCCCCCCCTCCCTCTATGTATCATCCCCCTCTCTCCCTCTGTGTCTCTTCCCCCTCCCCTTACGCACCGCGCACCCGCAATGTGCGGCTAATGCCGCTCTTTGCGCATGTGTGGCTAAGGCGGCACTTTGGGCATGGGTGGCTTTCGGCGTGCATGGAGAGACGCTGCGCAATGCACATGTGCAAGATGCGATCAGCTTTGCGATCGGATCGTTGTCAAACTGTGATTTGTCGCAAAGCGTGACGACGAATCGCACTTTGACAATTATAATATGTGATATATTCTTACATAATACAGTCCTGTTTATTTCATGAGGCCGAAGCTTATATATATATATTATGTAGTAAGAATTCAGATGGTCGAAATTTGTAAATATATGAAATATGTAATTTTAATTAATATTAATACATGTTATTGATATTAATAATATCAAAAACCAAGACAAGCTTATTCCTGAACACTGAAATTGAAAAGCGGATTTTAAAAGCTAAATTGTATTTATTTTCTTGAGATACTGTTTTTATTGGTACTTTGAAAAATGTAAAAATAAAACCCTACAGTAGTCATTTAAATGCTTTGATTTTTAGATTCATTCTGAACCAGTGTTTTGGACATTATCTGTCTCTTCATTTTAGAATCACTAAATAATAGTCATAGATTTAATATTATGCTGGAATACTGAAGTAATAGTTTACTTGTATGCAATAACAGTCACTTTAGGTTTTCAAACATATACAAGTACTAGCCACTGGCCCGTCAAAAATGACGACAATAAAATCTGAAGCCTGGCAATGCTGTTTGCCACACAATGAGAGGCTCTCCCTCTCTAACTTGCGGGCCTCTCGATAAGCGCCTTAGGTGCTCATTGCAAGCCCCTCCCCCCTCTACGATACGGGCCTCGCCGCTCATTGCAGGCCTCGGCCATCTTGCAACTTTCGTGCCCCGCAATGAGCTTCGGTGCTCATTGCGAGCCTCTACCCCCCCCCATACTTTACGAGCCTCAAGATGAGCTCCTTCGGCGCTCACTGCCAGCCTCTCCCCACTCTCTCACTCCTGTGTCTCTTTCCCCCTCCCCTGGGTTTTTTCCCCGTTATTTCCCTTCCCTGTGTCTCCCCCCCCACTCCCTCCCCTGTGTCTCTTTCCACCCTCTGCCCCCTCTCCCTCCCCTGTGTCTCTCGCCCCTCTCCCTCCTCTCTGCTCCTGTTTGCATTTATAGGTGTGAAACCATTTGCGGACTTGGGAAATTGTTAATTTTTCACCAAGCCTGAAATTTCTCTCTGATTTACGTGCTTGAGAAAAAGTAACAGCTTTACGGCCGGCATTTTTTTCCTCGCTTAGTTGTTCTCAAAACTACTAAGAACACCAATTAAATATTATGTTAGCTTGAAACCCCCCTTACAGGCTCCCTGCCTCTTTCCCTGTGCTGTGTGTGAGGTCGTAAGTTAATTTGTTTATTAATTGTCGTCTTTTGGTGGTCTACCGTCGGCTTCCGAGTTACGTGCTTAAAAAAATGGCAACAGTTAAATCTGTAATTTTTTTTAAAAGCCTGTAACTCGTCTTCCGTTTTGAGCCTCCCCCCTTAAGCCAGTCACGTACTGGCCTTGTGGTAAGCACCTTCGGCACTCATCACGAGCCCCTCAATGAGCGACTTTGGCCTTCGGCGATCATTGCAGGCCCATCAAGCCAGTCACGGACGGGCTTCGCGAGGAGCACCTTTGGCACTCATCGCCAGGCCTGCAATGAGCTTCTTCATGCTCATTGGAGCTCCTGTCAAAGCTGTAACTTTCGGGCCTCGCGATGAGCGCCAAAGGCGCTCATTGCGCATGCGCAAGCCGGTAACTTTTAACATTGTGTGACCAACATTCGTAAGTACGACAACTATATATATGATCCTTCCTAATTTGAAGCATTACATCAGCAATTTGATTTGATTTTAACAAACAGGGCTTCAGACATATGATTTCACAACCTGTACAATATTACATATCAAGAGCAGTTGCTTATATCAGTGTATATTATTTATAACATGAAAGTTACACAGCGGTATAAATGTCTCTTTATAGTAAGGCATTAAGGAATCTATGGGTCTAGTAGGTCTTATTTATTATTCCTTTACTGTATTTAGCATTCTAGTCCCAGAGGTCTGCCTTGGTATAAAATATTTCCACTGATGTCTATATCTTTTATTCCAATGAGATTTGATTGGTTCCTCATAGACTAAAGGTGTTAAATCCAATATTTGTCTATGTGAGATCAATGTCATGCCACTTACTAATACTACTTACTTCATCATATTCCATTTATATGAATTGGTTTAAATACAATGCTTAAAATAATACATGAAAATTGTTCTTGACACAAAAATAGGTATCTATTTATTGCATGTATGTTCACTTGTTAACATTTTAAAAAGGCACCAGATAGTCTTCAAAATAGGTTGTCTGACCCTTAGATGATCCTTGATGTTGATTTTTAGTGCTCTCTAAATGAGAAGGAAATGTCTGGAAAGCCCCCAAGCCTCAGTTCTCTGAAATCAGATCAGGATGCATCTTCTTCGCAATGGAGTCTTTCTCCAGTTGATAATTTGGGTTATTGAGAAAGGCTGGCATAAACACCTCTAGTCTGATGGAACTTTAAAGTCACTTTCCCCCACCAAGCTTAGAACCATTGTGTCTTTATCTATCAGAAGATATGGCTGACAAATAGGCAAGCACTGTAACTTACTGACACATTTTGAGATGTGGCAATAATTATTTGTAACTTCTGTGAGAAGTCTTAGAAACTCTTCTTGCAGTGATTCTATGGGAGGTAGCATCAACTTGAGAGCCAGAATGCTGACATAATATTTGAAGACTATAGGTCAGATTTGCTTATCTAATTTCTAGATCCTAGATCCTGATGTCTTAACTCCTACACAGAGTCCATTGGGAGCCCTAGGAATGTCTATAGTCACATTATTCTCCATAGCTTCGTCTGTGTTTCCAGAGACTTTAGTAGATGATCCTTGAGCTACTCTGGAGAGCCTGTCTTCACCACTCAGTCATCCAGATATAAGATGAGATATTCCTTGAATCGTCAACAAATCTGCCACTAGCACTAGCAGTTTTGTTGAACAAACTGTGGAAATAAATGTCCGAGAATTGGAAGTTGGCCATCTATTTCCTACATGAAACCACCAGTCTGAATATGTGATGGTGCATTGAATGGGTAACAAAATCCTGCAAATTCACCTCCACTATGAAGTCTTCTTAGAACATAATTTCAACAGCATGTAGGACTTCTCTAGTCTAAACTTCAGTTTCTGATTGCAGTGTTTGAGAGCCCTCACATTGATGACTACTCTGTTACCCTATAAATGAAGACAACTATGGTTAATGATCTAGTTTTTCTATTGGCACCAGGAGCAATTTAACAGTGTCCAAACATTGTCTGATGTTGTGCTTTGGGGAAATACTTGAGTTTGAAAAGGTTGGAAAAGAGGTCTAACATAATTTTGTGTAAGAGAGTTAGGCCCCCATTTAATTGAGGTTTCGGGAGATTCCGTAGCCGTAAGTGAGGTCGCAAGCTATTTTTCAATTCAATTGGCATCTTTTTGCGGGCTCAGAGTTATGGACTTGAAAAAATGGCGCTGGTTAAACTCGCAACTTACAGCCCCCAAATGTTTTCACACCCGTAAATGGCAAAAGAAAGAGAAAATTCTACGAGTGCTAGAGAGGACACGCAAGGGGGTTAAACACCTATTAGTAGCACTGTAAATGCAAATAAAAAATCACTACTGCCCTGTAAATAATGGGGAAAGTGATGACAGACATTAGAATTAATTGCACAACAGTCTCAAGCTCGCAAATCTGCAGGAATTAAACTTAAATTTTTTGTTTCATTTCGGGGTTAAATCGATCTTCGGTATCAATGAGTTAATACATATCAGGCCACCCATATGGACTAGAACAGTGTTGGCATTCACTCTCATAATTCTGTATTTTTCAGGTTTGCGAGTCTGATCGCATATCAGAACCCCGAACCTAATTGATTGACATGTAACCTCCATGTTTTACTGCCGTAATAATGACAGTCTCATTTTCTATTGGTTGATTCGAAATGGGCTTGCTGAATTGATCAGGTTCCCGCCCTGAGCTGCTGGGCTTGAGCAATTGAATAGCATTGCAACCGGAGACCAACGGGAGCCCGCAACTCACTCGCAGACATTTGGCTGTCTGCGATCGGGTTGCGGGCTTGGAATTTAACCTGGCCCATTGTATGTGCTACTCTGATAGATTCACTTGTGCTCAAGCATAGTGATATTGAATTCCTGGGCTGTCGGAGTCCGTAATAGTGTCAAGTTCCCCACCACTGCTGTGGGATTTAATATAAACTATATTAACTAAAAGTCATTTTAAAAGGTTGTATTTTCTTACAACAAACTTACATATAGTTTTTCATTTTGGCTGAGAATTCACCTTTCTGATCCTCCCACACTCACATTAACATCTAATCAGCACTACGGAATATAATGGCGCATTACAAATAAAGGATAATAATAATAATAATAATAATAATAATAATCTAATCCTAGCTAATTACTCAACATCAAGCATTTTAAGCATACTTCAAATACTCTGAGCATGTGCAAATTCCCATGGAGTGCGGTAATTAGCAATAATTAGCTACTATTAGATGATGCTGCAGGGATATGGAGCAAAGCTTCATGGGAGAATTAAAAAGGGTGGTAGACAAACATTACAAACTTCAATGACAGTTTACAAAGAAAATACAATTTTTAAATAACATCCATTGATAAGCTATGTTGCACTGCTAAGGTTTAAATCAAGCCCTATTTTGAACTTTTACTGGATCAATTTTAGTTTATTTTGGTCTGTAATGCTTCAGGAATAAATAGGAGCAAAAGTATAATTGATGGCACTAACCCTTCTCTAGATGTTTTATGCTACCATGCTAATGATATATTAATCACAAAAAAAGAGATAAACTGAGAAATGTATTGTGCACTCTCTAAGCAACCTTTCTAATGATTGGGGATTTTAAAACATAATCTTTACAAGATTATTTTGAGAAAGAGAAAATTGTCATAGCTTCCAGGAATATCTATGTTGGTCATTTTGATTTTAATTTATTTTGTTACTTTTCTTCACAAGATCATCATTATATATAAAATCTGTGCACACCAGATTAAACAGGCAAACACTGTGAGTGGGGCAAGCACATTAGGATGAACTTAAACTATGTGATCCAATAGGAGTTAGACTTCGAATAGTCAGAGTATTCTTATGCACAAGCCAAAATAGATCAGAAGTAGAGAGGACAGGGATGGGAAATAAGTTATTAGTGGGCAACTCAGTCCTATGAGGGCTGCTAGCAGACCAGTGCCCTCATTAGATTCCAAAATAAATTTGCAGCAGTTACAGAGCAATTAAATTGAACAAGCCTGCAAGTACATGGCGGAAAGCCAAAACTGGTAACCATGCACCCGTAAGTAGCATTTCAGGGCATGATCATGATAAATTAAGCAAGCCTGTAACTACCGATTTAGAAACAGCCAATAGTAAATGAGACGGTCATCATGACATCAGTAAAATATGGAGTGTTTGTGTGGCCACCATTATTTTCCAGCACTGCCTTAACCCTCATGGGCATGGAGTTCACCAGAGCTTCACAGGTAGCCACTGGAGTCCTCTTCCACTCCACCATAATGACTTTACAGAGCTGGTGGATGTTAGAGACCTTGCACCCCCCACCTTCTGTTTGAGGATGCCCCACAGATGCCCTATAGGGTTTAGGTCTGGAGACATTCTTGGCCAGTCCATCACCTTTACCTTCAGCTTCTTTAGCAAAGTGGTCATCTTGGAGGTGTGTTTGGGGTCGTTATCATGTTGGAATAATGCCCTGTGACCCAGTCTCTGAAGGGAGGGGATCATGCTGTGCTGTGCTGCATTCATGGTTCCCTCAATGAACTGTAGCTCCCCAGTGCTGGCAGCACTCATGCAGGTCCAGACCAAACATATATACACATATGTCTATATGCGTATATATGTTTTCTATAATATGTTGTGTTGATTCCATCTATATGCATTTACCTGATGATGTCAGATGCTGCCTCCACTCTCTCTACATCGCTGTTTAAGTTCAAACTGAGGGTTTCCTCTCATATCAGTGTTTTTGTGCTCTTTGTGCCTTATCCGTTTATCTGTCATTTAGGGATTATTTATACTACCTTTCCTCAGTATAGATGTATACTTTTGGTGGTGGGAGTGTCGTGGTCTAGGCCTGCATGAGTGCTGCCGGCACTGGGGAGCTACAGTTCATTGAGGGAACCATGTATGCCAACATGTACTGTTACATACTGAAGCAGAGCATGATCCCCTCCCTTCGGATACTGGGCGGCAGAGCAGTTTTCTAACATGATAACGACCCCAAACACACGTCCAGGATGACCACTGCCTTGCTAAAGAAGCTGAAGGTAAAGGTAATGGACTGGCCAAGCATGTCTCCAGGCCTAAACCCTATTGCGCATCTGTGGGGTATCCTCATATGGAAGGTGGGGGAGTGCAAGGTCTCTAACATCGCGCCAGCTCTGTGATGTCATCACGAAGGAGTGGAAGAGGACTCCAGTGGCTACGTGCGAAGCTCTGGTGAACTCCATGCCCATGAGGGTTAAGGCAGTGCTGGAAAATAATGATAGCCACACAAAATATTGACACTTTGGGCCGAATTTGGACATTTACACTTAAGGGGTGTACTCACTTTTTTTGCCAACGGTTTAGACATTAATGGCTGTGTGTTGAGTTATTTTGAGGGGACAGCACATTTACACTGTTACATAGGCTGTACACTTACTACTTTACATTGTAGCAGAGTGTCATTTCTTCAGTGTTGTCACATGAAAAGATATAATCAAATATTTACAAAAATGTGAGGGGTATACTCACTTTTGTGAGATACTGTATTTTTTTTTCTAATTAAAAATAAGCTGTAGGACTTTTGTACTGATAAATCATGCTCCTAGTCAGACTTTAAATTTTACAGTTTTCAACCATTTTTTTTTTCATTGTGCAGTAGCCCTTTTATGAAGACTAGTGTGCCTCAGTCCAAGGTTGTATTTTAATGTGTACATCTCAATGAGTGCATATAAGCAAGTCCTTGAAAGTAAATACAGTTTAATATGGGCGGCTTAGTGAATGTGCACCAGTTAGTGTGTTGCAGTAAGTATAGATTAATAGATTAATATTAACATTTGACTTAGTGTAGGTTAGTGTGACAACTCAGTGAGTGCAGGTAATTGATTTGAAGTAAGTAGAGGTAAGTGAGTTCAGCAGGTGAGTGAGGTATGGGTCTGGCACAATCTAGCTCAGTGTCAGTAATTCCAAGTGAGTGCAGATTTGTGGGTAAACTCAGTGAATGTTGGTTATAGAATACAGATTATAATGCACAGCTCAGTGAGTGCAACTAAATGAGTGCAGATCTGTGAAGGCACATTAGTGAGTGCTGCTGCGTCAGTGCATTTTAATGAGGATAAAGTGCTTTGGATTTCCTAATATATTGCACCAGATTGTACTCTGTCTCCACGCTCAGCTGTATTTCAGTGTGAGTCAGGCAAGGGATTGTGGGAGCAGCTAATTATAGTCCTGTTGGATGTGCGAGCCTTCCCTACACAGTGGGACAGGTGGACGTGGATCTTACTGGATAACAAAACGATGCCTGGTCTGTCTAAGTGAGAAAGAATGAGCTCCAGCCTGTGCTGTGTATAGATCACACAGACGTATCACAGAGATATGACACAGCATACACTCAGAATAACACACTGACACACACACAGATATAGACACGCACACACTGACATATATATACTGATATAGAGAAACACACACTGACACACACAGATATGTAACAACACACTGACACACACAGACATAGACAAGCACGCACTGACATATATATACAATGACACACAGAAGTATCACAGAAATATGACACAGCATACACTCAGAATAACACACTGACACACACACAGATATAGGCAAGCATACACTGACATATATATATATATATATATATATACTGATATAGAGATACACACACTGACACACACAGATATATAACAACACACTGACACACACAGATATATAACAACACAATGACACACACAGATATAGAGAAACACACTGACACACACAGATATATAACAACACACTGACACACACAGATATAGAGAAACACACACTGACACACACAGATATATAACAACACACTGACACACACAGATATATAACAACACACTGACACACACAGATATAGAGAAACACACACTGACATATATATACACAGATATAGAGAAACACACACTGACACACACAGATATATAACAACACACTGACACACACAGATATATAACAACACAATGACACACACAGATATAGAGAAACACACACTGATATATATATACTGATATAGAGAAACATAGACTGACACACACAGATATATAACAACACAATGACACACACAGATATAGAGAAACACACACTGACATATATATATATACTGATCTAGAGAAACACACTGACACACAGATATAGAGAAGCACACACTGACATATATATACTGATATAGAGAAACACACACTGATACACACAGATATATAACAACACACTGACATACACACATAGACAAGTACACACTGACATATATATACACAGATATAGAGAAACACACTGATAAATATATACACTGACACACACAGATATAGAGAAGCACACATTGACATATATATACTGATATAGAGAAACACACACTGACACACACAGATATATAACAACACACTGACACACACACATAGACAAGTACACACTGACATATATATACACAGATATAGAGAAACACACACTGATAAATATATACACTGACACACAGAAGTATCACAGAGATATGACACAGCATACTCATGACCCATGCATGATCCATTTAGGCTAAGGTGATAAATAAAAGACACGACAACTGAAATGGGAGAACAACGGGCCACAGCTTTATTATAACAATTGTAAACAACAACACATAACTTTATTTACATGAACTATTGAAATCCTTTTACCGGGGGAGGAGCCCGGCCATGGACAGTGACCTCACGCTTTGAGCCCTGCCCAAAGCCCCAATGCTTATATTAAGCACACCCTGTGAGGTAGGGCCAACACCCACTTAGGCCAGTGGGCCGGGCAACTCACCTTCCGCCACGGAGCACGCGAGGGACGTCTCCCGAGACTGCAATCCTCCACTGCTGGACATCAAACCCAAGGCCCGTAAAACGCTCTCCCTAAATTCTAGCATCATTAACTCCAGCCCTATTTCCGTAAGGTGAACCTTGTCCTTTCCAAAAAATCGTCGGCACCGGCCGGCTCGAACTCCTTATAACGGATGGCGACAAACCCCAACTTTCTAACGAAACTCGCGAGCTGCTGGTTGATCTTCTGTCTTGCTTTATCCAGACAGACCGGGTCGCGCGAGTTACGCCAAGATCTTCTTTTTATCATCTCAGACCAGATAAGAAACGTGCCTGGGAACTTCTTCATCCATTTTTCAACATCTCTTTTCATGACTTTCAGCATACGTCTCATGGGTACCGTTCCCAGATCGTTCCCGCCGGCATGAATTAATATAACGCTGGGCTGACCGTAACGCTGCGCATAGGTGTCCAACAGCCCGTCCAACTGCGCCCATCGCAGACCCCGAAAACCGCACCACCGAACGTGCAAGTCCGTAACAGGAAAGCCCAGTTGTGTCTTTTCTTCGGTAACTGCAGCTAACCTGTGGGCCCAGTACACATGCGAATGGCCCACAATCCACAGTTGCTTCTGTTCTCCTGAAAGCAGAAAGCAACAACCATTACACCACTGCACTCGGCCTCAAATAGAAAAGTAAATGTTCTGATTCCCATCTACCGATGCGTTTTACTGCGGCGTCGGGCAAAACCAGCCTGGCTGCCTCCGTGGCTGCCCCAATGCGGAAGGAATGTGTCCCGAATTCCGACTGCTCAAACACGAGCCGCTGCAATGCATTTTTTAACACTTTTTTGAATTGGTACCGAGATAGTGCTGTCCCATCGGCGTGTACCAGCAGCGAACACCGTCCCCCCGGTCGCTGCGTAAGGTACTCCTCTGTACAAGCATATGGGCAACACTCCGTTCCAACCTGATGCAGAACCACCTCTCTTCCTTTTCCCACTTGGTCGGTCTTGGACCTCCGCAACCAAATTACTACCGTGCCTTCCTTCAGGCAGGTATCTACCACTTGCAGTCCCCCCGAACCGTGTCTACGGTTCGCGACTAACTCCCCTATCCTAAACGCTCCGAAGAATGCCCGGGAAAAAGCCGTTCGGAAAAGTAGAGATTCAAAGGGGTTTCTGCAAACCACCACCAACACCTGAGCCATTCTCAGTAACAAGGAACAGGTAGTCGGCCGCCTGTTATCCGTCCTGGGATCACCGTTAAACATTCCGCACACCACCTTGCGCTCTAGGAACTCCTTTGTAAGGTCCCTCTGCCCGGCAAGCTTAAACATAAAAGCCAGCGCCGTGACCTGTCTCCCTACTACGGCTCTTGTTTCGCCTTGCTCGGCGCACCGCAGCAGGTACCGAAACAGAATCCCTATGGTCTTATCTTCCATCGTAGCCCCACCGGCCGTTGCCACTAGGCCATCCCATTTTGCCCACACGCGTCTGTACGTGGTCCATGTTGCCGGGGCAACAGACTGTCTCACGAGTCTCGTCACCTGGCAGCTCCAAGCTCCCAGAGTTCCGCGGGAATGCATTCCCCCAGGGCGTTCGCCTGAGGGGCCAATGCCCTGAAACGATCCTCCTGAAACCGAGAAAGGGCATAAGCAATTCCGTTCTCTACTACTGGGACATGTCTCACCTGAAACCATATGTTCAGGCGAAGACAGCATAGTACAAGATGACGGAGTAATCTTATCACCGGTATGGATGTTGCCGTGATGTTGTTCACGGCCTCCACCATCCCTATCTTATCTGAGTGGAATATGACTCGCCGCTCCCTGAAAGTCATACCCCATATGTGTACTGCCACCACCATGGGGAATAACTTGAGGAATGTAAGGTTCTTTGTTAAACCTGCTACTTCCCATTCCTCCGGCCACACAGCGGAGCATCATCTCCCTTGGAGATATGCCCTGCAGCCAACCGGTCCAGATCCATCTGTGTAAAGTTCTAGCTCTACGTTGGTGGTGCCCTTCTTTTGAAGAAGCGCCCACCCATGAAATTTGGCGTGGAAAACCGACCATACCCTCGCGTCGTCCCGCATAACCCTGGAAACTTTTATGAAGTGGTGCGGTTTCGCAATACCTGTAGTAGCGAGTGACATCCTTCTGCAGAATATCCTCCCCATGGGGATAATTCTACATGCGAAATTCAACTTCCCTAAGATAGATTGCAACCATTGCAGGGACACCCTCCACGCGCCTTGCAGCGCACTGAGCTCCGTTAGCATGTCAACCACCTTTTCCCAGGGAAGACTGCACTCCATTGTCGTGGAGTCGATCTGAATCCCCAGAAAAGTCAACTGATTCGTGGGGCCCTCCGTTTTGTCGTGGGCCAGCGGTACCCCGAAATCTTGACAGATTCCGATGAAAACCTCCAGCATGAAACGGCAAGCGTCGCTCCCAGCTGGACCGACAAACAGGAAATCATCTAGGTAGTGCGTAATGCTCCTGTACCCAGCTTCCAGGCTCGCAACCCATTGTAAGAATTTGCTGAAAGCCTCAAAGCACATGAGAATGAGCATCCCATGGGTAGAAATAGGTCGATGAAATAGCTGCCATCGACGAAACACCCTAGCAGCCGGTGGCTAGACGGGTGGACCGGCAGCAACCTGAATGTTGGTACGATGTCCACTTTCGCCATGAGCGCCCCGGTGCCCGCCCACCTGACCAAGTCGACCGCCTGGTCGAACGATTCATAAGACACAGTAGCCTGGTCTTTTGATATAGCGTCGTTCACCGAACGGCCTCTGGGATAGGAAAGGTGTTGTTTTAACCTAAATTTACCCTTCTCCTTCTTGGGGACAACCCCAAGCGGAGATACAATCGAATCCTGAATAGGAGGGGATGCAAATGGCCCAGCCATCCTGCCCAGTTTGACCTCGTTGATAACCTTGGCTTGAGCTACCCCTGGGAATTCCCTGGCTGACCGCAAGTTCGGGACCAAGAGACCCTGAATAGCAATACCGCACGGAATATGGAATCCCTCCCGGAAACCTTCTTCCAGGAGGCGCGTGGCTTTGGCGTTGCCCGCCAATTTACCGTAGCGTTTTAGCCATGGCAGCATTGCGGGGAGGCGTATGGGCGTCCTGCCCTTTTGCAGGAGGCTCTCCCCCTATAATCCCATCTTTTGTTTTACCGCATCTGGCCAAGGGATGCTCTCCCCCGCAGTTCGAACATGCGTGTTTGAACCTGCAGTTTGGGGCCCATCTACAGACCCCTTCATTATATGAGAAGCAGGTCTTGGGACCCGCTCCTGTGGTGTGGGTTGGGCCCTTTACTCCACCGGCCCGCTCCCAAAGGGCGGCGTGACTCTCATCTGTGTCATAATGTTCAACCAGTATGTCACCGCTTTGTCACTCCACGCCATGGTTGGCCTTGAGGCCAAGTACTGGCGAAATTCATTGTCGTACCGCCACCAGGCCGTGCCTCCATAGACTTTGTGGGAATTGCGAATTTCGTCTATGTAAACGAATAATCCCGAGCTCTGTTCGCGATGTCGTTCACATAGTACGCAGGCCCAGATGGAGAATGCTTGCAGCCATGTATCGAACGTCCTAGGTAACCTCCCAAAGGACTTCCGCCGATCATCTCCCTCCCTGAGGCCCCTCTCGGCCATTTCCAGTTGTCTAGACATGGGGAGAAGGAACAATTCTACGAACTCACTCCTCCAGATCTTTTCTTTAACCTCTTGGGTAAGATGTGCACCTAAGTTATCCAACGAGCACAAGACTATTGGTCTCATGGCTGCGTCGGTAACCCCTGCGTTGGTACTGCCAGCTACTGCAACAGGAACGCCTACCGGCTCGGATGCCCCGATGGTCCCTATTGCCTCGGCCGGAGCTGTACGCGCTGTTGCCACAATAGCGGATGGCTGGTGCCACGCACTCTTCGCTAGCCCGCCTATCCAAGATCCCATCTCTTGCTCACTGATGTTGTGTGCAGCTCACAGGGTCTTTAACGACCAAAAAACCCGGCCTTTGTGTGCGAGGGTTCTCTATCTCCCTTTTCTGCTGCGCAACTCAACATTGTGCGCTCACCTGCTTCCGGAAGCCTTGGAGTGGAAACAGCCAACGGAGTATCCCTGCGTCTCTCCTGACGCTCCGGGGACTCTGACCGTCTGGGCCTCCGCGGGCTCCTCCTCTCTGATCCGGTGCAGGCACAGCTGCACCGACAGGATCTCCTGCTTCTCGATCTGGATCTCCTTCTGGACCTGTGGGTGCAAGAGGAACAGTCACTAGCTCTCCGCGACCTGCATGCCCGTGCCCATACCGTCCACTCCTCCTCTGAGGAGTGGTCCTGGTCACCTATGCCTGCGCGGCTGGAGTAAGCTAGCGCCGCCTCCTCTGTCGCCCCCCGTAGGGGTTCCCTTGAGACTTCATTAGGCGTTGTAACGTCTGGCTGTTGGTCAGTCTTAGACCCCTTTTGCTGTGGCCTAACCGTCTCGCTCTCAGTCTCAATTCTGGTACGTCTTAGTGGGGTGTGCATGAATAGCAGTGGATTGTACCTGCTTGTAGCCTTCCTAGCTCGAGTGGGGCGCGCCGTCCTCGCCACTGCCGCTGCCACTGGCACATCATCGATTATGACCATGCTGTCTTGGCTATTCATCTCGCTGACCACTCTGTCCCTTCTCTCTCTCGTTCTCGCCATGTTCCGCTCACCGCCTAGTGGGCGTCCCTGTAAAGTACCAGAAGCACTGTTAGTACGGGAAATCCTAGGGACTGCCTGGTCGGCGCCATGAGGGTCTGTAGGAGCTTTATTAGGGCTCCCGGCTTTTTTCTTACCCCCTGCACCCCCTCTACGGGGTGTTAACGGGGTGTTTCTTGACCTTTGTCGGGGTCTAGGGCCTTTAGGCAAAATGAACGGTGGTGGCCGGAGTTCTAGGCCCTCACCTTCACCGCCCGTGGACCTGGCGCTCACCTGTCTGAGGTGTATGGGGCCCTGGCCGCCCTGACCCGTAGCGCCCCCCTCTCTCTCGTAGCTCTGTTCACTGATGGACGGGGGTCTGTTAGCCCTACAGTGGTGGGATGGGAATAAGTTTCCCTGGCACCGCCAATATTGACTAGGCCACCAGCCACCGCAGGCTGATACTGTTCAATGTGCTGTGGGCCAAGCGCAGAAAGCATGGGAGGTCCCAGCCTGTCCTGCACCCACCTGACCCCTTGGCTTAGGGCCCGGGTCCTAACTTCGGCCAGTAAAGCCTCTAAGCCTTCTGGATCCATATTATAGCTAGCAGGGGGACACACAGGGGGGAAACAACAGGCAGCAGCACCAGATACAGACACGCAGCACAAGCACAGACACAAAAACACACAAAAACGGAGGGAAGAAAAACACAAAACACACAAGTTTAGCCTTAATAGTATTGCCCCTTATGTGCTGGTAAGCTGGGGATCAAATCTCAGTATTTAACCTTCCTACTTTCAATCTATTGCTGCAGGACCTCAGACCTCCGTCCGTTTCAGTCGGTAGGCCGCGCTGCTGTGAAAACGGCGTGAACGCGGACGACCGACACGCCCCCGACGCAGCTGATTGGCTGACAGGCCTCACTGGCTCCGCTGGGTCATGCGACGCTACGTGCTGACCCAGGAAGCCTGTGCAACCTCCGCGTCATACAGAATACCACACTCACACACACACAGATATAGCAAGCACACACTGACATATATATATACACTGATATAGAGAAACACACACTGATAAATATATACACTGACACACAGAAACACATACTGACGAAAACATATATGGAGAAGGAGAAACACACACTGATATAAAGAAACACACAATGACATATACACATACACGGACATAGAGAAACACACTTACTGATATAGCAACAGAGGACCAAGGTTGGACACACAAACGGATATAGTTATACAGAAATACACACTCAAAAGAACAACCACTTATACACACAAACACTGATAGAAATACATATCTGTAAAAAAAAAACACACTCCCACACAAAGAAACGGATAGTGACACACCTACAGACAAACATGGACTAACACACAGAAGCACACATTAACACACACACAGTTAAGTTAGACATTGACACACAGAGCCACATGCACATACAAGGCACAAGTTAAAAAGCCACATCCACTGACCAGTCACACTAACCAGTGGTGGTGCTAGTGATTGCAGGGGCCTGGTGCAAAATATGTTTCCCCCCTGTTACTTCACTCTCCAAAGCATTTAACAGTTTCTTAACTCCAAGAGGTCTGTCTGTGCATCCACTTCCTGCACAAGGTTCCGGTGACAGGGGTCAAGGAAGGTCAGAAGTGGTGGCAAGGTCCCCGGCGGTAACTACACACAAAAAATCAATACAAAAAAAGACAGCACTAGCTATCCCCCTTCTCCAAGAAGAGGTCACTGATGCATTGCACCACTTGGGCCAAAAATAGATCCAACCCTGATGTTAACACATGCACAGAGAAACTGATATGTGCATGTAGATTCTCACACAGACACATTAATGCAAATAGAGACATACAAAGAGACCCAGGTTCTGACAGGATTAACGGGTTTGGATAATTCTGGAGTGCTTCCTGTTCGCATGAATCTGTGGTGCTGGGTTATGGGGGTATGTGCATGGTGCTGGACTGGAGGTGATTCAAGGTTGCTGGGCTCAGGGGAATTCTGGGGTGGAAGGTTCTGGATTCTGGGCTTTCAAGCTCTGGAGATTTTCTAAGGTTCAAGGTTTTGGCAAAGCTAGGGGTGCAGTATTCTGGGGGATATACTGCGGTACCAAGCTGTGGAGTGGCCTCTAGGGTGCAGGTGATCAATGGTGTTATGGTTGTAGAGGATATCTTGGGGGCGGCAATAAGTTCTTGTGGTTTCTGGGGTGATCTGTTAGGGTTGGGTGCAGAGATGCTTATATGCAGAGTCTCAGTGGGTAATATAGCCTGCAGGTCTCCACCGCTCCCACAGACCTGTTCCTGCAGCCGTATCACACTAATTCCTATCGTAGCTCCCTTAATTCGTTAGGACAGTCTCACAGCCTCACAATGGGCCTTGCCGATCGCCCTTCTCTTTTCATTTAGCTAGTTGTGTGACAGTGTGAGGTATGAGGCTACAGACTTGGGGTGGAGAAGGCTGACAGAAATATCTGAGGCATATTAACCCATCCTTTGCCTACCTCTAAGATCATTTGCCTTGCAATAGAAAAAGTTAATTAAAATGTTTTAATATCTGCTGGATATTTTGTTTTTCGCAATATATCTTTCTGATACAGAGAGGTACAGTAACACTGAAGAATAATTCCAGGGATTACATCAGAATGTGCCTCTTTGGTGCTTTGCACATGTATAACTGTGCATTTTGTGACTTCTTCAAAATGGCACAAAGTTAATTAATCTTATAGCTGATGGGAAGGAGCATATATCAATTCCATGTCCAAGTAGCGTGATGGATCTGTCAATGTTTTGTATGTTAGCCTAGGTGACGTATCCATGCTTTCTACCTTAGTCAAGTAGCCATATCAATGTATACCGGCTCCACATATTAACCCAGCAGACATACACCTGCTTTATGCATTATAATTGCTCTTACGTTAGTCTAGTAGATCTATCTCTGCTATGCACATTAGACCAGCGGTTATATCCTAGCATTATTCATGTCCTCTAACAGTTGTATCCTAGCTCTGTATATTAGTCTAGCAGACCAATCCTTGTTTGATATATTAATCTAGCAGACAAAACTTAATACGTTAGTCTAGACTATGTATCACAGCTTAGTGCACAAATGTATTCACACTACAGTCTTCTGAAAGAAATATCAAAACTCTATATATTAGTTTATCAGAAGTACTCCAGCTCAATACACTATCCTAGCTATGTCCTTTAGAATTAGACATATTCCAGTTTTCTACATTACAGCTTTGTACATCAGACCAGCAGACATAACCCATCTCTTTACCCACGTTTAATGGACATTGCCTAAGTCTAGTGGCAATAGCACAGTTATTTACCTAAGTCCAATGGATATAGCCAAGCTCTTCATCTAAGTCAAGTTGACATAGCCCAGGGCTTCATCTAAGACCAGTGCATGTAGCCAACCTATTTACCTATGTCTAGAGGACATAGCTCAGCTTTGTACATTAGTCTAGTCAACATGTACCCTACATTTGTTAGCCTAGTGTGTATATCTTTTAAGCTCTGTACATTAATAGAGGACATGTTCTGATGTGGCCATACTGCATATGTTATGTAACTTGTGCTATAGTAGTATACATATTCCCTCTACGCCATCAGGGCCAGGAACATTCTTATTGCATAGGGAGAATAGTATCAGTTTTGAGTTTGGCCTTAAGTTATCCACTGGACATCTGAAAAAGGAAAATATGTAATATGGCTGAGAGATCACTGAAAATATGCCGGAATTTATTCCTGACACCACCTTGGATATGTTGAATTTACAAATAGGCAGTGTCACCTCCGACTCATGGTCAGACATTTTTGCATCCATTCTACAATAGTAAATACCAAGTTGTATACAGATGATGATCTGGAATCACTCCAGATGCTGGACAGGAACGACCTGTCCATCCTGTCAACCAGTGGCCAGTGGGATAACTTAGATTGATACACTTAGTTGGTACCCGAACATTACAGTACACCCAGAGGTTATGTCCAGAGGTATAAATTTGTGCATGTGTAACAATAAGCATGATTGTTGCTCTTGCATCTAGACACAATGTGCAACTGCTCTTCTTGGCTGGGGAACACCAAGGCGGATTTCCATCTGATGCCCTCCTAAATATTTCTCAAGTTCCCCCACCATAAACACATATGTAATCTTAAAGTATGTGCTACGGTAGTCAGCCTGGAAAGCCCAGGGGGTAATGTTTTGTAATTACCTTACTGGTGGTCATTGTCTTACAAGGAAAATATCAGCTCTGTGACTTCCCTAGAACATTTACCTCAGTATTTGGATTATTTTTTTTTGTGGTTGATATCATGAATATTAATGCAAGATTATACTATGTTATGTAAAGAAGAGAGGATGTGTCTTTATGAGCTGCACAATTCAGCCAGTAAGATAGGAACATGTTATTCATAAGCATTGTCCTTAAAACAAACAGCACCATAGTGTCTGTTCTAAGTCTGGTTAAACACATGTTAAGAGCAAACATATGCAGCCTTATTAAATTGTGATTCAGCCTTTCGAATAGGGCTCCATATTAGCACACAGCATATTTTTTTTACAGAAGTTTTTAATTTGTGAAGACCTTGCTTTTGGATAGAAGTTCACAAATAAAAACTTCTGTAAAATAAATATGCTATGTGCTGAAATAAAGCCCTATTCAATTGGCCAAATCTCAATTTAATAAGGCTGATGGCCTCTAGGACACTGCCTCTCTGCCTAATGGTAAATCAAGCCCTGGACTGTTTTTGGGGCCCACATTTTGGTGTTTTGCTTGTGTTTCTCACTTCTTTCACCTCCGAGTGAACAGATTGGATCAAAAGGTTCTGAGTTTTCCTAAATTTTGCTCCAGTAACTATCAGTCATTTGTCATATTGTGACATATACTTCATGACCAAATCTTATTAAATGAAGATTAACTGTTTAGAGCACGAAAAAAGCCAAACAGGCTCAGCACATGGAGGGACAGAGCATTACAATTGTTAAAGTAAAAATGCTGGGGTAAAAAAAACAACAAATTCACCATTTAAAAGATTTGACCTGTTTAGTCTCACATCATCAATGAAGCCCATTATATTTACACTCTCTCACTGTAGGACCAAGTATTATGTTATATGTGTAGATGGCCCTGGGGCCATTTGACCATTTAATTAGGTTTGATTTTTTATCCTGACTTGTTGCTGATAATAATAATTTGATAGAATTATACAGTAGCAGACTTAATTGTCTGATTTTTTACCAATTTCATGACAGAGTATCATAATATTTTTTAAAACAACACAGAGAAGAGTAATAAACGATGAATTTGCCAAAGTGCATACAATCCAATCATACAGCCTTCAAGGAGGACGCGTGGCTGTACTACGACTTCTCTCATCTCTCTGATGTGTCTGCTCCTCCTCACTCTTTCATGTGTGACAGACACTGTCTGTGTCCGTGTTCTGTCTGATTATCACAAACAGATGGACAGTCTTGCTTTGAAGTATCTCTCTCTGGCATCGGATCCCAGCTCGTTATCTCCCTAGGGGTTAATTATTTCAAACAGACAACTCCTTTTTCATGTTCTTTCAAGAAGTGTATAAGCCACTTATTTCTTAAAAAGGCACCTGTAATGTTTAGGACTCACTATATAACTGAACATGAGATGAGATGTGCTAGACCCTTTGTATTAAAGAGCATGAAGTGTGTGGGACCTTCTACATCCTGAGCATTAGATGTGTTGGACCCTCTATATCATGAGCATGAGATGTTTGGAACCTTTGGCATCACTGAGCATGAGATGTGTGGACCCTCTGTATCACTAAGCATTAGATATATGGGACCCTCTGTGTGGCGGAATGGGGTTAAATTTGTTCCATGCCCAGGGTTCCTTTCCACACCTCACCAGCTGGGGCAAACAGCAGAATCCTGGTAGCTTTTCAGTAGATCAAACAGCCAGCAAAAGAGCAAGTATAGCATAATTACATGGAAAATACAATGGTAGCTAAACACAATAATACAGTGGTGCACATTAATACAGTAGTGCACAGTGGTGCCATTAAACACTATTATTTTGGTAACATATTTAAGATCATTAGATCAGATGTCCAAGTTTACCTAATTCTTCAGAGCTGTTGCATTATCATAACCATAGTCACCCCTTCTTAAACAGTAGTGGGACAAAAAACTATAGCGCTAGTGTCTCCAATAGGATATTACTAAAAATATATTACCAAAAAGTTTTGATCCATTATGATGCTAACAATAAACTCCTCTAACAAAAATACCAGGAAGATAACCATAGCAATGGTAGTATAAGTAATAAATAATTAATAGTAAATAAATGATTGATAAATAAACAAACTCCAAATGCATATAGTCCATCCATAAACCAAGTCACATAAAGAGTATAGTCCATACAAGGCCATAGTCTTTATATTAGTGCTTGAATTCAAGGTTCCAGTAATAGAAACATTCAGTCTCTAAAGTCTTTATGTAGAACCAACCACAAGAATGAAATTAAATGAAATAAATGGCCTCTGATGGTTGAAGATGATCTCACCCACCCACTCCACTGATGCAAAGAGTGGAGAACTGTATAAGAAGATATGAATCCACCACTTCAACAGGAAGAACAATCACTGAGTGAACTAGATCCAATGTGAACGATCTCTATAGACCATCTCCTTCTTTCAATAAATTGTGGCTTGGTATCTTGGTATATGGAAAATCCCATATACTGTGACATTTACTTATGCTACTTCTGAATATACTCTAGAACCAGGGCTATTAAACTCGGCAGTTTGTATTTCAGAATATGGCAGTCTTCTAACAGAAATCCCATGTGACTACCATTTATGATTTTATGTGGATTGTCACCATGTGCCTGATAAAATAAGTAATCTGTATTGATACTTGTGAACCTTGGACTGTGGGAATCACCCTACATCAGACTGGGAAAGAACTCGCCCATTATGAGATTTATATATATGTGCGATTTTACCACCTCATTTCCATGAGGTAGGAACATGTGAGTGTCCATTTTACTTGATTTTATGTCATGATTGAATCATTGAATACATTTAACAGATCTACAATAGGAAGTGGCTTTTGCTCTTTTTCTCATTCCCCTTTTTTGTAATTTTATATGTGAGCACTTGTGTGACCAAGTACTTCAGAAAGAAGATGCATACCATGACCACAGATATCCTCAAGACTCAGCAAGAGGGGAAAATACTGTATTGACTTCTATTACTCCATAATCGGAGAAAGGACTAGTTGTGAGAACACTCTCCCACGAGGAACTGTCATCTACCTGTGAGCATTTGGAATCCCAGGGATTGTATTGTATACCTGAATATTCATTATATTCTTTGGGATAAACAAGGTACTATCAGTGACTTTTTCCTATTTATTTATATATGTACCATACTGAGTATTTAATTGGATTTATTATGATTTATGAATTAGCAGCTATTACGGTTTAATAACACTGTCTATTTGTTACTTTTATTGTGCATATATTATTAATGATACATGTGACATTTTATCCATTTTATTATTGTGTCATCTGATTATTGTAGATTCAGCCATTTAGATGACACTTTAGGTATTATCTAATTACTAGCGACTTGCCCGTCAAAAAATGACGGCAATAAGATTGTAAGGGCGGTAAATTTTGTTGGTGTTCCAAGATGCTTCGGCACTCATTGCGAGGCTCGCGCTGAGCGCCTTCGGCGCTCATCGCTTCGCTTGCAATAAGCCTTCAGCGCTCATTGCGAGGCTGTTGGTTGTTTGTGTGCTATGAGCATTGTTTTTTTTTGCTAATGAAATAATTAATAAAATAATACATGACTATACTTTACCTATTTTGAAGTAATATCTGCAGGAAGCATTGTGCAGAAGAGCTGGCAATCTGTTTTGATGTTGCTGCAGCATATAATGTGTGTTTTGAGTGCTGTGGAGCTGCTGTGTAAGTGTCAGTAATGTTCAGTGTGTAGTGTAAATAGTGTGCGTGCCAAATCCGTTAGGGTAGCTGTGTACTTCCGCATTGTGTAAGTTAGTGTTGTAAAATGGTGCCTAATGTGTGTTACGTGTCTGTGGCTGATTTAGCGTCCTTGTTCTTGGATCGCGTCCGTCTTTTTTGGAAAATCCGTAGCTGTTTGGTGGTGTTTTGCATCTTTAGAGTCCTGTAGCCTCGTTTTCGTTTTTTTCGGCTGCCATTTGTTCTCTCGCTTAGGGGATTTTCGGGTGTCTAAAGTCTTGTATTTCGAGTGAAATTGAGGTGTAACTTACGTTTTTGAGGTCCTGGGTGCCCCCCCCCCTTGCTGTAGGTAAGCTTTTTATGTATTTGTTGTGTGTATTTATTGTGTTTTTAATGTTTTCATGTGTGTGGGTTTCGGGCGGTAAGGTCGTATTTTTGCGAGGTAGTAATGTTTTTTTTCTAAGTTCTGCGTCTCGTATTTGTTTCTCATAAGTTAGTAAATTTTGCGAAGTCCGCAGTTGCTGGCAAGGAGCGCCTTTGGGCCGCAGACTCGCAGACTCGCTGAGCCGGCCTGCAGCATTAGCAACAACCCGCATGCTCACAACTATATATGTGATTTATGTGATTACACCACTTATATGTTCACTTAAGAGTGTTACATATTTGATCTTATTAAAGAGACTAGGGTGATTTGTTCCCACCAGCAAAACCCTCATATAGTCTGGCTATCTCACTAGCTACTATACTATTAGGGCATGGAACTCCTTAAAGTGTAAGGTAAGCAATAAGGAGAGTGGTTTAATCGAATCTAGTGCCAGTACGATCTTGAGTGGAATTGGAACTAAACCCATTTGTAGATCACTGGGTATTAGCTACATTTTGGGGGGTTATACCCTGGTGAAGCTTCTGAACTGAGATAAGAAGAGAAGACATCCTGGACTCCATCTTACATATGAGTTTTTTGGCACTTCCCCCACACCCTACTGCCGGTGAGCTTTGGAATTGTCCATGCCACTTCCCATGTGTCACTGGAGATAGCCACCATCCTACATGCTTCCTCCAATGAAATCCAACTGCAACTTGGCAGTTACAGTGTCACCTAAATGCTCTCATCTGCCAACTTGTCCAGGTCCTGCAGGAACAACTGGTGATAAACTGCCTGCAAGACAGCTTCTTTCGAGGCTGTGTGATTAAGCACCAAGTTACATAGTACTATTGTCAAGGAGATCTGGTTGTATTGGTCCCAAAGTTAGGAAGACATCAACAGATTTTCCACAGTAAACTGCCATTGTAATGAAGGTAGCTCTGAGACTTATCTGGGGTCAACATATCATCATAACTTTGTTCCAGTTTAATTTCTTTCTCCACCACTATCTTCAGTAATTCCTGTATGCACTCCTCTGGATCATCCCCCGAAATTTCTCTCTATGTTGCCTTGAGTCCATGCATCTTTCTTATGGGGACCTTCAGTTCTTCCCTCATCTCCTTGCTGGGCATTCCATTAGACTGCTGAGAGATCAGAAATCACAGCTCAGCTTTCTCTGAGGGCATCAGTTCCATCTTAGCTAAGCTCCATTTGCTGGTTGAACCAGCCTCAGTAGATCCTACCACCATTGCTAGTCTGTTATGGAATGGAATTAATTATTCATCTCTACACAGGATTCCTTTCACACCTCACCAGCTGAACCAGACAGCAGCATTTCTGCAGATCAAGCAGCCACCAATAGAGTGAAACCCCAGCATCCAGGAAAAGAACAAAGTTCTTCCACTTACGTCTTAACCAGAGGATTCTCTTTATTGAACATACTATAGCACATTTACAGTATATGGAAAAATACAATGATAACCAAACATAAAAACACCAAGGGCCTCATTCAATTGCGATTTGGCCAATTGAATAGGGCTCTAAATAAGCACATAGCATATTTTTTTGATATAAGTTTTTAGTTAGTGAAGACTTTGCTTTTCGATAAATGTTTACTAACCAAAAACATCTTTAAAAAATATGTTATGTGCTTATTTAGAGCCTTATTCAATTGGCAAAATTGCAATTGAATGAGGGCCCAAGTAATTAAACAGCATTGCCATTAAACACTATTACTTGGTAACATAATCACTAGATCAAAATTAATGTAATTACTCAGAGCTGTTACATAATATCTGACTGGTTAGTAGCTGGTTGTTTTAATATCTCCACAATGACTTCAATGATTATAGAAAAAAAACTGTTTAACTACAACTCCATAGACCAGGTCATACATTATAAATTGAATTACCACAAAACCACATATAAAAATACATACAACTATTAGGCATGTTTAACATGCATATAATCTTTTTTTGCAAGCTGTTTCCGACAAATTGAATGCATCCATTATTACAGTACAGTAAAACAACTACCTCTAGAATACATCGAATATACCCAGAACTAAACATGATACCACCAGTACAGGGAACTCTTTAGCCTAGAGGCTCAGTGCAGACAATACTGTAGCCTAACTGGCACATGGTGGTTTGTGAAACTCTGTATCACTGAGCATGAGATGTGTGGGACCTTCAGCAGCACTAAGCATGAGATGTCCTGGACTCTCTATCACTGACAATGAGCTAGGTGGATTGTCTGTGGCAGTGAGTATGATATGAATGGGACCCTCTGTGACACTGAGCATAATATGTGTGGGACCTTTGGTATTACTGAGAATTAGATGTGGGAAACCCTCTGAATCCTGAGCATGAGATGTTTGGGCTCTCTATCACTGAGCATGAGATTTGTGAACCCTCAGCATAATTAAGCATGAGATGGGTGGGACCCTCTCCTGAGGGTCTCCTGAGCATTTTATGTTTGGGACTGTCACGACCGCTAATTCAATTGGGCTTGCCCAGAACCTCGTTCTGACCCATCCAGCGATAAGTGATGGTTCTTGCTGTTATCCCTGCTAGCAGAGATTGAACCAGACTATTATTCTATCCTCCGGACAATCACAGGAATATGGGAATCCTCAGTGAGAATAGCAGAGTTACTGGCTGTAACTCTTCTTTTAGGCAGATGTAAAATTATTAACCCTATGGTCAGGATTAACCCTTCCCTCAATAATGAGCATACACATAATTATGTATGATCACACTGAGCACTGTTTATTAGTCACAAATCCAACAGCTTTATGCACAGCAATCACCCATCACCACCAAGTCACACCCCTTAGCCAATCCACAAGCCTCCTGCTTCTAGACCTGTGGTCCTCCTGTCAATCATGTGATGTCAGCCTTTCTAGTGACCCTCCTAGATGATTTGGAGCCTGGGACAGTAATTAACAAATACTCCCTTTGTTCTGTATGTCAGGAAGTTCCTTCTCTATGAACTCAGTGGCAGTTAATTAGTCACAGCATGGACAGAGACAGTGAACCTGGATAGCCACATGGCTATCTACAGTTGTAGGGACTTGAGGTTAACCTTTGATGCCACGAATAAGAGCAGAGGGGATGCCTCTTACCCATAAGGGCTTATCAGTATAGGTTATTAATATTAATAATATAATAATCATAATCATAATGGGAGCCCCACATAACCTGTTTTAGTAAAAACCCCAGGGAAAATCTTATGTTTTAAGACTAAACACGATATATACAAGTTCACATGGACACAATAACAACTGATCCAGGTGGCCAAAAACAGGACATTGAAAGATACATGTAAACAAACTCTTTTCAGCTTATGGCTTGGCCTACATATTATGCAACCTCCCTTTCAAGGCAAAGATATGCTAGTGAATACGCCTTCATGATCCCTATGATATTTCGGTATGAACATTAAATAGGGGTTCTACAGTATGTCACAAATCTAGCATTATAAAAATATGACTGGTTAGACTGAAGTTTCACCTCTCCTAAAGTTTCTTCTGCACCCCTTGTGAAGGCCTCTACTGATCAGTGGGGTGTCCCATTAGCTGAGAAGAGGTAATAACACAGTAGTGTCCCTATTTGGCTTCCTCTTGTCATGACAAGGGGTGAAAATGTTGATGTTGAAACCCATACCTTCCTGGAAACAGACTGGCTAAGGGGTGGGGGGTTCTTTATGTGTCCAGCAAGAGTAATTAAGCATGGAGTCACTGAACAAGATGGTGGGTGAACTGGCTCAATAAGGACCCATAAACTTGATGGCTGACAGTAAAATATGGCCCACAAAACCCTATATAGCTGTCACACACAAACATCTGTAGTAACATTATCAGTCCTGGGCCATCATGACAGTCACAGTTCAGGTATTCAGATGGTTAGGCAATCTCTTTGAAGAAAAGGGACCAGTTGTGTCACTTCAACCCATGCCCACCCAAGACCCATTAATTTACTCAGTACCAAAAGGGTAATAACAGTCCAGATATAGTTTGCCCTGAAAGGAGCTCCTGGTGCCATGCACCCCATGTTCCCTAAGGGCCCCGGCTGGTTGAATTATTCCCCAGAGACCCATTGGGCCCTGGGCATCACAGGAACCCTCTGTCACTGAGCACGAGAGGTGTGGACCGTGTCACTGAGCATGTAATGTGTGAGACCCTCAGGATCACAGAGCTTGAGATGTGTGGGACCTTCTGTACTCCTCTATCACTGAGCATGAGATGTTTGGGGCCTTTATTATGTGTTGGATACTATGTGTCACTGAGCTTGAGATGTGTGGGACTGTTTGTACCCTGAGAATGACATGTGTGGGATCCTCTATCACCGAGCATGAGATGTTTGGGCCCTTTATTATGTGTTGCATACTATGTGTCACTGAGCATGTGTGGCCCTCTATCACTGATCATTGAGATGTATGGAACCCTCCATATCCTGATCATGAGGTGTGTGAGATGCTCTATCACTCAGCAAAAGATGTGTGGGACCCTCTTTGCCCTGAGAATAATATATATGGATCCTCCATTGCTGAGCTTGAGATGTTTGGACCCTCTGTTATATGTTGGATACTCTGTGTCACTGAGCATGATATGTGTGGAGCTCTCTAACACTGTACATAAGATTTGTGGGGTCATCTATATCTTGATCATGAGATGTGTGAGATGTTCTATCACAGAGCATAAGATGTGTGGACCCTCTCTATCATGAATATGAGATATATGGGACCCTATGTATCATAAATGTAATACATTAGAGATTCAAAATACAAAACATCAGAATTGCCTTTCTAATCCACTCTCATATAAAGAGTTGTATCCCTTTTAATGGAAAAAAAAGTATATGATTAATATTGGGAGCTCTAAATAGTTTGTCTTCATTGTATGTTTTATGCAAAAAAAAACTGTGTATGCTCAGAACTCAGATAAAATGTCCTTTTTTTCTCATGACTTTCAATGAACACAGTAGTTTCAGGACCCCAGGGCTTAATCAGACATTATATGTAATGAACTGTAATTAACAGGAGAATGACTGACAGGTAAAAACTGAAAAGTTCAATATAAATTTACTATAGTAAAATCCATCTTTTAATAGCATTCATTTGATAAAGTACGTATTACCTATAGCCAGAGATGCGTTGGTCTCTATCACTGAGTTTGAAAGCGTCACTGTATCACTGAGCATAAAGCATCTTTAATTTTATTAACAATGTTAACAGGTATATTGATGGTTGGGGAAGAGAATAGCAACACAAGGAGGTCATGGAATCATGGAGAAATGTATATAGAGGCAAAATGGTAAAGAAAAAAGAAAGGATAGATAAAGCACTGAGAGCACTATGATCAAAGAGGAGTGTAGAGGGAAACAAGTAAGACGAAGAATGCTGAGAGAGAGAGAAGAAAGAAGAGGAAGAGTTTCCAGAGCAGGTCTAGTGAAAGCACTGAGGAGAATTCAGAGAAATGCAGATGGAGAGCGTGCACTGGAAGAAGTCAGAGGGAGTATGGAGAATAAGTGCATTCTTGCACTAAGGGGCCATGAAAAAGTGCATTTATTCAGAAGAGACATTGCAGGGGGGAACAGAAATGAAGCACTAGAATGAAGAGAGTAGATGTTTGGAGAGCAATTATAGCGAGACAGAGTAGAAAGGCTAAGAGTAGAGAGATAGAGGAGGGGGTAGGGAGACTGAGAACAAGGAGAGGAACAGCTGGGAGAGGGACAGCAGGGATAATGAGAGTAGAGACACTGAGAGTAGACAGAATAAGAGTAGAGATCAAGGAAAGGGACAGGAGGGAGAGAAAGAACAAGGAGTGGAAAAGTAGGGATACAGAGAGTAGAGAGATTAAGACCAAGCAAATGGAGGGCCAGTAAAAGGAAAGCAGTGAGACAAAGAGAAAGGAGAAGAGGATGGAGAGTAAATGGAGAGCAGTGGGAGAAAGCACAAGGAAATAATCAAGGAAAAGAGGATGGAGAAAGTGAGCCTGGATGGGCGAGTAATGAGAAGGAGAAGGTGTTGGAAAAATAGTAAAGAGAGTAGGAACAGCAGGGAGAGCCTGTATTTTGCTGCTGCAGTGGGGGATGGAGGAGGCGTCTGCATGTTTCAGTCGGCTGAAAAGATCTTAGATGTGGGTGATTAAATCTGGCATTTCTGCCAAACGAACTGACCCATAAACATGAGTCACACAGGAGTCTCCGGCTCACTGGAGGATTGAGGACATGAAAGAAGGATGCTTGGACAGCTGCTGTCAGGAGTGTGTGCAATGAGCCAGTGCATGCAGAAACACTGCAAGACTGCATGTGGTGGGAGGGTAGGGGGCACTCTGCAATGATTAGGACATTGCAAGATTAGATGAAGGGAGGGGTGAGTACATTTACAATGCAGGATTGCATAAAGGGAGGGGTGAGTAAATCTGTGTACAAGTTAGAATTGTATGCAATAGGGATGCTGCTGTGTGCAATGACAGGGGCAATGCAAGACTGTATGCACTTAAGGGAGGGGAAAATAATCCTGCAAGAAATGATTGGGTCACTGCAACACTGTCAGCTCCATTAAATTCCCCCAATGTGTAAAACCCGTAACAGAGGCCCCAAGGCTTACGACTGTTAAATTGGACTCTTAAAGCTACCCGCAAATGAGCTGCGGGTTACAGGTGGGAAAACCATACGGGATATCAAAATCTGAACTCCGTTGCTGCAAAATCTTTGATCTGTCAAGCCCGTAATGGTTACGTTTGAAAATCGCTATAAAATTGCTACGAGTTCCCAAAGACGCCTTGATGTTCAAACCCGTAACAAATGGAGGCAAAAATATTACGACCTCCAAATAGGACCCGCATAGGGTTTACAGACAATTTCTCAACACTGTAAAATACATTATAAACACACCAGTGGACTTTAAAATATGGGGAAAGCATGGAAAGGCATCACAATTACTTGCACAATAATCAGCAATTAAAAAATATATATATATATGTTGAAATGGTCATACATATGCCAATATGAAAAGCCATGCTGCAACATGTATAAAGCAATTAAAGACACAATACCTGATTAAATTGCAACACAAATACATGAAACTGATAACACATTAACCTTTTCTCACTCAGAGAGGCTCTAATGTGGACCCTGGAATATATATATGATTGCATATACATCTCGCTCATCACATCGACATTGAGAAATTCAATAGTGGCCAAATTACACCGCCACATCACATACAGCATCTCACAAAAGTGAGTACACCCCACACACTTTTGTAAATATTTTCTTATATCTTTTCATGTGACAACACTGAAGAAATGACACTCTGATACAATGTAAAGTAGTAAGTGTACAGCCTGTATAACAATGTACATTTGCTGTCCCCTCAAAATAACTCAACACACAGCCATTAATGTCTAAACCATTGGCAACAAAAGTGAGTACACCCCTAAGTGGAAGTGTCTTAATTGGGCCCAAAGAGTCAATATTTTGTGTGGCCACCATTATTTTCCAGCACTGCCTTAAGCCTCATGGGCATGGAGTTCACCAGAGCTTCACAGGTTGGCACTGGAGTCCTCTTCCACTCCTCCATGAAGACATCACAGAGCTGCTGGATGTTATAGACCTTGCACTCCCCCACCTTCCATTTGAGGATGCCCCACAGATGCTCAGTCGGGTTTAGGTCTGGAGACATGCTTGGCCAGGCCATCACCTTTACCTTCAGCTTCTTTAGCAAGGCAGGGGGGGAGAGAAGGAGACATAGAGGGAGGGAAAGGCATGGGGGGAGAGGAGACATGGAGGAAGGGAGAGGCATGGGGAAGAGAGGCAAAGGGGAAAAAAGAGACACATGGAGGGAGAAAGGAAAGGGGGAGACATGGAGGTAGAGGGTGTGACATGGGGGATAGGAAAGCATGGAGGAGAGGGGGAGACATGGGGAAGGGAGAGGCATGGGGGAGAAGCATAGGGGGAGAGGAGACATGGAGGGAGAGGCATGCGGGAAGGGAGAGGCATGGGGGGAGAGAAGGAGACTTTAGTAGGAGGAAGAGGCAAAGAGGAAAAAGAGAGACACATGGAGGGAGAAATGGAAGGGGGAGACATGGAGGGAGAGGGGGAGATATGGGGGAGAGGGAAGCATGGGGGAGGGGAAGACATGGGGGAGGGAGTGGCATGGGGGAGAGAAGGAGACATGGGGGAAGGGAGAGGCATGGGGGAGGAAGAGGCATGGGGGGAGAGAAGGAGACATGGAGGGAGAGGCATGGGGAAGAGAGGCAAAGGGGAAAATGGAGACACATGGAGGGAGAAAGGGAAGGGGGAGAAATGGAAGGGGAAATATGGTGAGATAAAGAAGCATGGGGGAAAGGGGGAGACAGGGGAGAGAGAATGAGACATGGAGGGAGAGGCATGGGGGAGGGAGAGGCATGGGGGGAGAGGAGGAGACTTGGAGGGAGGGAGAGGCATGGGGAAGAGAGGCAAAGAGGAAAAAGGGAGACACATGGAGGGAGAAAGGTAAGGGGGAGACATGGTGGGAGAGGGTGAAACATGGTGGGATAAAGAATCATGGGGAGAGGGGGAGAGATGGGGGAGAGAAGGAGACATGGAGGGAGAGGCATGGGGGAGAGAAGGAGACATGGAGGGAGGGAGAGGTATGGGGGTGGGAGAGACATTTGGGGAGAGAAGGAGACTTGGAGGGAGGGAGAGGCCTGGGGAAGAGAGGTAAAGTGGAAAAAAGGAGTCACATGAAGGGAGAGAGGGAAGGGGGACACATGGAGGGAGAGGGGGAAACATGGGGGAGACATGGGTGAGATGAAAGTATGGGGGAGAGGTGGAGACATGATGGAGAGAAGGTGACATGGAGGGAGGGAGAGGCATGGGGATGAGAGGCAAAGGGGAAAAAGGGAAGGAGAAGACATGGAGGATGAGGGGGGAACATGGGGGGAGAGGGGGAGACATGGGCGAGAGGGAAGCATGGGGGGAGAGAGGGAGACATGGGGGCTAGACATGGGGAAGAGGGAGACATGGATGTAAAGGGAGAGGCATGGGGGAGAGAGGCAAGGGGAAAGAGGGAGACACATGGAGGGAGAGAGAGGTAAAGGGTAGACATGGAGGGAGAGGGGAGACATTGGGGGAGAGGGGGAGACATGGGGAAGAGGGAGAAAGGCAAGGGGAAAGGGGAAGAAACATAGGGGAGACATGAAGGGAGAGAGAGAAACATGGAGGAGATGGTGGCATGGGGGGAAAAGGGAGACATGGGGGAGATGGAGTGGCATGGGGGAAAGAGGGAGACACTTGAAGGGAGTGAGAGGCAAGGGGAGACATGGAGGGAGAGTAGGAGACATTGGTGAGAGGGATGCATGGGGAGAGAGGGAAAGGAATGGGGTAGAGAGGCAAGGGGAAAGAGGGAGACACATAGAGAGAGTGGCAAGAGGGGAGAGGGGGATGAAGAGAGAGGGAGAGAAAGAGGGGGAGCGTAAGAAAGAGAGAGGGATATAATGAGAGGGGGAAGAGAGGGGGAGGCGAGAGGAGAGAAAGTGAGGGGAAGAAGAAAGAGAGAGTGAAAGAGAAGGATAGAATGAGAGGGGGAAGAGAGAGGAGGGAGAGGAGAAAAAGAAAGGGGGAAAGAGAAAGAGAAAAGGGAGGGGAATAGGGAGAGACATGGAAAGAAAAGGAGAGGAACAAAGGGGGAGGAAGAGAGAGAAAGAGATGGGCGATATAGAGAAGGGGGAGTGTGAGAGAGAAGGCTGTATATATATATATATATATATATATATATGAATATATATATAGAAATATATATATAGAAATATATATGTTTGCACTGGGGCGGCAGTAAACTCAGGGATAGCCCCGGGTGGCAAAAACTCTAGCTACGCCACTGGGCACTGCACAATTTAATGCGCAAGGAGAATGGGACACAGCAGGGCTGTATGTTCTAGGTGGAAATACAGCAAGCATGGAATGGGAGAGTGATACTCATGACTCTATTAATACTGCAGTACTAAGGGCCCTATTAAATTTGAAGCCTGTAAGTGTAACGTGAGACCTGCAACAGCTGCGGGATTGCCATTTGGCCGAGTTACAGAGCTATTAAATTCGACCAGAGCGAGAGTTACAGGTTTGAGATGCACAACCGTAAACCATTTGTCGACCGTTGGATGCGCACCTGTGAACGTGATCAACCCGTAGTTACAGGTTTAGATGGAGCCAATGCAACAGAGATCATCATAATTACATCAATGAAAAATGGAGGTGGGTTTTCAAAGTCTTACAGGTTTCAATTACGATATACGATCGGACCCACATTCCAGAAATAATGCAATATTGATAAAGCCGTAAATATGACATTCTATTACATGCGAGTTCCATTATATGTATTAACACATTGATTGCCAGGATTGATATAACACGAAAATGAAACAGAAAATAAAATATTTTATATTGTCGATTTGCGAGCTTGAGAATGTTGTGCTATTAATTCTAATACCTAACATCACTTTCCCTTTGATTATATGTACAGTAGTGTGTTTATATTTGCATTTACAGTGCTACCCGTTGGCTTCTAGGCTCCATTTGCGGGTTACGGGATTGAACGATATTTGAATTAGTTGCAATTTAATAGCGAAATTGGAACGTAGCAGTTACGGACTTGACAAAACAAATGTTTTGCGGGCGCGTAGTTCCTTGTTCCACGTCCCAAAGGCTTTTTTCGCTCTTCACCCGCAGATCGTCAGCGGCTTGCTTTACAGGGCCAACTTAATAGCCGTAAGTCTTGCAGGCTACATTACGGGCTACAATTTTACATGTTTGGGGAAATTTAATAGGGCTCAAAGGCACAGACATGCTATACCACACTGTGTCTCCCCAACAGTACTCACAAATGTTTCTGTTAATGTTGATATCAGACCTCTCCAATCTTGGATACTCCCAGCCCCTACTTCTAGATTATAATAAGCCTTGCAATAGTTCCAATAGCCACCAAATTTGATTGCTAATATTATAAGTACAGTCTAACTTAGGGATCACCCCTCCAGGTGGGATGATGGAGGGAGAGGTTGTATATTCCTTATATTCCTATTTCTTCCTAGCTTTTAATATTGCTACCCTTGCCCTCTTCTGTAGCTTGGTAGCCCTCCTCAAATACATTCTTTCACTCTGGTTATCACAGACCCATATGGCCAGATCCACAGTTAATGGACTTTGAGCTGCATGCTGAGAAACAGCAAGAATCCATGTATAGAGGGGGAGTGGGTCACTGCTTTACGGAATGACTGGCACACTACAGAGCTGCATGTACAAGAAAGAAGGCTGACTGCACAACTGCATGCAGTGACTGACTGGGTTGCTGCAAAATTGCAAGCACTGGGGAAGGGCACTGTTGTGTGTACTGTCACTGCAAAGCTGCATTAACTGAGTCACTTCAAGGCTCCATGTTCTGTGAAGGAAAACCCATGGCTACATGCACTGGCTAGTATGTAGTACTACAGGGCTGTAGTGTGCACAGATTTACACCTGGGATGCCCCTAGTTCCTCAGCTGACCCCTCATGCCATACAAGCATACGCAATATTACAGTTTGTGTTATGTTGCCTAGTAAAGTGCTGACAAGCTATGTATATGACAAAATACTGTATGTAAGTATATATATCACATATATAGTTGTGAGCATGCGGGTTGTTGCTAATGCTGCGGGCTCGGTTGGCGAGCCTGCGGCCCTCGCAAAGCGAGGGCCTCAGTTGCTGGCAAGGAGCCAGCAACTGCAGACCTTGCAAAATTTACGGACGTACGACACAAAAATACGAGGCGCGTTACGACCCATTACGACCCCCCAAATTACGTCCTCACCGCCCTAAACCCGCGCACATGAAAACATTAAAAACACAATAAATACACACAACAGATACATAAAAAGCTTACCTACAGCAAGGGGGGGGGGGGGCACCCAGGACCTCGAAAACTGAACTTACACCTCAATTTCACCCGAAATAAAAGAATTTAGACACCCGAAAATCCCCTAAGCGAGAGAAAAAATGGCCACCGAAAAAAAACTAAAACCAGGCTACAGGACTCTAAAGACGCAAAACACCACCAAACACCTATGGATTTTCCGAAAAAGACGTACAAGATCCGAAAAGAAGGACGCAACCCGCGCAACCCGAAAAACATTAGAAACACAATAAATACACACAACAAACACATAAAAAGCTTACCCACAGCAAGGGGGAGCACCCAGGACCTCTGCAAGTGAAGTTACACCTCGATTTAAGTCAAAATTATAAAGTTTAGCCAAACGAAAATCACCTAAACGAGAGAAAGAAAGGGCCACCGAGCAAAGAGAAAACGAGGCTAAAGCACCCTAAACACGCAAAACACCACCAAACACCTACGGATTTTATGAAAAAGTCGGACGACATCCACAAACAAGGACGCAAAATAAGCCACAGCCGCGTACCACACATTACACAATCCGGAAGTACACAGCTACCCTCACGGATTTGGCTCGCGCACGTACACTATTTACACTACACACTGCACACATTCATGACACTTACACAGCAGCTCCACAGCACTTATGCTGCAGCAACAGATTGCCAGCTCTTCAACACATTGCTTCCTGCATATATTACTTCACAATAGGTATCGTATAATCATTTTTATTCATTTCTTATTTTAATAATTATTCATTGTCAAAGAAAAAAAAAACGCTGCTCATAGCACACAAACAACCAAGACCCTCGCAATGAGCGGCGAAGGATCTTGGAACACCAACAAAATTAATGTCACACACAAACAACATTACCTGCCTTGCAATCTTATTGCCGTCATTTTTTGACGGGCAAGTGGCTAGTATATATATATATATATATATATATATATATATATATATATATAAGTTATAGCTATATTAAAGAGCAGTGAAAACATTGTATTTGAGGATCTGTGCCTGGGTGTGCATGTCGTTCACAATGTGCTTCTACATACATTTATGGGGCACTGCACCATGCCATGCAGAAGTTGGGACACTGCACTGCTGCAAACTGGCTGGGTGCAATGCTGATTTATGCACCAACCTATGTAGTGTTCCTCTGAGATATGACTTAATATAAGAAAGTGAAACATGTTTATGTTGCTTAAGTCCAAGCTGAATCCTGTGAATGGGTGACAGAGATTTTGGAGAAGAGACTTTTAAAATATACCATCTTATATTTTTTGGCTGACAGCATCTTGAACATGTTTTCCCACCTGTCTGTGTCACATTGTAAAAGTAAAAACAACAGAATGTGGATACTAGGAGTTTGGGCAAGCTGCTGACAGGTTTAGGAGCCAGCTCATTCACAGATAGCTTGGCAAGACATTCCAGAGTCTGCTACTGAAGCAGGTTCCTAGAGAGTGTAGAAGCCAATAAGGTGTGTGAAGCACAGGAGAGACAAACCTTCAGTTGTGGGTGTACCTACAGAGATCACAAGTCCAAGGTTTAAAGATGGAGTGAGAAAAGTAGAATGCTCCCGTAATTTGGAGAACAAAACATAGGAATTCAGTAAGATCAAGTTCCCAAACAGTGAGGAGTGTGAGACATGGGAGTTCAGCAAATACAGGATCATGAAGAGTGATTGCAGCCAGGACATATTTGTGAAGTGTGACAAGGACAAGCTCAAGGAGCCCAAGGGCAATGAAGACACCAAGGACAGACTTCTTTAGTACGAGAAATGTTGGCCTAGTATGACAGCCAACCCAGATTCCCGAAGAAAGAGGAACATGGAACCTTTGAAGTCATCATGTCCAGACTGCCAAAGTATGAGGGCCATGAAGCTCAGGAGGGCAGAGAGTGTGTCACCAGGAACTTCTCTATCTGAAAAATGTAAGACCTACAAAGGCAGCAAGGCCACATTCTTGAGGAACGAGGAGCACAAGATGTACAAGGTCACAAAGCATGTATTATTGAAGAGTGAGGAGTGTTCGGTCCTGGAGCACAAGGACATGCTAATGAAAAGTGAACATTGAATGGCCTAAAAGTGCTGAAAAGGATAGTCCCTAATAAATCAGAAAGGTAAAATAGGTGATAGACACATGTCCAAGGCTACAAGTGATGGCATGTCCAGTTTGGGTAAGCCAATTGCAGCTGTCAATAATATTAAGTGCACATTAAGTACATTTATAAGAATTCTATGCAATAATTGATTTGAACACTCTTCTCAGAGCAGTCACCCAGCTTCCTCCTTTCACCCTCACGTTTTCCACTTGACTGTCTTTCCTACCAAACCTCAATTCTTTCAGATTGTTCCACTTGTCTCCCACTCTCTTATCTTCCTCCCTTTTCCATCCACTTTCTCAGCTTGATCCTTTCTCTCCCTTCTCTCTAGCTTGCATTCTGCCCTGCTCTCTTTGCTTATCCCTCTCTCTCTCCTCCTCTCTCCCAAATAGATGTTTCTTTCACAGCTTACCCATTTTTCCCACTCTTTCAGCTTGCACCTCTCTCCCCCTTTATCTCAGCTCATGCTTCTTTCTTCTTACTATCACAGCTTCCTCCTCTCTACAACATACACACAGCTTGTCTCTCTCTTTTGAATTATACATTCCCAAATCTTGTAGCTTTCTCATTTTTTGACCAATTTAACCACCTTAACCCATCACTCTCTGGAATCTCTGCAATCCCTCCCTTAGTGCTATCCTTCTCTCTCCTCAAGCTCTGACCCCCTTCTTTCTCTTTGAGATTGAATGTAGCTGTCCAGATATATTGGTGCTGAATTCCAGATCAATAAATGTTCTATAGTAGAGGTATGCTCGGTTGGACCTTGAGAGTCACACTTCTGTAAGCTTCGATGTTGGGCAGAGATGAGAGGATTACTGCTTTCTTTTTGCTTCACCTGTGCACAGCAACCAAATCTATACATATGTCAGAATCTTCTCTCTCATCCCTGACTCCCCCACCAATTTCACAGCTGTTTACCTATGTTTCTCCCACTTACCACCTCTCTTGACACTCTTTGCCTAAGCAATTTCTTGAGTGTGCCCCCAGGAGCACCAAGTGACTGCCTTTCTGAGCGTATAGGAGTCCAGCTTACTGAGTGTGACTTACTGAGAAAGTCTATTGCATACAACCTCCCTGACCACTTAGTAACTATGAACAATTACATATTTACATCTGAAGTGCCCCTAGGCAAATATTCCTCAGATGCTCCTACCCTGCTCCCTGCTACACACACACACACACCGCACATATATATTTTAATATCAATGTTTTTATAAATTAGTTTCACAAACACTAAATGAGAGCTGCAAACAAACTGTATGAACTACATAATATACAGTATATGTAATTAAGCCTGAAGATATAATTATATATCCACTTGCATGTATGCATTCTCAGAGTGACATGGGACAGTTGTATTTGTTAAGATTATGCGCTGAACAGGTTTTCTGACCTGTCTTAGATATGAAGATGTACACACTAAGTAGTTCTTCACTATTTTAACCCTTTCCAGCTGGTATAAAGCCACATTAAATTCCAAGCTCGTATGTGCAACGTGAACAGGCTTGAAATGTTGCCGATTTACGTAGCTATTAAATTAGAACATGCTGCGAGTTACGGGCTTGAGAGGCAGACCCGTAAACCATTTTTTGCTCGTTGGATGTGCAGCCGTGAACGTGATCAATTAGTCAAACTCGTAGTTACGGGTTTAGATCGAGCCAATGGAAACAGAGATAGTCAGAATTACGTCAATGAAAAATGGAGATGGGATTTCAAAGTCTTACGGGGTTCAATTACGAGTTACGCTCGGACCCACATTACAGAAATAATGCAATATTGATAAAACCATAAATATGATATTCTATTACATGTGAGTTCCATTTTATGTATTAACACATTGATTGCCGGGATTGATATAACACGGAAATTACACATCAAATAAAGTATTTTTTCGGGCGATTTGAAGCTTCAGAATGTTGTGCTATTAATTCTAAGATCAGACATCACTTTCCCTGTTAATAAAAGTACAGTAGTGTGTCTATATGTGCTTTTAAAGTGCTACGGATTGGACTTGTGGGTCTAGCACTCCTTGTCTTCTCGGCTCCATTTGCGATTTACGGGGTTGAACGCCAGCTATTTTGATGAAAGTTAATAGTGCAATTGGAACATAGCGGTTACAGGCTTGACAGATCAAAGGACTTGCAGGCTCGCAAGTCAAATTCTCACTTCCCGTATCGTTTTCTCGCTCCTACACCGCAAGTCGTCGGCGGGCTGATTCAAGAGGCCAATTTAATAGCAGTAAGACTTGCGGGGCACGTTACGAGCTACGGTTTTACACGTATTTGGAATTTAATGGGGCTAATAGACCATCGTTCACTTCAGCGTTTCCTTACCAAAGCTATTCTATAATTTGCAGATTTGGGTTTTGGCAATTATTACTTTGATCTATGGATTGTCCAAATCTGCACAATTCTGCTCCTCACAGTCTCAGAATGTCACTGTCTCACATGGACAGTATTAAATCTGTGACCTTTCCCAGTTAGAGCTGCTGTACCTCTTTTGTCTGTACTTGAAATATCTGATATGAATAAAAGACTACACCTCCCAGTGTGCTATGGAAAGAAAAGTGGAAATAGATCAATTGGCAGCACCAATTAGCTATACTCATCCCTACAATATTACGTACATCTTGCAGGGAGCACAGTTTAAACCAAAATATGCTTGTAGATTGGTTTTAACATATTTTCAGTGTAGAAACTATTAGCCTTTTTTAAATTCCCTCAACGTGTAAAACCGTAGCCCATAATGTGGCCAGCAAGACTTGCGGCTATTGCATTGGCCCCGTAAAGCAAGCCACTAACGACTTGTGATGTAAGGGCAAGAAAAGGCTACGGAACGTGGAAATTTGAACTGCGCGCCCGCAAATCCTTTGATCTGTTACTGTTACGTTCCAATCATGGAATTAAATTGCAACAAATCCACTGGCAATCAAGCTCGTGACCCGCAAATGTAGCCAAGAAGGCAACAGGTACTAGAGAGTACCAGCATGGGGGTTAAAGTCCTATCCGTAGCACTGTAAATGCAAATTTCAACGCACTACTGTACTTATAATTAAAGGGAAAGTGATGTTAGGTATTACAATTAATAGCACAACATTCTCAAGCTCGCAAATCTGCTATATAAAATACTTTTTTTAGTGTGTAATTTCCGTGTTATATTGATCCCGGCAATCAATGTGTTGATACATATAATGGAACTCGCGTGGACTAGAATATCATATTTAAGGCTTTATCAATATTGCATTATGTCTGGAATGCGGGTCCAATCGTAACTGATGCCTGTACGGCCTTAAAATCTAACCTCCATTTTTCAGTGACGTAATGATGATGATCTCTGTTGCCATTGGCTCCATCTAAACCCATAACTACGGGTTTGACTAATTGACCATGTCCACGGCCGCACATCCAACGTGCAACAAATTATTTACGGGTTTGCGTTTCAAGCCCGTAACTCTTTGCATGGTCTAATTTAATAGCGCTGTAACTCTGCCAAATTTAAAGCCTGCGGCTATTGCCGGTCTCACAGTGCTGGAATTTGGGCTTGGTATTTAATAGGGCTAATTGTGTCCCTACAGGCATGGGCATAGGCTTGATCTTCCTAATCAGAAATCCTTCCTGTGTACATGAACTTCCAGCCTCTTGAGTGTGTCTCAATGAAAACTGAGTATGTGGAGTCCTAGTCTCCTTAGCTTACTGTCCTAAGAGCTAAGTGTGTGGCAGTCCACTATACTGAGTATACGTTTGAGTGAGTATATCCACCCTATGAAGTACACATTCATCTCCATCACTATCTCCAGTACACACTCACTCCTAGTACTAGTTCCTGAACATGCTCACTTCTATTCCCAGACACACCAGGTGCTTTTTCTCTGAATGTTTTCAGTAGTTGAGTTGAAACCAATTAGCCTCATCGTGAATGTTTATGAATAATAGATCTCCCGGTGATTGATGCATATTCCAAAGGGTGTAATTAATGTGAAATAATCCCATCTCTAAATGTGATCTTGGTTTATTTATAAATGTGTGGTCAGTTTTACAACAAGAAGAAAAGTACCCTAAAAAGTAAAATTTTAGGACAGATGAAGACAGATCTGAGTATGTCTGATGTAGTGTGACATCTGGCTGCATTAGAAAATGCTAAGTGTTTAATTTAGGGTGACCTACTGGTTGCACAGTATCAGATCAGACTTAGAAAGTGGTGGGTGTCTAATGATTTTCTGACCACATTATCAAGACAGCCTCAGAAAATGGTGGCTGTGTAATTTTGGGTGAACCCATGGGTACAGACCTACACAAAAAGTCATACGTATCTAATGTAGAATAGCTTTCTTAGTTTGCTTTATCAGGATATGCTCAGAAAGTGCTGGGTATCTAATGTAGGATGACCTTCTGCCTGGACATTATCTCAATAGACTCAGGCAGTGCTAGGTTTCTAATGTAGTGCAGGCAAAACAACTCTGCATGATGCTTCTTTTGAAATTGTTGGGCATCACCTGGAATATGGTTCAATCACAGCAGCAACGCACTAAGAGCTTCTAGAAGTGTGTGGTAGAGAAAAGAGAAGCAGTTCTTTGTGTTTCTGTCTGCACATTATCGGTACAGACTCACATAGTCCTCCTCCGATAATGGGCAGACACAGGCACTGTTTATTATCCATTACAGAATGACTTCCTGCTTGAACATTATCAGGACATGCTAAGACAGATCCCGTTGTCTGTCTAATGAAATTTGACATCCTACTTTCTTGAAACCAGGACATGCTCAGACAGTGCTCTTTTTAATATATTTAAAATATATTTACAGTACAGGCTAAGGACATCTGTGTACCACAGACTTTCAAAAGGTACAAAATAAATCATAGTTCCTTATAGCTACCTCTTTTATATCTGAAGCCGACATAAGACCTCACCCCTTTGCTGTGAGACTCAGCCAATTTCCTAGAACGAATGTTTATAGCTCTCTCACGTCGTGATCTCTATTTAAAGTTACAGCATCATTTTCTCTGGCTCCTCACTGAAGAATAAATCAGAGGGTTATTGCTGACAGCTCTTAAAATGGCATTAATACCTTATAAAGAGGTCATTAGAGTTACATAATGGACCATGTACAGGACAGTCGCCAAATCGCACTAAATTACCTCACTGGAGCCAGCAGGGTGTCGCTCGTTATAACTGCTGGAATTAATTGCAAATCTTTATTTAATATAGATGCTGACATGAAAGAGTTAAATCATTTAGCCTCTGTATAAATCCAGCTTAATAGCGTAAGATAATTTGTTTTTCATGCAAATAATAATTTTCTTATGTTTTTTTTTTTATTTTGTTTTAAATGCCGGAATACTGTAGTGGTTAACAAATCATCTAGATTCATCTAGCATAGTGAAATCCCTAATAGACAAATTATATAGTTATGAATTATTACTAACTGTTTAATTTCCCTCTGCTGACCTCTAGGGGGTTGCCATGTAGGCCTCCCTCCTTTCTCAGATTCATAGCTTGCTGCCCACCCACCTTAACCAGTCAGACGCATCCTGAGAGATGGGAGGAGAGAGGCCAATATGGCAAACCCATAGAGCTGAGCAAAGATAAAATAAAAAAAATTGTAATAATTTATGACTTCAGTTTCCCTTTAAAGTACCATTGTAATCAGTAGCTAGTTAAGTCATGAACATAAAGGTATTTTAAAGAAAATCTTACATGCTGACTATGCATGTGTCATTGGGGCTGTATCTTGGACTGCCTGTCTGCCTGTAGCTTGAGGGCAAGGGTTATTCTATTGTCGCTTACTATTTTATTGCCAGGTAGATATTTGCAGTCTTTCAACAGAAGTCAATAAAGATCATCTTATTCTTCCCAGGTTTGTAATCAGTTAGGAACAAAGGTAAAATGTTTTTTTATCACTAAAGAGATCTGGTGCATTTTAGCATGAGGTGCACTATGGGGCCCTATTCAATTGCAAATTTCAAGCAGACTTATGGCCGGCATGAAGGCAGCTTAAAATTTGTAGCAGTTACAGAACGATTCAATTGAAGATGCCCGCAACTACCTGGCCCAAAGCCCAAACCGTAAACCATGCACTTGTAAGTAGCATGATCATTTAAGCAAGGCCGTAACTACCAATTTAGAAACCAATCGTAAATGAGTCTGTCATCATGACATCATTAAAACATGGAGGTTATACGTCAATCATTTAGCATTTAGAGGTCCAATATGGGATCAGACTCACAATCTGGCAATGTACAAAATAATAAAAATGAAGGAAATGTTCTAGTCCATGTGGGTGGCCTCATATGTATTAACTCCTTGGTTCCCGAGATTTGTAGATCACAGAAATGAAACAGATTTGCGAGCTTGAGACTGTTGTGAAATGAATTCTTATGTCTTTCATCGCTTTTCCCGTCTTTTAAAGTGCAGTATTGATTTTTAATTTGCATTTACAGTGCTACGAACAGTTGTTTAACCCCCTTGCAAGTCCTCATAGGATTTTCTTCTACACTTGCCATTTACGGGTTGAAAACAATTGCGGGCTTTTGGAATTGTAGCAATTGAATAATGATTTGCAATTGTAACATTTACGGGCTTGAAAAATCAAACGCTTAGCTTGGTCGGAGATATGATTTTAACAACCGCAGGGATTTTAAGCCTGCAACCCCCAAATTGGTTGTGGGTAGCTAAAAGATACCAATTGAATAGCAAATTAGTTTATGGGCTACATTACGGGCTCCAATAACCAACAATTGCTCAATTGAATAAGGTCCTATGTATCACAGACAAAATAAGTCATCAAAATGTTTGTAAAATAATTTGGGTGAAATAAAGTCAGTGGTTTTATATTGATACACTGAAGCAATGTAAAATAGTCTCTGGGTGATATTTAGTAGTCAGAAGTGCATGGGAGATTACTGGGAAATAGTGCCTGCCACCAACACCCCAACATTGGGTCTGCTGAGAAGAAACGCTGGCAGGGATTGACCTCAATGGAATCTGGGCATCCTACATTACTGGATCCCTCTACACCCATAATCCTTGTTTGCGGGAAATTACCCCTATGATGGTAGCCCAGAAAGGCCCGGAGAGGCATTTGAAAGGCTCAAACAAGTGCTAAAGTTTAAATGGGAAAATTACACAATCTACTTCTCTCCTAGAGTTAGAATCCATTAATTTAGAAACGATTAGACTAAGTCCCAAGGGACATTATGAGAAAATACATTGTCCTTGATTATATTGCTCCTGTAAAAACTCCTGCCAGGCTGCTTTTGCCTTGCAAGCATTTTTAAAAAGCAAGTTTGCGGACCTATTACATTGTGCCTGCAAAAAACGCACATCAATTTTACAGATTCGTACACTGGGAGTATTGCTCATTACTAGCTAGCTCTAACATGCTCTAGCACACCTGCCTAAAATGTACACGCAAGAGACTTAGAGTATGATAAACACTAGTCTCAATAGCAATGCTACCTACTAACAAAAGAACCCTCTATATACTTGCCCTGACTACTTCCCACCCAAATCTCTCTGTCTCCTACCTATATATATACAATATATATATATATATATATATATATATATATATATATATATATATATATATATAAATATAAACCTCCTCCCATGACAGGGATATGGTTAATGTATAACTCCTCCTCAGTTTGACCTGCTTCCCCATAATAAATTAAACACTGGGCCCGTGTCTTCCCACACTCATAGTGCTTTGGGGTGAGAGAACCTTTAACCTATTATCAACTTCCTTATCTACCCTACATACCCCTACCCACACTAATTGAACAATACCTGCCCCTATGGACCCCAAGGGCCATATTACTAGCACCCATTGCTGTCACTATTAACCCATTTGTCCCCTAAATAATTTTTTCTATGGGGACCTATACCTTTCCAAATGGGATCCCTATCGACCTCCATGGCACCCTAAATGACTACTTATGGATGCCATACCCTCCATGGGGGTTCATGACTACCTCCCAATGCTAACTAATAATAAATAAAACAAAACATGATATTAAAATAAACATTTTATATTATCAAAAATTACAATTAAACCTCGAAACCAGCGTGGATCAAAGGGATATCACTTGCAAAGCACTTGACACCACTTGACCCTTGTCTCTTGGAACAATGTATTTCAATTGTTGTCTGACAACCTTGTTAACTATACTTGATGACTTAATCAGTTCCCTGGATCTCCCATAGAAGTGTATGGAGCCTGATCTACCGCTTACCTCAATCTATTCACCCAGGAATTCGCCTGGCGACTGTGAGCGGTTGGCTACTGGAAGGGACTACTGGTCACCCTTAAAGTGATACTACCCTCAAGATATTTGTATTATCCATATGCAATATATGCACCCTAAAACAAATGATGCAAATAAAATAACTGTTGCAAAAATTTTAAAATGTACCCAGAGCACCCTGGCTTGGGTCACTCTGTGTAAATTGTTTTTTGGGGGTCCAGAGGATTTTACCAGGAGCTTGGGAAAACATTTAGGAACATAAACAGGTTAACCAATATATATTGCTCCTATACCCATAACAAAGTGATAGCGTTCCTTATGAAAAATGTGTTTATGACCATTACAATAGCATAAGTCACATGGTCAGCTTGGCTAGAATATGTGGAGGTTCCCAGGTCCAAAGGCCTCATAGTTCTGGTGTCTTGACAGGGTCATAAACAACCTGCATTATTTTTTTTTCTACATTACACCTTCCATGACACAAATACATCTAGTAAATTCAGTCCTTTTCTAGCTTTGTAGGGGTTTGAAACACACATTAGATATTGGGCCCTATGAAATCATTGTGAGCACACTCAATATTTTTGCACTGGGAATGCAAACTTGTATGGTAAGCAATGCTTCTACCTAAGTAACAAAATAAGCGCCAATCCTAGGACACTTTTGGAGGAGCAATAGTGTAATGGTACAGTGGTGGTAAAACTCATATCTCTACTCCATCCAGCACAGGGAGCAGTTAGAGACTGTCTAGTTTCCTGAACTGGACAACCTGAAGTATTTTTATCGAAAGGTCACCAATAAAAATGATGGTGACTGTAAAATACTTCAGAAGCACCTAATATAAGTCCTTAAAATAGCTTTACACTGCCCCAAGAAAAAGGGGAATACAGGGGAATGATAAACACCAAGATTCATATCCTGTCAGGAGACATAAAGCCTTATCTTATATTTACAAAGTTACATTTGGAGTTTGGAGCTTGATGGACCAAATCGACAGTGGACTAAATAAGCTCTGCCACTCCATCCTGGCAATTTTGACAGGAAACAGCAGAATAAATGAACACTGTCCCTAATCCTCAAGTGGTTACTTAGAATGGAAAGGTGCTAACAACAATGGTGCATTTATCAAAATGCAAATCTTAAAGTCTACTTCGGAATAATCAATATAATTTATCACAATCTGCCACCAACAATAAGAACCATGAAAAAGACGGTAGAAGCAGCATATTCAATTGGAGGGGAAATGTAACAATATGTTATGCAAGTTTTCTCGCTAAAGTTTTTTTTTTTAGTTGGAGTAAACATTAGCAGCCTTATTAAATTGCAATTCAGCCAATTGAATAGGGCTCTATTTAAGCACATAGCATAATTTTTTTTATAGACGTTTTTAGTTAGTGAACTTCTATCCAAAAGCAAGGTCTTCACTAACTAAAAACGTCTGTAAAAAAAAAATGCTATGTGCTTAAATAGAGCCCTATACAATTGGCCGGATTGCAATTTAATAAGGCTGAACATGTTCATTACTAAAAGATTTAATTCACATGTACAATAGCCGTTTAATCACCTCTGCATTCCTTTAGAGGACAGAGTGAGAGCTTTTACTGAGTGAGCACTGCTTACTAACACAGGATAGTGGTACATACTTAAGAATCCATTATACAGTAGTCCTTTGACTTTTGAAGAACTACACTTGCATTGTACCTTTCATAAATAATTATGCTACAGTGGAATCCACCATTTTGATGACTAACTTCCTGAAGTGGGAGGAGGCTTTGTGTATAGAGGAAGCTTCTATCCGCACAACAGATTGTCAGAGCCAAACATGGACAGTGCATTCAATAAGACTAATGGAAAGTGCTTTAGTTTTCAAGGACACAGCCTCTCAAGAAAGTTGCAGACATAAAAGGTCAGCAAAGAAAATAGAACTCCATAGCAAAAATAAATTGCCTATAAAAGTTAAATATGCAAAGGTTGAGTTTATATTTTTATCTATTATCAAGATTAAGCATTTAAAACACCATACTGCAACAAAACAACCATAGTCATCCTTTAATGGGTTACAGAGATGCCTCTATTTTTATATACAAGCTACTTCCTGTGGCAAGGGATTATTTGCAGTAACTGTGTGTGTTTTCCTTTCATATACTTTGTCTGCACCTGCGTTGGGTCCCAGGTGCTCACAGCAAATACTTTGCACTTACCCTGAGGGAGGCACTTACTTCAAGCTCTGGCTTCCGGAAACTCTCAGCACAGTCATGAATTCCATTCCAGATCTGAAGAGTTGAAACCGAAAAGAAGAAGTGTGTTTATGGTTCTATAAGGAATTTAGCCATATAATTTGAAAAATGACAATAGTACCAACTGTAATCAAGGCGCCCATCCAGGGGACAAGTCAAGATAACATACAAAGCAATGTCTGATCTGCACAAAATAATAATTGCATGTAATATTTATTCATATTTACACAGGTACACACTATAAATATTGGACTCCACTTAGGATGATAATATGAATTCCACTCTTACCCTTGTAACTACTCTTCCCAATCTTTACATGGAAACATTTCTATAGCAAAAACTGCATCTACATGTAGATAAGGCTTCCTTTCACGGGTAGATAAATATATTATTAATGTACATATTGTTACACATTGATGAATTAAAACAGAGTTGACATTGAAACATTTTTTTTTCAAGACCCAATCCATCGTCACCAGATTATTATCCTACTTTTCTCTGTAAGAAGAAAAATAAAAAGATTTTTAGAGGGGTAAGTAATATTATGTGGTTCTGGTTCCGCAAATACCTGCATCCTAATATAACACCTAGGACACCTGAGTATGTGGCAATATTACTCCAGACAGATGTAATGCTTCACAGCGCTCTTATCCACACATAAATCCAGTGCCATGGTTCATATTATAAGTGGTAACTTTCTGAAATCTTGACAGGCTCCAACGTCTACTCGTCAGACATGTTACATTTCATTGTCTTTACATATTGCTGAAAGCAGGATCATATTTTGGATTTTTTCTGTCTTTTTTTTTTTTTCTTATGTGTCTGGTCCTTCTACTTTATTGTGTCCAGTTTCTGGAGCAGTTAAAAGGACAGTGAGTTATCAGTGACATCTGAGTCTCCTCTTCAACGGAGGCCCTGAGATATTTAATTCTTCTGTAAGTTATGACAGCAATGTGGAAAATCTACCTAAACAAGATCAAAAGAACCTAACAAATGAGAAAATCAGAGAAAGGGGGAAGGTGCTTAGGAATAACTCAGTGTCTCTAAAGATATAATATTGGTCTTACCTCACTTGTGAGGATTCTGACACCCCATGAGTTAATGAAAGCTGACAACGCTCTTACAGAGAGAACAAGCTGCCGTGTACTCCTTTCATACACACAAAGAATTAGCTGTGAACGTCGGCACTTCAGGGACCCTACACCAGCAGCCCTGCCTCTATTGCCCTGTCTGTCTCTTTCTGTTATTATCTATCTAGCTCTGTTTATGCATTTGTAAATTATTCTTTCTTTTTCTCAGTCTTTCTTAACTCTCACTTCTTTTCCTATGTATGTTGTTCTCTTTGTCCATATCCTTGTGTTGTGTTCTCTATTTCTCTTTGTGTATCTTGATTTGTATCTCTCTATGTTTCTACCTGTATCTTCCTCCCTACTAGCTCACTTTTGTTTTTTTCTGCTGAGTCTCATTCTAATTGTTTGGCTCTCTCTGTTTGACAGTGTCTCTCACTCTTATGTTTATCTGTTTCCGTTTCTCTATCTCTATCTATCTTTCTCTCTGTCTTAGCACCTGCCTTACTTGTCTATGTGATCCTAATGTCCCCTCTTAATATTCATCATGCTTCCGATGCTTATTACTCAGGTCTATTTCTCCCCCTACTCCTCATGTATCCCCTATGCTCCCATCTCCTCACATGTGTCTCAATGTCTCCATTCCCCATATTCCACTGCTATTCCATCTCCTTATGTCATTTCTTATGTTGCTCCCTTTTTCACATTTCGCATATCCTCCTCTTCCCCATCAGATGTCTGCATCCAAGCCACTTGCACTTTAAGTCTTTGTCATTTGATTGGATTACCTCCTTTCGTACTCTGCCATTTCCTCTCATCTCTTCTATCTTCCAATTCTTCATGTTTCTTCTACTCTACCTTCTCTTCATGTCTCTCCCCTATCCTCATTCCTTATCCCTCTCTCTCTATTAATCACGTATGTCCCATTCTCCTATTTCATCCCTTATGTCTTTCTCATCTCTTCATTCCTCATGGCTCTCCAACTCTCCCATCTCATGTCTCTGTTATTCTCCTACCTTCTCATGTCTATACCTACTCATTCCTCAGCCCGAACCTTTGATACGAGACAGGAGGGATCCATCGATTTATATATTGAAGCGAAATTCTGACAATTGTTTGTTTCAGCCAAAATCAAGATTTGTCAGGACAGGTAGCATTTTCCAATCTTTATCTGTCTAATTTTGGTGAACCTGTGCCCACTGCAGCCTCAGTTTCCTTGTTTTAGCTGAATGTAGTGGAACTCTGTGTGGTCTTCTGCTGCTGTAGCCTGTTGCCCTCCAAATCCAATGTGTTGTTGATCTAGTGAAGCTCTACTGCATACCATTATTATAATACACTCTAGCTACTTGCCCGTAAAAAATGACGTGAATAAAATTTGAAGACTGGGAATGCTGTACCTTTGGCACTCATTGCGAGCCCCGCACTGAGCGCCTTAGGCGCTAATCACGTAACTCGCAATGAGTGCCTTCATTGCGAGCCTCTTCCTCTGTCAACTCTACAGGCCTCGTTAACGTGTAACTTTTGTGCTTGGGAATGCCATGTGTCTCTTTTCAGCATCTCCCCCCTGTCCCCTTCCTGTGTCTTTCTCCTCTGCGTGTCTGCTGAAACTTTGCGTAGCGCGCAACGACTGCCGTTGGTTTTATTTTCAAAGTCCCACGTGCCTGGCGTTTGTGTGTGTTACTGGGTTCTCCGTTGTGTATTTTCTAAGTCCTGCGTGTAAGTGTTACTGTTTGCGTCATTGTGTATTTTCTAAGTTCTACGTGCCTGGTGTTGGTGAACCTCGTTTTCATCCTGTTTCAGATTTTTTTTAGGTTTTTAGGCCGCCATTTTTCCCATCGCTTAGTCGATTTTCGAGCGGCGGAAAATTGCAAATATGGCTCCAATTTGTTTGCAACTTCACTCCTAGGCTTCCTGGCTCTCCCCCTGTGCTGTGTGTGAGTGTGTTATTATTGTTTTATAATTATTTTGTTGTTTTTGGGGTATTTTCTAGAACGAACTGCGTCCTTCGGCGCTCATTGCATCATAATCGTGCGTACGTTACCAACATCACAAAACGCAAATATATGTGATGGTTATTTGAGTTACTGTTGCCTTCCTATCAGCTTGAACCAATCTGACCATTCTGCTCTGAATATTTTCACCCACAGAGCTACCGCTCACTGGGTTATTTTTTCTCTGTCAAACTCACTTAGATCAAATTTCCACATTGGACAAAATACACTTAGGAGCCAGGAATATTTTATAGGAGCGACGTGGAATACATATATAGAAAGCTACTACAGGGGTAGCCAATTATTTTTTTACAAAATTCACAAGGGTCTAACTGTATCTTTAAAAAGAAATTGATGTTAAAGAACCCATATTTTGAGGACACGCACATATTTTTTTTATTTATCAGCATCTAAAAACGCAGGAAGTAAGCTTACTTTGTAAAGGAGACCTAGTAGCAAGATGCTATGTAACCAATAATATAATATAATTATCTGGAAATGTCAAGACAGACTTTTTAGTAAATTGTTTAATACAATGGAGGCCCAGAAGAATAGGACTGAAGGCCAAATTGTTACTAAGCTCAGCTTATTGACACCCCCTGAGCTAGAATTATAGAAATTTAGCTGATTGCTTTGGGACCAATATTTGGTCCAAAGCATCTCTTTTTGGAATATAGCTTAAAATTAACCCCTGACTTCCCACAATAGATTAAAATAAATATTGTCACTAAAATAAATACAAATGTTGAATTTCACAAAACTAAGATGAATCTGTTCTGGATATTCATAAAACAATATACAGGATTTCTGGAGAATCTTGAATTAAAAAATGTATTTGTGAAAACTATTGCCAAAATAAGAGTGAGGGCTCCAGGAATAGATATCTGTTCCACACATGACCTCCAGGGGGAGTCCAGGAGCCAGGCACCCCCACCTGCACCTCCCATCCTTAATCCATGAGAGGCGAGAAATTCACACTGTGTCTTTTCCTGGATAGAAAGAAATAATAAAATGTTTAACGTTAATGTGAACTGACATATGGTCTCATTTTTTTAACTCAAATCCGCAGAGACAAAGAAAAAAAATTGCAAATCCCCGGTAGGCAGATTTGTCATGAATAGTAATACCAACATCATTTTGGGATGATTAGGAGTTACAATTAAGGGTTATTAATAATGACACAAATAGCCAGATTTAAGGGCCTCATTTTCTAGTCAGTAATATTCATTGCGGCTCGTTCCAGGATCCCTGGCAGAGGATGGAGGAGAAATCCCCTGGTCCTGGCAGCAAGATGTATCTGGCGGGGAGAGGGACTCACATAGCCTGCAAGGGAAGGGGGGATAGAAGAGGAGATCCTGCAGCCTGCAAAGGAATTGGGAAGAGGGTGATTAAAAGAAGGGTTCACAAGGGGGCATAAAGGAGGGGCTCACAGAGCCTGTCACATAAATCGGAAGAGGGGACATTTAGGTAAGTCGGGGTTCCTTCACTAAAAGTGAGTAGGGGAAATGGGTGTTGGTTTAGAAGAGGTCAAATATAAGGGCTCCGCTGTCTATGTTTGCTGTGTGATTTTAACCTTTTCTACTCTGGAACAGATTACTCAATTGCTTACTAGTTCAGCAATATAGTCGTTAATTACCTATTCAGAGAGAAACTCTTGAAAATGAGTAATCTGCAATAAATATTAAAAGTAATGTGTGTGTGAATCAAATGCGCATATTAACATGATGTGCCGTCATGTTATATTAGTATAAAACAGTGCACTGATGCCTTGTTTTTTCACATGCCTACATTATGCAGTTTCAAGTCTTCCTGTATCTGTCAATGCTCATTTGATGCAGTTTCTAATGTATCATATATATGCCTCCTCCTCTCATGATGCAGTTTCCATTCTATCCTGTATATACAACCTGTTAACATGATGCAATTTCAACTCCATTCGTATCTGCTCCCTACTCGTATGAAGCAGTTTCAAAACCATTGGCCCATATTGAAATTTGCAATAGTTACAGAGCGATTCAATTGATCAAGCCCGCAGCTACCTGACTGAAACCGTAAACAATGCACCCTTAAGTAGCATTTTTCCATTTCAGAGCATGGTCATGATCAATTAAGCCAGGCCGTAACTACCGATTTACAAACAGCCAATAGTAAATGAGACTGCCATCATGACGTTAAACCATGGAGGTTAAACCACAATCAATTAGCGTTTAGAAGTCCCATATGCGATCAGACTCGCAATCCGGCAATAATAATAAAAATAAATGATGATACTGTTCTAGTCCAGGTGGGTGGCCTGATATGTATTAACTCCCTGATTCCTGGAATCAATATAACATGGAAATAAAAGGTGAAGACATATATTTGCGAGATTTGCGAGTCTGAGACTGTTGTGCAATTACCGTATTTATCGGCGTATAACACGCACCGGCGTATAACATGCACCTCATTTTAAGAAGGAAATTTCAGGGAAAAAAACGTACATTTCAAATAAAGAACTTTGAAGCAAAATAAGGGTAGCTCAGAACTTTTTTTTATTAATATTATTAACACTTATAAGGTAAATAACGTAAAATGACAGTAAAAGCAATTGTTTTAACAAAGAAACTTGGATATTATATGTTTTTACAAAAGTTTACTCAGAAATCGCTGCTCCTCCTCAACCCCCTCCTCAACCCTCCCATCCTCAACCCCCTCCTCAACCTCAACCTCAACCTCAGCCCCCCTCCTCAACCTCCCTCCTCATCCTCAACCCCCTCCTCAACCGCCTCCTCAACCCCCCTCCTCATCCTCAACCTCCCTCCTCATCCTCAACCTCCCTCCTCATCCTCCCTCCTCAACCCCCCCATCCTCAACCCCCTCCTTTAACCCCCCATCCTCATCCTCCTTCCTCAACCCCCCTATCCTCAACCTCCTCCTCAACCTCAACTTCCCTCTTCATCCTCAACCTCCCTCCTCATCCTCAACCTCCCTCCTCATCCTCAACCTCCCTCCTCATCCTCAACCACCTCCTCAACCCCCCTCCTCAACCTAAAACCCCCTAAATACCTCCCCCTCTCCCTTTCCCCTCACTTACCTGCTTCTGCTCCGACCTCTGCTCCTTCTTGACCCGGCACGCATGTGACGTCACATGCGCGCCACGTCATTAGCATATACCGGGTGCACACATCATTTGCCCCCTATTTTCAGGCAGAAAAAGTGCGTGTTATACGCCGATAAATACAGTAATTCTAATGTCTTTCATCGCTTACCCCGTCTTTATTGATTTCGTATTTGCATTAACAGTGCTACAAACAGGTGTTTAAACGCCTTGCGAGACCTATCTGGTACTCATAGAATTTTCTTCTACATTTGCCATTTACGGGCTTGAAAAACATTTGCGGGCTTGAGGAATTGTAGCAATTGAATATAGATTTGCCGATTGTAACATTTATGGACTTGAAAGATTAAAGGCTTAGATGGGTCGCAGTTATGATTTTGACAACGCAGGGATTTTCAGACTGTTACCCGCAAATCGTTTGTGGGTAGCTAAAAGAAAAAAAATTAATAGCAAATTAGTTGCAGTTTCCATTCCATCCTGTCTCGAACGTCTGCTCACATGATGCAGCTTCCATTCTTCCTCTATCTGCCACCTATTCAAATTATTAACTTTCCTAGTATCATAGTAACCTTGTAATTGAGGTTGAAAAAAGACAGTTAGTCCATCAAGTTCAACCTTTTTAGATCTCTTCTGATCTTTAATATGCGGATTAGTTGTTCATTGATCCAGAGGAAAGCAAACAAAAAAAAAAAAACAGTGAAACTTTACCAATTGTCTCAAAAGGAAAAAAAAATTCCTTCCTGACCCCAGATACTGGCGATCGGATTAGTCCATGGATCAATAATCCCTCTCCATTTTCATTAAAAAATATATCCAATCCCTTTTTAAAGTTATCTATAAAATCCGCTGTCACTGCCACCTTTGGTAGAGAATTCCACAGATTAATCACCCTTACTGTGAAGAACTCTTTTCTTTCTTTAAGGTGGAATCTATTAAATTCTAACCTCAAAGGATGTCCTTGTGTCAAACCTCTTGCCACAAAAAGTTCACTTGACTAGATTGATATTTTCCCTGGATGTATTTATATAAGGTAATCATATCTCCTCTTAGAGAACTTTTTCTAGAGAAAATAATTATACTTTGGTTAGTCTTTCTTTATAACTTAGCCCAACCATTGCCCTTCTCTGTACCTTTTCCCGCTCTAAAATGTCCTTTTTATGTCATTGTACTCCATATTCCAAATTAGGGCATACTAGGGATTTGTATAGTGGCAGAATTATATTTGCTTCTTTTGCTTCTATACCCTTCTTAATACATGTGTAACGGAACCCATCACTGTTTTACCCTGTTTTATGGTCATTTAATTCTTGGTTAAAATATGATCCTAATGTTATACTGTATGTATGGTGGTTTATGCTCTGCAGAATATTAGCCCAGACTATTGCAGACCTTGGCATAATAGATAATCCTATTACAGAGACTCCTCATAAGATAAGGAAGTCTATTGTATAAAGTGGTTTCATTCTCAGACATAAGAACAAAGAAGCATGATCTAATCAATGTCTGATTGTATCAAAGTTGCCAGGTAGCCTCAGGGAGGTGTGACCCACCTATTGTCCCTATATGTATATTGTGTGGCCAACTATGGGGGATGTGTATTGCCTGTGGGAAGAGATGTTTATAAATATTTCTGCACATAACAAAATAAAGTCAGTATTCATTTGACTCCCAAATTGTGTGTCGTCCAATATGGGAGGTCAGGGATGGTGAAACTCTAGTGCCTCTTGGGTATTTTGTATACCAGCGGAGATATTGGATTTGTGTTCCAACTCCGTTACAACATGCTAATATGTTATTGGCCTTTGCAGTTGCTGCTTGGCATTGATCACTGTTACCTAGGTGGTTGTCCACAAGCACGCCCAAATCCCTTTCAATACCTGTAACCCCTAACTTTGCTCCAGATTATAAATTGCATGGCAATTTTTCCTTCCCAAATGCAAAACTTTACATTTATTCATATTAGATCTAATCTGCCATTTAGTTGCCTGTTTCTCTAATTTATGCAATTACCATTGGAGGGAAAGTACATCATTTTCTGACTTAATTACCTTGCACAACTTAGTGTCATCAGCAAAAAGTAGGCACTACTTTCCAGTCCTTTTTCTAAGTCATTAATAAATATGTTAAAAAGGAGAGGACCGAATACTGATCCCTGAGGAACCCCACTTAACACATTAGTCCAATTGGAGTATGTTCCATTTACAACAACTCTTTGCTTCCTGTCTTTTAGCCAACTACAAATCCATGAGCAGATATTTACTGCAATTCCTGTATCCCTTAGTTTGCACAGTAGTCTTCCATGTGGCACTGTATCAAGAGCCTTTGCAAAATTCAAGTTGCCTTGATCCAAGTTCCTACAGTAGTTTCTCATAGAAATTAATTAGATTTCTTTGCTGCATCCTGTATATAGAGCCAACTCACATCATGTAGTTTTTAATCCGCCCTGTATCTACCACCTGTTCACCTGATGAAGTTTCTACACTATCCTGTATATACCACATATTCACATCATGCAGTTTGTAATCTGCACTGTATCTACCATCTGCTCACATGATGACGTTTCTATTCTATTCTGTATATACCACACTCACATCATGCAGTTTCTAATCCGCCCTGTATCTACCACCTGCTCACATGATGACGTTTCTATACTATCCTGTATATACCACTTATTCACATCATGCAGTTTCTAATCCGCCCTGTATCTACCACCTGTTCACATGATGACGTTTCTATTCTATCCTGTATATACCACATACTCACATCATGCAGTTTCTAATCTGCCCTGTATCTACCACCTGTTCACATGATGAAGTTTCTATAGTATCCTGTATATACCACATTCACATCATGCAGTTTCTAATCTGCCCTGTATCTACCACCTGTTCACATGATGACGTTTCTATTCTATTCTGTATATACCACACTCACATCATGCAGTTTCTAATCCGCCCTGTATCTACCACCTGCTCACATGATGACGTTTCTATACTATCCTGTATATACCACTTATTCACATCATGCAGTTTCTAATCCGCCCTGTATCTACCACCTGTTCACATGATGACGTTTCTATTCTATCCTGTATATACCACATACTCACATCATGCAGTTTCTAATCTGCCCTGTATCTACCACCTGTTCACATGATGAAGTTTCTATAGTATCCTGTATATACCACACTCACATCATGCAGTTTCTAATCTGCCCTGTATCTACCACCTGTTCACATGATGACGTTTCTATTCTATTCTGTATATACCACACACACATCATACAGTTTCTAATCTGCCCTGTATCTACCACCTGTTCACATGATGACGTTTCTATTCTATTCTGTATATACCACACACACATCATGCAGTTTCTAATCTGCCCTGTATCTACCACCTGCTCACATGATGACATTTCTATTCTATCCTGTATATACCACATGCTCACATCATGCAGTTTCTAATCTGCCCTGTATCTACCACCTGTTCACATGATGACGTTTCTATTCTATTCTGTATATACCACACTCACATCATGCAGTTTCTAATCTGCCCTGTATCTACCACCTGCTCACATGATGACGTTTCTATTCTATCCTGTATATACCACACTCACATCATGCAGTTTCTAATCTGTCCTGTATCTACCACCTGTTCACATGATGACGTTTCTATACTATCCTGTATATACCACATACTCACATCATGCAGTTTCTAATCTGCCCTGTATCTACCACCTGCTCACATGATGACGTTTCTATAGTATCCTGTATATACCACACTCACATCATGCAGTTTCTAATCTGCCCTGTATCTACCACCTGCTCACATGATGACATTTCTATTCTATTCTGTATATACCACATATTCACATCATGCATTTTCTAATCTGCTCTGTATTTACCACCTGTTCACATGATGAAGTTTCTATACTATCCTGTATATACCACATACTCACATCATGCAGTTTCTAATCTGCCCTGTATCTACCTCCTGCTCACATGATGATGTTTCTATTCTATCCTGTATATACCACATACTCACATAATGCAGTTTCTAATCTGCCCTGTATCTATCACCTGTTCACATGATGACGTTTCTATTCTATCCTGTATATACCACACTAACATCATGCAGTTTCTAATCTGCCCTGTATCTACCACCTGTTCACATGATGACGTTTCTATTCTATCCTGTATATACCACACTCACATCATGCAGTTTCTAATCTGCCCTGTATCTACCACCTGTTCACATGATGACGTTTCTATTCTATCCTGTATATACCACATACTCACATTATGCAGTTTCTAATCTGCTCTGTATCTACCACCTGTTCACATGATGACGTTTCTATCCTATCCTGTATATACCACACTCACATCATGCAGTTTCCAATACACCCTGTTTCTGTGACCTGCTCAAATGACATGGTTTCCATTTTCTTGCATCTGACGCCTCCTCACATGATGCCTGTAACACACAATTACTCTCATGTATGAACACACACATGAATGTGCATACTCTCATCCAAGTGCTCTCACTCTATCAAATTTTGAGCTCTGGCTCAAAATATCTTTGTGTTTAATGAAAGTGATATGGCAGGAAGGGGGTTAAATAGGAAAGCTACTAAAAGATGTAAAAACATTTGCTTATTTTTAACTTTAATGTAGGGCAAATAAGCTAGGATAACCCCATAATCAATTTTTGGACTCCATGCAGACTTGAATGATGAGAGATTTCACCACTAAGATGGAAGAATATAAAGCTGCGGCTAGCCTTATAAGAAGAAGGAAAATACTTATATTAGCCCCATTATTATAGGGAGCGTCTGCTGCTCTGCATCCAACTCCTAAATAAATACGGTCTCATTCAGCTCCCAGTTTGGGGTGCGTTTGGTGCAGCGCTGCCAGCTGTGTGATGAGCGTGGACTGATTCACAAATTGCTTTATCAAATCCAACATGCCAATTTGAGAAACAGAGATAGAGATATTTGGGATTAGAGCTGTGCTGCGCATGGCTTGACTCGTTAGGGCTGAGATTGGATGCAGAGACCAACATTAGCCAACATTATCTCAGTGGGGTCCTGATGTTCTGTGCGCTCAGTGTCCAAACAGCCCCGACCGATGCAGCCACGCCAGGCATTTGAATAAAGACCTGAAAAAGCTTCAATTTAGATGAAAGCCAAAACTGTGAATTATTGTGGTGATATAATGTATTATCCCCACTGTCTCCCCTCCTTCAGATACCCTGCAGCTTCCTCCAAGATGATTGACAGCCCCAACTGTGTCGTAGAGAAGAAGCAGAAATGGTGGCACATTCCTCAGGTCACAGAAAGTCAAATTTGGAGCAGAAAGATTAGCTTCTTCTGCATCTCTTAATGTAACACAATCCTGTTTGCATATTTTAGTGCAGCACATCACCAGTTGAGTTTCTTAGAGCAGTTAAATGTCACCAACGCCGCTCCATGAGGTTCAATGTGTCTTGCATCTCTCCAAACAATATTGTTCCGCCTGCATGTCCCAGCCCAGTGCAATGCCACCTTAATTTCTTGGAGCAGTTCAACTTTATCTACATCTGTCAGCAGTACAATACCACGACAACACCTGTATTGTACTGTGGAGTACAACTGTCTCTCCTGGTGAGGCAAAATAGCACATAGAGTCTATCACAATAGTATGCTCGGTGTGTTTCTGTACAGTTTAATACCACCCTTGTCTCTCAGTATCCCATGGTGCAGCTCCACCTGCATCTTTCAGCAAAGTGTAATGCCAGCTGTGTCTATGAGCATGGCACAATGGCGCATACGTTTCTTAGAGTAGTCATATACTCCTCTCAGTAAGGTACAGTGCCAACTGTATGTCCCAGCACAGCACAATACCACATGCATCTCTCGGCACAATACAAACCCAACTATATGCCTCAGCACTACACACTACAATGCCATCTGTGTTTCTCAGCACAGTACAATGCCACGTGCTTATCTCAGCACAGTACAACTGTACAACACCATCTGCTCTCAGCACAGCACAACACTGCCTGTATCTTTCAGCACTGTACAGCATCACCTGCTTATCTCAGCTCAGTACAACACCACCTGCTTCTCTTATACAGCACAAAGCCACCTGCATCTGTAAGCATATTATAATGCCACCTGCATCTTCCAAAATGGCACAATGCTACGTGCATCTCTCGGTGAGGCAAACTGGCATTGTGTTTATCAAAGCAGTACAATGTTAAGTGCAACCCGCATTCCAGTGTAAGACGACATGTGTGTCCTACCCAGGCACAAATAACCCAGCACAATATACCACTGTCAGGATAATACAGCATCACCAGTGCAAAATAGTTTGGGGCCCCTGTTGCAATTTCCCTATCCACCCTGTTGGGGTCATAAAAAGGCAAAATTATATGCAGATGATCAGATCCCAACTATGGTGATCAGATCACTTTTCTATAAAATAATTATCCTCCATTTTCATCTAATATATTAAGATTCCTCCTTTGCTGGCAGTAGCAAAGGACCCCTAATCTGTTGTGGGTCCGGTGCTTTGCACCTGCTGCACCAGCAGTAGCATCGCCAGTGTCTCTAAGCTTCATGAAGATGTTTTTATTTAAAAAATATTGGCAAATGAAATGGTTTTAGATCATTCTTAATAGTCTTTTTAGCATAATAATTTCTTTACACAGCAAGATATATAAAACACTGCCCAACAAACTTTTGTGTCATATTTCCTTGCTATGTAAACTTCCTTCCTGTATCCATTTGACGTTATCATTCAAGTATGTGTGTGTAAAAAAGAAAATTGAAAATAGCATAAATTAAAGTCTAAATATATAAAAAGTACAAAGGCGGAGACTATTTGGGGACTCTAAATTATAAATGATATATAAAAATACATATAATTAAAAAAATAATGATATTTTTGCTTGGGTTTCAGGGCTCTGCTTTTCAGACAAAGGTCCGCATAGTTAGAACTATTCCCAGTAGTAACATACGGATGTGAGAGCTGCACCATAAAGAAGGCAGACGCCTTTGAATTGTGGTGTTGGCGAGGACTGCTTAGAGTCTCTTGGACTGCAAGAAGATCCAGTAATTCAGTACTTCAGAAAATCAAGACAAACTGTTCATTGGAAGGTATGATCATGAGGCTGAAGCTCAAATATTTTGGCCATATCATGAGATGGCAGCAGGATTCTCTAGAAAAGACTCTGATGCTGGGAACGATTGAAGGCACAAGAAGAAGGGGACGACAGAGAAGAGGGATAGATGAGGTCACTGAAGCAATGAACACGAACTTGATGGAGCTCAGAGGGGCTGTGACTGAGAGATGCACCTGGCTGCGGTCCATAGAGTCTGACGCGACTGAAAGATTAAACACCAAATTAGCCATATTGATAAATTCAATATCGCTTTAATTATCAAGGTGAACACAAATCCGATCAGAATGTTACAATAAGTTTACTCAGCACAACATTCTCTGTTTGGTGGTATAGAAGGTATTAATGACAAGTTCCTATAGCTTTTATACTGATGTGAGACCCAGAACCCCAATGCTTGCATAAACAAAGATGGATTCCCCCAATAGCTATCATATTTTGGCCTAGATAAATTCTTGACTGTGTGAGGGTGTAGGGATGCACAAATATCAGTGGGTTTATGGCAGTCCCACTTGATTTGAAGTGAAGTCACCCAAAGCTGATATTTGAGTTACTGTTTAGTGAACATCTAATATCTCTCACAGGATTCTGAGACATCTAAATTATCTTAGTTCCAAGGTCCTGGGGTATCTCATATTTATCACAGCACATAATTCTAGGACATGCAATATGTCTCGGAGCACAGGATTCTGGGACATATAATATAACTCAGATCACAGGATTTAGGGCTATCTAATATATCTTAGAGTACTGCATTCTGGGATATCTAATATTTCTGAGAACACAGGATTCTGGGATATCTAATACTATGCCTCTCAGAGCACGTGATTCTGGGATATCAAATATTTCTTAGAGAACAGGATTCTGGGATATCTAATATTTCTGTGAGTACTAGATTCTGGGACATCTAATTTCTCTCAGATCACAGGATTCTGGGATATCTAATATATCTTCGAGTACTAGATCCTGGGATATCTCTCTCATGAATTCTGTGACATCCAGTATCTCTCAGAGCACAGGATTCTGGGGAATCTAATATCTCTAACAGCACTGGTTTCTGGGACTCGCAGATCACAGGATTCTGAGGCATCTGATAAATGACAGAGCATCAAATTCTAGTATATCCAATATCTCCCAGAACAAAAGGTTCTGGGACATCAAAAGTCTCACACCGCACAGGTTTCTGGGACATCCAATTTGTCTCAGAGCACTAGATCCTCGGGCATCTAATATCGCTCAGAGCACAGGATTCTGGGCCATCTTTTAGAACTCTGGACTGTGGGACATTTAATTTGTCTCTGAGCACAGGATTCTGGGATATCTAATATCTCCCACATCACTGGATTCTGGTACATCTAAAAACTCCCAGAGCACGGGATTCTGAGACATAACAGAGCATCCAATTCTAGGATATCTAATAACGTCTATTACAGTACAGGATTCTCGGACATCTAATATCTCTCAGAGAACAGAATTCTGGGACATCCAATGTCTATCCCTGCCTTCTAAAACAACAAGCCCCTCATGACTCTGTGTATAAGGGCGGTGTCCTTTCAATACATTATATATGTCACAGTGTCCCCCCTTAGCCTCCTGCCTGGTGCCCTTCTCCAGCCGCTCACCTCTCTTCCACACACCCTTGTCATCCCGTCCTTATTGAAATTCCCCAGTAATTGCAGGATTCAGCAGAGTCGCTCCATCTGCATGAGGTCTTTACATGTATATTTTTTTTTATTTTTAACACACTGCCCATCAAAGCCGCGTGCCTGCTTATTTCAAGGCCCAGTGATCCGTGAGAGGAGACGCAGCTCACCCTGTGATGACAGGAGACTAGAGACCTCACAACCGGCCAATTACACACTAATAACGTGAAGAGATTACTGAGACAGCTGTGGGCAGCAAGGAAAGTACGGACAGAAAACCTGCGCCACATCAGAGGTGCTGCGACCTTAACCTGAGTGCTCCATATAAAACCTCTCTATAATTTGTCATATTGCTTCATTTAATCACTCTGTACAACACCATGTGGTTGTTAAATCTACCCCATCCCTGTAACTCATCTTATTGCTTCATATAACCATCTCCTGTAACTCATCCTTTTACTTGAAATAGCACCTTCTTATAATTCCTTTGATTTTAGGTTGTATAGCACCTATTATTATTATTATCTTTATTTATATTGCGGCAACATATTCTGTAGCGTTGTACAGGGGTTTAGTACATGGCAAAAAACAAAATTAACACCTTATAAAGAATTAAGGGCCCTGTTTTTGAGCTTATAATCAAATATACATAGTGTTTGTTTCCAAGGTACGGACACAAGATTGAAAACTCGCAAACTTACAATCTAAGGGTTTAGGTGTGATACAAGAGGGTGACAAATGCAAGATGGCAAAGTGAAAGCAATTTGTTTAGTCAAGTGGAGGGGTCTGTGTGTTGTACTGTAGATTGTGGGTGTGAGTGTTATTAAGCTGTGGAGTGTGCAGTTGTAATTATTAAGGCTGAAGGTGATAAGATCTTTTAAACAGGTGTGTTTTTAGTAATTTTTTTACATTTTTGAGACAGGAAGATAATCTAATGGAGCGAGGCAAGGAGTTCCAAATAGTAGGGGCAGCACGAGAAAAGTCTTGAAGACAGGAGTGAGAGGAGGTGATGAGAGAGGAGGAAAGAAGAAGGTCGTTAGCAGAACGAAGGGGGCGGTTGGGAGAGTATTTTGGGGTGCGTTGTTGTTAAGGGCTTGATATGTTAGGGTTATGATTTTAAATGTGGTTTGTGAAGCTATGGGAAGCCAGTGGAGTGATTGACAGAGAGGAGCTGCAGACACTGATCGTTTGGTATGGAAGATGAGTCTAGCAGGGGCGTTCATTATGGGTTGGAGGGGAGACAGACGAGAGATGGGTAAGCCAGCAAGGAGTGAATTGCAATAGTTGAGTCGAGATACAAGTCCTTCTATAGCTGCATATAACACTTCCATGTAATTCCTATCATTGTTCCATATAACTCCTTCATATACTTCTTCCTAAGAATGTTGCAACCAGGACATTAAGGGTCTGCTACTGTTTAGTTAATAAACTCTATTTTTGATTAAAAAAAATTAATTCAAAATATGTAAAATGTTGCTGAGTGCTGAAACATATGGGTAAATATTGTCAAATTGCGAGAAATAACAGATTGCACGCTCTTGTGGTAGACTGCTTTAAGTAGAAGTGACTGGTGATCCATGAGGGTATTCTTTATTTAAAAGAACCATACTGTAAGCCGGTGGCACCCACATCCCCTGCATCCCCCAGCCTGTTCTCTGGAATGGGAGAGCCCCTCTTCAACTGTATATGGTCTTTTATGTCTTACAAATAATATCCAGTTGTGCTCCTATATATTTCTCCTCATAATATATACGCATTGTAACGGAACCCATCACTGTTTTACCCTGTTTTATGATTATTATGGTTAAAATATGATCCTACTATTATACTGCATGTATGTTGGTTTATGCTCTGCAGAATATTGTCCCAGACATTTGCAGCTACTTGGCATGGGAGATAATCCTGTTACAGAGACTCTGCATAAGATAAAGGAAGTCTATTGTATACAGTGTTTTCATTCTCAGATAAGAACAAAGAAGTGTAATTGAATCAATGTCTGATTGTATCAAAGTTGCCAGGGAGCCTCGGAGAGGTGTGACCCACCTATTGTTCTCTTTATGTGTATTGTGTGGCCAAATATGGGCATGTGTATTGCCTGTGGGAAGAGATGGGTATAAATATTTCTGCAGAACAAAATAAAGTCAGTATTCATTTGACTCCCAAATTGTGTGTCGTCCAATATGGGAGGTCGGGAATGGTGAAACTGTAGTGCCTCTTGGGTATTTTACCGTATACCAGCTGAGATATTGGACTGCGTGTTCCAGCTCCGTTACACGCATATTACCAATTAACTCCTTTCTTGCAGCAATTTTACCATTGTGCTTTGGGTGAAATAAAAAGGTATAAAGAACTATGAGGCCCTTTAAGTGAAATAGGATGTCCACCAATGCTGTAAGCTCCTGGGCAAGCAGGTTTATTTAGAAACAGTTGCAAGCTGCATTACATAAAAGCAAGTTCTTATGGTTGTCTGCTTTTATGTTAGCCTTCTCTAAGTAGCACTGGATTGCAATATATTCATTCAGTTGTCTGACTCTCCGTGACCCTACAAACTGTAGCACCCCAGGCACATATTGTGTCTGGTTGTGCTTATACGTAAGTTTATGTTGACAAAGATTGACAGTTCCTTCTCCAGTGGACCATGATTTCTCTGACCTCTCTGGTATGACTTGCCCATCTTGGGTGACACTACGTGGTATAGCTCACAGTTTTATTGAGGTACACAAGCCCCTTCACCATGACAAGGTAGCGATCCCGAAGGGGTGTAACATCTAATGCTAGCCTTAATTAAATAGAGCCAGTTTATCAGCTTATAGAATGTCTGCATTAAAAAGAAATAGACTGCTAGCTCTTAGCCTCATCTGCATTCAGCAGAACCACATTGCAAGAATGCACTTTGCATATTCAGCATTACATTGAACCCAACTGCAAGCTCTTGTGTTAGTCTGCATTAAGAGGCTACTGTTTTAGGAAAAATCTTCCCATATGTATTATTAATGCCCAGTAAAAGTTTAGGATTTCTTAAATATTCCATAATAAACATTTTTTTGGGTGCTTTAACTTAACGTAGTTTTGATTTATCTGTTTAAATTTTAGTATTTTAGAAGAGACTGAGGTTCTGAATTTGTTTGCCAATTTTTATGAAATTCCACCCCACCAAAAAATAATAATGTTGAATTTTGTATTTTTCCCATAGGAAACTTTACTCACTTGTATCAAAAACTGGCTGTATAGATTTGTTTGGCAGTTGGCAATGCAACGGTGATGAAAAATATGCATGTCTTTTTTTCGTTTTTTTCTTCTTTATTTTAAGCCGCTTTTAAGATATAATAGTTTTTTTAAAATTATGTAATGAGCATAACTCATTGTCAGAATTAAAGCATTATCATTGGTCATTAATGGTCAGGTGATTATTATAAGTAATAATTAAATGTTCACTCGCCAGGTACAGAGAACATATTGATGATATTGTGTAAATAATAAAATATTATTTCTAGGCATGGAATACCTATGTATGCGATTGAATAATTAAATGTTTGCTCACCAGGCTTGGGGAACCTATGTATTATGTTGTCTGAATAATTAGATATGTGCTCACCAGGCATGGAGAACCTGTGTATGACAATCTGTGAATAATTAAATATTCACTCGCCAAGCATGGAGAACCTATTTAAATATTTGTTCACCAGGCATGAAGAACCTTTTTTATGACATTGTGTGAATAACTAGATCTCTTGCCAAGCATGAAGAACTTATTTATGACATTGTATTGTCCAAGGATAGGTAATCTTTACCCACTTACAGGTGTAGTGATTTTTTTTATTTTTTGTGGGGTGTAAGGTTCCATCGGGTGGTAGGACACAAATGGCACAGGGGTTGACGTTAGGTGCCAGGGGGATCAATGAAGACCCTCATAGTTAAAGTTAGTTATACCATGGAGGTCCGTTGAGTACCCCCATGATATAGTGGTCAGTTGTTGCCATACAAGTCAATCAGGATCCCCATGGTTATAAGGGGTTAATAATAGTTGCACAAAGGTTCATTGAGGGTATTTGTGGAATGGAGTTTATATTAGGTGCTTTAGGGCTAGTTTCTTCCAGGCCAACAAGTGCTAGTGCTTGTACCCAACACCTAAAACAAGCTGGCATAGGAAAATTGAATGACACTATCTATTTAGTGGGGCTAGACGAGGATCAGGTTGTACAAAATGCTCTCCATGTAAACATGCTGAAGCAGTACCACTCACAGTATTCCCAGATAATGGCCATATGCCAAGTGACAACTGAGGACCAAGAAGAAGGGGTACTGCCTTACCTCTTTGCTCCAAATCTTGTGTAAACAATAGAGGTCTTAACTTTCTCTTTTCCCCGAACTTAAGGCCCAGCAGGAGCAACAACTTCAGAATGTGCTAAAATTATATCCACGCCTATTTTCGACCTTACTCGGTCATACCTCTTCTATTAAACATGAGGTCCTCACTTCAGGTCAGACTCCTGTTAAGCTATCATCCTATCGAGTCCCTGAGTTAGTTAAGGATAGCATCAAGAAATAATTTCAGGAGATGCTAGCCATGGGTGTGATTGAAGCCTCCTGCAGTCCTTGGGCCTCCCCTGTGTAAACAACCAGAAGCAGCAGACAGTAACTGATGCGTATCCCATCGTCAGAGTAGATGAATTGTTCGATTGATAAGGGAAGGCCTCTTACTTAATCACACTGGAATTGTCGAAGGGATTTTGGCAGATCTTGCTAGTGGACTCTGCTAAGGAGAATCCACTTGACTTTTACCAATTTACCCTGTTGCCCTTTGTAATGAAAAATGCCTCCTCCACTTTCCAAAGGCTGATAGACTAATTGTTGCAGGGATGTCATTTTTGGAAGGGGAAGTACAGTACTCTAAGTATCTGGGTGTCCCATCCATCAGGTGAAGCATCAAATTATGGCATTCTTAAGTAAGGCAGGCTTTTGCTGTAAATTTGTACCTACTTACAGCTACGTGGCCAGGCTTCTAACTCAATAGACAAATATAGTCTGCGAACAACTATGGTCTGCGAACAAGCCTTTACCACCGGGAAAACTGCCCTCACCTCCTATCCAGTTCTGGCATCACCTACTGGTATACTTTCATAGTACAGAGTGATGCCTCTACCTATGGCATCAGTGACCAAGAAGAGGAACAGCCAGTTGCCTACCTTAGCTGCAAGTTGCTGCACCAGATTAAAGATGATACACATTCCTGAGAACATCTTTAAACCGGATTTGTATGTAATTTGGATCCCTGATGAATAATAGTAACAATACTATAACGGCTCATATATGGTAATAATAATACAATGTAATAATGTAATAATAATAAATAATACCCCTGTACTGTAATAACACCTCTGTACTGTAATAATAATACCCCTGTACGGTAATAATAACTTACAGAAATGATTGTGCTTTTTCTTTTAATTCAAACAAACAGAACATAAAAACAAACCCATACAAAAAGCCTTGGGAGCTCGTTCTTGAGTATGGGTCGTCTGTAGCCCGGGGACTACCTGTACTGTGCATTGTATCTATCTGCATGTTGTTTATACATTATGTCTCTGTATTATTACATAAATATGCAGTAATAATGCAACAAGTCCTTTCTGAGACCAGAAAAGGAAACCCCCAAAAGAGGAAACCACAAATAATAAACCACAATCAGAACACTGCAAACATGAAACTTCACACAGGAAACCATAACCAACTGGAAACCACTCACAGAAGCTCACACTCACCAACCTTCTATGAGCTTGTCTTGTGAATATAGGGCAGCCCACCGAGCACACATATAAACTAAGGTGTTTCCATTATATCCCAGAGAGAAATGAATAAGACCGGTGAGTAAAATATGGTCAACCACCACTGAAAATCCAAAGCTGTCGGGCTACATATTGACATGACATTTCTAAGAAAACTGCTATCTGAACACTAATCTACATAATAATGTTTATATGTCAATGACAAGCAATATGCATAAACGCACAAACACTATTATTGCACTCCTTTAGTATAATAAAAACGGTTGGTGGTTAAAGGGCCACTGCATTCCTCCCAAAATTACAAATCAGCAAAGAGGGATATTTCTTAAAGAATATATATTTTTATTGGAGGAATATAGTTACATAGTTATATAGTAATTAAGGTTAAAAAAAGACTTTCAGTCCATCAAGTTCAACCTTTTAAGATCTCCTCTGATCTGCAATATACGGATTAGTTATTAATTAATTAGTTGTTAATTAATTATTAATCACCTATTTAATTATCTTTTTTTAAATTATTAATTAATTCAGAGGAAGGCAAACAGAAAAAAACAAAACAAGTGAAACTTAGCCAATCGTCTCAAAGGGGAAAAAAATGAATTCCTTTCTGACCCCAGATACTGGCAATCGGATTTCTCCCTGAATCAATACGCTCTCTCTAATTATTCAGGATAATCCTGAATTCAATTTTTTATTAGAAATAAATCCAGTCCCCTTTTAAAGTTATCTATCGAATCCGCTGTCACTACCTCCTCTAATAGAGAATTCCACAGATTAACCAACCTTACTGTGAAGAACCCTTTTCTTTCTTTAAGGTGAATTTGTTTTACTTCTAACCTCAAGGGATGTCCTTTTGTCAGTTGAAAACCTCTTGGCACAAAAAGCTCCCTTGACAAATCTTTATACTGACCCTGGATGTATTTATATAAGGTAATCATATCTCCTCTTAGACGCCATGTTCTCTGTCCCAGTCTATACTTTGTATTGCTGCCCTTAGACCATTAAAACCTGCCCTTTTAAAATTAAGAGATTTTGTTGGCCCCTTAAAATTTTGTTTTTTTAATTCAATCTCAAAGTAATTGTAATTACTGTTTCCCAAAGGTTGCCCTATTTCCACATTTGATGCTATATCAGCATTATTTGTGACTAGCGACTTGCCCGTCAAAAATGACGGGGCAATAAAAAAGTGTTGAAATCCTGTTTGTCACACAATGTGAGTGTACTGTGTGCCTCAACTATATAGACCCCTATAACACGTAATAACACTATAAGTGCCATGAGGGTCATCCAGGACCAAGTGTGAGCACCAAGTGTAAGCACTACACCATTTTAACCCAGTCTCTTATTGGGGTCTATACAGACCCTCTTAAGCCTCTATTTAACCCCATTAGTCCCAAAAGTGTATTTAAAGACCCACATGGGACATTTAGAAACCTAACATTACCCCGTAAGTGCTATGAGGGTTCTCCAGTACCCTCATGACACTAAGTACAAACACTACACTGCACTAAACCCACCCCAATAAACCATTAAATGTAAACTAACACCCCTGTACACTAACCTATTAACACCTTCACTACCTACCTAAACTACCTACCTACCCCCTAATCAACCCCCACCACTTTAATTACAGAAATAAAAAAAAACTAAGTCACCAAAATTAAAAAATCTACATTACAAAAAATAAACAAACCTAAATAACCCCCCCAAAAAAATCTACATTACTGAAAAATAAAATAAAATAAGCCACAAAAAATAAAAAAAGGAACATTATGGAAAAAAATACATTACACCCCCCCCCCCCACTACAGAAAAAAAAAATTACACACCTGAAAAGAAAATACATAGAAAACATACAATACAATACAATACAAATAAAATAAAATACCCCTCTATGTAACATACAATCAATACTATCTATCTAAAATACATCCCCCAATCTATCTAATATACAATAAATCCTAACTATGTAAAATACATACCCCTATTTAACATACAGTACTATATTATATACAATACATCCTATCTATCTAAAATACATAACCCTATGTAACATACAATAAATACTGTATAATTTACAATAAATACTAACTATCTAAAATGCATACCCCAAACTTTCAAATATCCTAACTACAGTGGATATAAAAAGTCTACACACCCCTGTTAAAATGTCAGGTTTCTGTGCTGTAAAAAAATGAGACAAAGATAAATCATTTCAGAACTTTTTCCACCATTAATGTGACCTATAAACTGTATAACTCAATTGAAAAACAAACTGAAATCTTTTAGGTGGAGGGAAGAAAAATAAAAAATAAAAATAATGTGGTTGCATAAGTCTGCACACCCTCTTATAACTGGGGATGTAGCTGTGTTCAGAATTAAGCAATCACATTCCAAATTGTGTTAAAAAAGGAGTCAGCATATACCTGCCATCCTTTAAAGTGCCTCCGATCAACCCCAAATAAAGTTCAGCTGCTCTAGTTGGTCTTTCCTGAAATTTTCTTAGTCGCATCCCACAGCAAAAGCCACGATCCACAGAGAGCTTCCAAAGCATCAGAGGAATCTCATTGTTAAAAGGTATCAGTCAGGAGAGGGGTACAAAAGAATTTCCAAGGCATTAGATATGCCATGGAAAACAGTGAAAACAGTCATCATCAAGTGGAGAAAATATGGCACAACAGTGACATTACCAAGAACTGGAGCTCCCTCCAAAAATGATGAAAAGACGAGAAGAAAACTGGTCTGGGAGGCTACCAAGAGGCCTACAGCAACATTAAAGTAGCTGCCGGAATATCTGGCAAGTACTGGCTGTGTGGTACATGTGACAACAATCTCCCGTATTCTTCATATGTCTGGGCTATGGGGTAGAGTGGCAAGACGAAAGCCTTTTCTTACGAATAAAAACATCCAAGCCAGGCTACATTTTGGTAAAACACATATGAAGTCTCCCAAAAGCATGTGGGAAAAGGTGTTATGGTCTGAAGGTTGAAAAGTTTGGCCATAATTCCAAAATATATGTTTGGCACAAAAACAACACTGCACATCACCAAAAGAACACCATACCCACAGTGAAGCATGGTGGTGGCAGCATCATACTTTGGGGCTGTTTTTCATCAGCTGAACCTGGGGCCTTAGTTAAAATAGAGGGAATTATGAACAGTTCCAAATACCAGTCAATGTTGGCACAAAACCTTCAGGCTTCTGCTAGAAAGCTAACCATGAAGAGGAACTTCATCTTTCAGCATGACAACGACCCAAAGCATACATCCAAATCAACAAAGGAATGGCTTCACCAGAAGAAGATTAAAGTTTTGGAATGGCCCAGCCAGAGCCCAGACCTGAATCCGATTTAAAATCTGTGCGGTGATCTGAAGAGGGTTGTGCACAGGAGATGCCCTCGCAATCTGACAAATTTGGATTATTTTTGCAAAGAAGAGTGGGCAAATCTTGCCAAGTCAAAATGTGCCATGCTGATAGACTCATACCCAAAAAGACTGAGTGCTGTAATAAAATCAAAAGGTGCTTCAACAAAGTATTAGTTTAAGGGTGTGCATACTTATGCAACCATATTATTTTATTTTTATATTTTTTCTTCCCTCTACCTAAAAGATTTCAGTTTGTTTTTCAATTGAGTTGTACAGTTTATAGGTCACATTAAAGGTGGAAAAAGTTCTGAAATGATTTATCTTTGTCTCATTTTTTTACAGCACAGACAACTGACATTTTAACATAGATGTGTAGACTTTTTATATCCACTGTATCTAAAATACATACCCCTATGTAACATACAATACTATATAATATACAATAAATCCTAACTATCTAAAATACATACCCCTATGTAACATACAATAAATACTATCTACTTATACAAACCCTAATTCTAAGCTAAAATAAAATAATTAAGACCACTTACCTTTGCAGATTCCCCTTCAGATCAGCAACCTGGGGGGGGGGATTTTACAACACCTTTCCAGCATGTCCCCGTCCTTCTTCTTTTCTTTTTCTCTGGTGCGCCCCCTGTTAAAAAAAAAAGTTACATTACTATAACATACATACCTAAAAAAAAAGTAAAATAAACATAGTATACATTGTACTTACCTCCTCCTCTTCTGGCCTGGCTGGGACCTGGAACAATCCACGCTCAAAAAAAATAAAAGCTAACGGAGATCCTCACTCGCAGACCTCCCCGACGCTAATGAGCCTCGGTAACGGAACCCATCACTGTTTTACCCTGTTTTATGGTTATGGTTAAAATATGATCACATTGCTGTACTGTAGATATGTTGTTTTATGTTCTACAGAATATATTGGCTCAGAATATTACAGCTACTAGGCTAATAGATAATCCTATTACAGAGACTCCTCATACGATTAGGAAGTCTATTGTATAAAGTGTTTTCATTATGAGACATAAGAACAAAGAAGTATAATCTGATCAATGTCTGATTGTATCAAAGTAGCCAGGTAGCCTCAGGGAGGTGTGACCACACCTATTGTCCCTCTATGTGTATTGTGTGGCCAAATATGGGGGATGTGTATTGCCTGTGGAAAGAGATGTGTATATATATTTCTGCATAACAAAATAAAGACAGTATTCTTTGACTCCCAATTGAGTGTCGTCCAATATGGGTGGTCTGGGCTTGTGAAACTGCAGTGCTTCTATATGGATATTTAACGGTATACCAGCGGAGATATTGGACTTCGTGTTCCAACTCCGTTACAGCCTCCTACAGAGTTTTCCAGAAGAAAATGTTCGATGGCGGCTTCTGATTGGCTGAAAACGCTGTCTATTAAATTCAGCCAATCAGAAGGCGCCAATGTGTGAGCCAATCAGAAAGGGATACACCCCAAAATCCCACTCTGATTGGATAATGCACCTGTCAATCTTTATTTAAACCAATCAGAAGGCTTTATTGCCATCAGCCAATGTGGGGGTTTATCCCATTGTGATTGGCTATTGTCACTGCAACCAATCAGAATGCAAAGATGACTCCAGCCAATCACCCAGTGGGGGTGTATTCCATTGTGATTGGCTGAAGGCATCTGTGCCTTGTGATTGGTTTAAATAAAGATTGACAAGAGCATTATCCAATCAGAGTGGGATTTTGGGTGTATCCCTTTCTGATTGGCTCACACATTGGCGCCTTTTGATTGGCTGATTTGATAGACAGCGTTTTCAGCCAATCAGAATGCGCCATTGGCTATTATCTTTCGGAACAGGCTCTAGGAGGCTCATTAGCGTCGGGGAAGTCTGGAAGTGCTGATCTCCATTATTATTATTATTTTGTTTGCTTTAGAGCTCGTGTCCAGGGTGGGGCAGAAGAGGAGGAGGCCAGGGACATCGCGGGGAGGTAAGTACAATGTATATTATGTTTATTTTTATTTTTTTTATGTTTATGCATATGTTCTACTAATGTAATGTTTTTTTTAACAGGGGCGTGTCGAAGAAGAAGAAAAGAAGGACGGGGACATGCTGGAAAGGTGAGTATAATATTTATAATGTTTATAATGTTTATTTATTTTCTGTAAATGTGTTGTACTAATTTTTTGTTTTTTATCCCCTAGGTTGGTGATCTGAAGGGACATCTGCAAAGGTAAGTGGTCTTAATTATTTAATTTTAGCTTAGAATTAGGGTTTGTATATAGAGATCGCTTTTATTGTATGTTATATAGGGGTATGTATTTTAGATAGTTAGGATTTATTGTATATTAGATAGATAAGGGTATGTATTTTAGATAGTTCGGATTTATTGTATATTAGACAGATAGGGGTATGTATTTTAGATAGGATTTATTGTATATTAAATAGATGGGGTATGTATTTTAGATAGTTAAGATTTTTTGTATATTAGATAGATTGGGGGATGTATTTTAGATAGATAGGATTGATTGTATGTTAGGTAGATAGGGGGGTATTGTATATTATTTTATTTTATTTGTATTGTATTGTATTGTATGGATTTCCTTTTCAGGTGTGTAATTTTTTTTTTCTGTAGTGGGGGGGGGGGGGGTTGTAATGTATTTTTTTTTCTGTAATGTTTTTTTTTTTTGTGGCTTAGGTTTTTTTATTTTCTGTAATGTAGATGTTTTATTTTCTGTGAGTTAGGTTTTTTTATTTTCTGTAATGTAGATTTTTTTATTTTTTGTCACTTAGGTTTTTTGTTTTCTGTAATTAGAGTGGTGGGGGTTATTAGGGGGTAGGTAGTGTAGGTAGGTAGAGTAGTTGTTAATAGGTTAGTGTAGAGGGGTGTTAGTTTAGATTTAATGGTTTATTGGGGGGTATAGTGCAGTGTACTGTTTGTAGTTAGTGTCATAATGGTCCTTGAGGACCGTCATGGCACTTATGTGCTTAATGTTAGGGTTGTAACAGCCCCATAAGGGTCCTTAAAGGACCTGTAATAAAATAAAAAAGCCTATCACTCATGGGGCTCTATACAGAGCCGTATCAACCTTTCATTAACCCTGTCACTCATGGGGGTCAATACAGACCCCCATGAACACTAAATTAACCCTGTCACTCATGGGGGTTAATACAGACCCCCATAAGGACTTAATTAACCCTGTCACTCATGGGGGTCAATACAGAACCCCATAATCCAATAAATAACCCTGGCAATCATGGGGGTCAATACAGACCCATAATACATTAATTAACTCTGTCACTCATGGGGGTCAAAACAGACATTTTCATTGCAGCGGGGGTCCCCGATCGCGTGCGATTGGGGACCCACACTGCTAGGGTTAATGTGGGGTTAATGCAGGTTTCCAAGCTTATCTCGGATCCCGTGGGGTTAATGCAGGTTTTTGTACGTGGCTGGGCGGTCCGGGGTCATTGAGCCTTGTTTTCGTTTTTTTCTGGGGCCATTCTTTCTCTCGCTTAGGGAATTTCGAATAACTAAACTTTGCAAATTTGACAGAATTGGAGATTGGAGCAGTGTTGCAGAGGTCCTGGGTGTTCCCCCTTGGTGTGGGTATGGTTTTTATTTTATTTTCGTGTGTATTTTTGTGCAGGTTTTCCGTTAAGTCCTGCGGCTCGTAATTTTTGGGGAAGTTCATAGCTAGTCATTGTGTGTTTATGATTTTTTTTTAAGTTCCGATTGTGTGGTAGTTTTTAACTGATTGTGAGGCATCGAAGAGCTTCCCCCTCCAAAAATGCGCCCCCTCGCTTTGTGAGGTCCGCATTTGCGGCCTGCAATGAGCTGCACCCCTGCAAATGCTGCCCCTCATTTCGCGAGGGTCTGCATTTGCGGTTGGAAAGTCGTAGGGTGTCGTAGGGATGAGCGCCTATGGCGCTCATCTCCACCAGCGCAAGGAACATACAGACAAATCTCTCCTCCTCTTTTACCATTGCCCCTATCTTTCCTAAATAGGTTATAACCACCCAGATTAACAGACCAGTCATGAAATTCATCCCACCACGTTTCGATAATGCCTAATAAAAGCCATTTTATTTAACTGCTAATAATTCTAACTCTCCCATTTTTCCTGGCAAGCTTCTGGCATTAGCAAGCATACATCTTATGTTATGAGTCTGTAGTTCTGAAGTGCCTGCCACTGTACTTGAGTTACTTAGTACTACCTCCCTATTGACTATACTACCCCTCCCCTCATCACCTCCCCTATGAGTTGTTAATTAATCCCTTATACCCATTACACTTTCTACCCCATTACTTATATCTAGTCCCTCCCCCACACCTACTAGTTTAAAAACTCCTCCAGCCTTTCTACCATCATATCCCCTAGCACAAAAGCTCCCTCATCATTAAGATGCAATCCATCCCTGTTGTAGAGATTGTACCCAATTGAGGTCAGCCCAGTGCTCTAAAAACTGAATGTACCACACTTTTAGCCATGCATTAACCTCCCTAAGCTCCTTCTGTCTCCCTGGGCTAGCACGTGGCACTGGTAGTATCTCAGAAAATACTACCTTGGAGGTCCTTGCCTTTAGCTTATTACCTAGTTCTCTAAAATCATTCTTTAGGACACTGCCGGTTCATTTCCAGCTCCTCTCAATAATTTGCCTACCCGATCCACAACATGATAAACTCGAGCACCTGGGAGACAGCAAACTGCTTGATTGCTGGGATCTGGGTGACAAATCACCCTGTCTACCTTCCTAATAATAGAGTCCCCTACAGCATCGAAACCTGTCTGCTGCTCTGCCTATTCTGCCCTCCCACATTACTCCAGTAGAACTGTTCTCCCGGCTGTTAGAGGTAACAGCTATATCTGGCATTGCCATTCCTGAATAGACATCCCCAACAGTTTAACTCAATCTGGCAAATCTGTTGGTGTTTGCCAACTCAGAACTGTCCTGCCACCCCCGGTTCCCCCTGATTCCCCTTCTAACTGTAACCCAGCTACCTCCCTGGACATTCTCACTAGCCCCATCTCCACCCTCCATGCTAGGCCCAGCTAAACTGTGCTCCGTGAGCACCAACTCCCTTTCCAGTGGAGCAATATCAGTGCTGCAATTCTCCTCTCCAGTTCTGCAATTTGAGCTTCCAGAAAGGCAATATGCTTACACCTGCCGCAGAGGTGTGGACCATGGATCAGCTGTTCCAGTATTGTATACATATGACAGGATGTATAAATAAATATATATATATATATATATATATATATATATATATATATATATATATATAGAAAAATAAGTTAATTGTGTATCTGGCTACGCTTCTTGATTAAAAAGCAGTAAAAAAAAATAATTTGTAACACACTTTTCTACAATCAAATAAAAATAATTATAAAAAGCAATTGTGTTGTGTACCAAATTCAGTATTCTAAAGACAAGCAGCCTGATCCAAATTTTCAGATCCCTTTGAAATCTTTTTCTATGTCTTTATATTGTGTCTTTAGATGCTTGGCGCTTATCTTCAGTTTCCTTTTCCTTACTGCTGAAAAATAGACAAGGAGAAAAGAGGCTCCTCTAAGGTAGTAGGTTTTGCAAATGAGGAAAGTTCTTTAAAAAGTAAAAGGTAATCTTCTTACATTTATGTCAGATTATTCAGGCCCTCAGATCCTGTCACTGCTCTCCAGGTTATGTGTGCAGTCTGCTTTATGCATGCAGTCATCAGGGAGAGAGAGGTATGGTCAATAAAGTTTTAATACAAAGTAAAAAAATAATATAAAAAGCTTACATTAGGTTTAGTAATGTCCACAAATGGAAGACAACTTACTTCAGTCCTCTGTGTCTGTATCTCCACAGGTCAGCAGCAGCAGCCCTCCACGTGCTGTGGTTCTGTTTCCTGCTTTGGTAGTCACAGGTGGAACTGTTTAATCACTCAACCGGTTTCACACTTGTGCTTCATCTGGAGTGGGCGGTTGTATTCTGTTCTTCTATTTAAGTCATTCTCTTAATTGACTTGATAATGCTCAGCATTTACAATTAACTTCTCAGTTAGTTCATAAATAATAAAAAATACATTTTTACACCATAGTATACTTAAAACAAAAATACCACTTTTATAAAATTACAAGGTACAGTTAAAATAGTTTTCTAACACTCATGATGTAGTTTATTTAACAACATAATTATTTCTGTGTTAATATATTCTTGCTGATTGGAACTGATAAATGGTATCTTTTTCCCATTTTTACTGCCAACTAATGTTACTTCATGGTATTGCAGTTTGATAGTGACTTGGTAGATGATTTTTTTAGATGAAACAATTTAAGTCAAAATCTACATTTAAACCTTTGGGGGCCATGGTGTTTAAATAATATATTAACTCTCCTTCTTTTTGAGATAATGTTTTTACTGTGTTTCCCCCTCTCCAATTCTGTTTAATCTCTAAAACACCCATAAATTTAATTTCTCCTGGGTTTTGTTTGTGCACTTCTTTAAATTGTTTTGAAACTGAATGATTTGGAAAATCTTGTTCCTCAATTCTTTTGTGAAGAGGTCTAGAGGTGCGGCCAATGTATTGTTTCTTACAGCTACGTTCTAGTATGTAGACCACATTTCTAGATTTACATGATATTTTATTTGACACCTTAATTTGATTTGTATTTGAAGTACTTTCCACTATACTGTCTTTAGGAAATGTATTTTTACAGGTTTTGCATGCATTACATAGCCCACATCTAAAAAATCTCCCTTTCTCTTTTGTATTTGTAGTCTGTTCTGTATTTATCATGCTTTTAACTAGCCTGTTTTTTAGATTACCCAATCTCCTGAATATCATTTTTGGGCTTTTAGGCAAAATGTATTTTAAAGAGCTCTCCTTCATAAGTATATGCCAATTTTTTCTTATCACTTTCTTTATCTGTTTATGATTTTTGTTATAATCCATGATGATAGACATTTCATATTCTCTATTTTCTTCCTTGTTTTTGCTTTTATATTCTAGCATAGTATTCCTATCAATTTTCTTTATCTCTTCTAAGGCATTATCTATTTCTTGTTCTGGGTAATTTTTTTCTACAAATTTCTTCTTAATGTTTTCTGCTTGTTTGATAAATATTTTGTTATTACTGCAGTTTCTTTTACTTCTTCTGAACTCCCCTTTTGGTATATTCCTTAGCCATTGCTCATGGTGTTGACTGCTTTTTAAGATGACATTAGAACAGTCTGTGGGTTTAAAATATATTTTTGTTATAATGTTGCCATCCTCTATATAGATGTTTAAATCTAGAAAGTTTACCTCTTTTTGACTTATTTGTTCTACAAATTGTAAGTTATTTTTATTGTTATTAATGTCCTTAATAAATTCCTTTAGATCTTGTTCACTACCTTTCCAAATGAAAAGGATATCATCCACATATCTTTTCCATGTGATAATGTTATTTTTCAGAGGTACCATTTTTAGGAAGGTCTCTTCCCACCAACCCATGAATAGATTCGCATAGCTTGGCGCAAATTTAGTTCCCATCGCTGTCCCTCTGTCTTGCAGGAAAAATTCATTTTCAAACCAAAAATAATTGTTATGAAGGATAAAATGTATTCCTTCTAAAATGAAGTTTATTTGTTCCCTTTTTAACTTTTTTTCTTGATTTAAGAAATATTTTGTAGCATTTAAACATTGCGCATGATCTATGATAGTGTATAATGAGGTAACATCTATTGTAACTAACCACCAATCTTTTTTCCATTTTAGTTGTTCTACAAAGTTAATTATAGCGGTGGTGTCTTTTACATATGACGGCAGTTTTTTTACCTCAGACTGGAGGAAGTAGTCAATATATTCTGACAAGTTTGTAGTGATGGAATCAATACCTGAAATTATTGGTCTGCCAGGGGGGTTAGTTAGATTTTTGTGAATTTTTGGTAATATATAAAAAACTTGAATTTTTGGATATTGATTAAATAAAAATTAATATTCTTTATTATTAATTATATTTTCTTTTATACCTTTATTAAGGAACTGTTTACATGATATGTTAAATTTTTTAGTTGGATCACATTTTAGTTTGTGGTATGTTTCTTTATCTGCTAGTTGTCTCTGGCATTCTTCAATGTATTTGTCTTTATCTAGCATAACTATTCCTCCCCCTTTATCTGCTGGTTTGATAATTATATTATTGTCCTTTTCCAGGTTTTTTAGTGCCTGTTTCTCTAGTTTTGATAAGTTGTTTTTGCTTTTATTTATCTCTATTTTTTCTATATCCTCTATTACTAGATTTTCAAAGATTTCCATATAATAGCTTTTAGTTTGATTTGGATTAAATGTGGATTTTCTTTTGAAATCTGTATGTATAATTCCTGCCAAGTTGCTTTTGTTGTTCTTTATATTTTTATTAGCAAAGAATCTTTTTAGATTTAATTTTCTCAGAAATTTTTTGAGGTCAACAAAGGTTTTAAATTTATTTATATTTGATGTTGGGGCAAATTTTAATCCTTTATTAAGTAGTTTTACTTCGGCCTTGTTTAGTACTTTTTTACTTAGATTAAAAATTCCCTGTGTTGATATATTTAGTTGGTTCTTTTTTATCTTTTTCCCTCCCCTTGTTCCTCTATATCTTTTTTTCTTTTTAATTTCTGTGGATAAAGGTTTTTCTTTGTTTTGTTTTTTATACCTGTATCTAAAAAATATTGATCAATTGTATTAATATGTTGGTTAATAGAGTCTTGAGCATTTGAAGTGGTTTGATTAACTTCTTGTTCTATTATTATAGTGTCTTTTTCCCCTATATCTTTAAGTATGTCAAATGTATTACTAAGTGCTAAGGGGGTAGCAGGCTATAATTCATGATGAATTTCTGCTGATACTGTCATGATTTTAGGACTATGTTTTTTACTAATTGCATTTACTTGATTGTACTTTCTAACATCCTTTGGTTCTATTTTTTGTTTTGGCATACTTATTTCACTAGGTTGCTCTATATTTTTTTCTCTATTCTTCTCCTCTAATTCAGATTTAAGTTTTCCATTGTTTGAGTAATTTCTGTTTGGCACTGATGATTTTGTGTTTTTACGATAAAGGTTATGGTTAAAATCCATCCAATTTAGATTTTTTCTATATGCAAAATCTGTGATGTCCCTATTAAATTTGTGGTGTTTTCTAACTGTAATGTCTTTTTCTAATTTAAAGATCTTATTTTCTAGTTTTGTTTTAATTTCTGTGTATTTCTTTTCTTCCAGTGTTTTAGAGTTGATTGATTAATTATGTTTATTTCTTTTCTGGTTTCTCGAAGGTTGTTTTTCCTGTACTCTGCAATAGTTTTCATTAGCTCAAATGAGCAAAAGTCCAATATTGCATCCCAAGTAAATATAAATTTTGGGTCTGCCGATATAAATGAGGTTTTTTTTTTAATTCTTAAACCCCTAGGTATTATTTTTGTCTCTAAATATTTCTCTATTGTAGTTAGGTCCCACCAATCTTTTAACTCTATAATTGACAGTTTTTCTAATCTTTCTTCCAGTAGATTAGCGTTATTAATTTGGTTAATTTTGTTGGTTAATTTTATTTTACCCCAAAATACTGGGTAAAATGAGTGACTCGAGTATAAGCCGAGGGTGGAAAATGTGCTGCCCCCTGTGTCCCTCTTGTGCCCTCTGTGTCCCCCCTCTCTCTCCCGTGTCTCTTCTCCCCTCTCCCTTCCCTGTTTCTCTTCCCCCCTCCCTTATCACCCTCCTCAACCCCCCTCCTCATTCTCAACCTCCCTCCTCATCCCCACTCCTCATCCTCAACCTCCCTCCTCATCCTCAACCTCCCTCCTCAACCCCCTCATCATCAACCTGCCCATCCTCAACCCCCCTCCTCAACCCCCTCCTCAACTTCAACCCCCTCCTCATCCTCAACCCCCTCCTCAACCCCTTTTCTCATGCTCAACCTCCCTCCTCATCCTTAACCACCTCCTCAACCTCCCTCCTCATCCTCAACCTCCCTCCTCAACTCCCCCATCCTCGACCCTCTCCTCAACCCCCCTCCTCAACCTCCCTCCTCAACCCCCCTCCTCAACCTCCCTCCTCAACCCCCCCATCCTCATCCTCCCTCCTCAACCCCCCATCCTCAACCCCCTCCTCAACCCCCCTCCTCAACCTCAACCCCCCTCCTCAACCTCCCTCCTCATCCTCAACCCCCTCCTCAACCTCCCTCCTCATCCTCAACCTCCCTCCTCAACCCCCCATCCTCAACCCCCACCTCAAACCCCTCCTCAACCTCAACCCCCCTCCTCAACCTTCCTCCTCATCCTCAACCTCCCTTCTCATCCTCAACCTCCCTCCTCAACCCCCCATCCTCATCCTCCCTCTTCAACCTCCCCATCCTCAACCCCCTCCTCAACCCCCCATCCTCAACCCCCTCCTCAACCTCAACCCCCGTCCTCAACCTCCCTCCTCATCCTGAACCTCCCTCCTCATCCTCCCTCCTCAACCCCCCCATCCTCAACCCCCAGCTCACATGACGTCACATGCGTGCCGGTTCAAGAAGGAGCGGAGGCCGGAGCAAAAGCAGGTAAGTGAGGGGAAAGGGAGAGGGGGAGGTATTTTGGGGGGTTTAGAATGAGGAGGGGGGTTTAGAATGAGGAGGGGGGTTGAGGATGAGAAGGGGGGAGGGAAAGAGACACGGGGGGGTTAGAGAGACACGGGTGGTAGAGAGACACTGGGGGAGGGGGGGGGGTTGTTAGAGAGACAAGAGGGGGAGAGTGACTCGAGTATAAGCCGAGGGGGCCCTTTTTAGCCTTAAAAAAAGGGCTGAAAAACTCGGCTTATACTCGAGTATATACGATATATATATATATATATATATATATATATTTTTTTTTTTTTTTTTTTTTATTGATTTTATTCTTCAGCTCTCTACTATAAATTTGCCCCCCCCTTTTCTTTGAAGTCCCTCCTTTTATTTAAACTCCTACACTTATACTAGAAATGTTCGCAAGCTCACAAGTTCGCCCCTTCTCATGTTTATATTTAGTTCTGCCTTCTCAACTGGACATAATTAGTGCACTCTGCAATTTATCAGCCTTTACTTGCAAAAGGAAAATCCACTTGCAAACAGCCCCAAACAGCTCACAAACCTTTATACTTGCTTAACACAGTCAATCCACACCCCTCTCACCTGGACACAATTAGTGCACTCTGCAATTAATCACCCTTTACTTGCAAAAGGAAAATCCACTTGCAAAAAACATTATACAAACAAATAACTCATATAATATTAAACGCATTTATATAAGAATATATTATTCAAGGTTGCTTCCTTTTTTATTTGTCTTTAAGAAGCAAAACAACTGAACATAAAATAAAATGTAAATTACAACTTTTATACTTATATCCCCTAAGTGTTTCAAAAGCTCTAATTTTTTGTGATTGTATTGATCCAAGAGGCCAATTTCCTGTCATAATGTAATAACCTGTTTTCTAATGAGTATGTTAGTCTTTACAAGTAGGCCTCTTCGTCTATTTTCTCTGTAATAATGCACCAGGAGAGGTCACATGTTTTCTATCTCGTTACAATATGTAATTTTACAACATTAATTATTGTTGCTAACAGTTTTTTTACTTACAAATTTGAATTCTCTAGGGAACATTCCTTTTAAACAAATTTGTAGTGTAAGTATTATTTGTCTACTGTGCATATCATTAATTATTTCATCAATTATCTGCCATATTTTCCTAACTATTACACAATTCCACCATATATGGAAATATGATTTCTCTTGTCCACATCCTATAAAGCAATAATATTTTATGCAATTTTTTGGTGCCATATACATTCTAGTAATTTTAAGGCTTGTTTCCAATAAAGTGTTATTTCTACAAGTAGTACTTTGAAAAGCTCGACTTTTAACCAAATCTTTATTATCTATATTAATGTTCAGATAATTTTCCCATATTCTTTATATGATTTTTTTAAAGCAGAGCTTTGATTATTTTAACTTATCACTTGCTGGAGTTCAGTAAATGCAAGATGTGAAGTTCAGCTGTACAAAAATACATCAACCGAGGATGTTTATTAATAGCAAAGTTTTTGTAATAATCTAACTAAAGTACACACACTAGCACAGTTTTGACAATTTTTGGTAATTTGTGTACAGCGAAGATCTAGCATAGCCCCTCCACTTGCTCTTCACCAAAAGACTGACAACAACCAGCTATTGAAGATGACTTAATACATCATCTAAGGTGCCTGAAGAGTGCATCTTCAGTTAAGGTGCTTTACAGAATTGTTGTGCATTTTTATTACTGATAATATGCTTTCCTTATAGAGGATGGAGAGAAGCACACATGTAGTCTTAAAAATTAACTTGCAAATGTAAGTATTAAAAGCTGTATTTACTTTTATTGCTTCTAATACTGAATGTAATTTTATTTCGCAACTAATTAAAGAAATAAATGAAACCCTAATTTTCAAACAGTATAATGATTCTTTAAATCAACAGCTCTTTTTTAAACTTGGTGGCTTTTAAAGACAAAGCCAAGAATTTTCCACACGCACTGCTTCTTATGAATTTTTGACCCTAGTTTTGGCTATAATATTCAGCTAGAGGAACTACCATTGAAGTACCAAACATACCATGCTCTTGACAGCCCTTACCAATTTGGAGAATGTGCTGTCATCATTATGTCCCTGGGTACAGGCCAAATGGATTGGTGGGCAAACACCTCCTTGGATAGATTCTCTATAGAAGTTGCGGCCTCTGGGCTACTACTTCTCATCGCGAAAAGGGTACATAACAAGTCTCTGGAGACCCCATTCTAATATCGGCTTACGAAGAGCATGAAGAGTGAATCAGGTAATGGATATTGCGATCAATATCTTTGCACTAATACTTATGGCAGCTCACGACTCCCTGAGATCTTTGCTCATTAGACACATTAACCATGAATAATACTCTTCATATAAAGACTTAGATTTAAAAAAAAAAAAAAAAAAAAAATTATATATATATATATATATATATATATATATACTTTTTTACTCATATTTATAAATATAAATATATATATATATATATATATATATATATATATATTTGCCACCCACTCTTTTATCTCTAGTTTTATCTCATTTGTTATGTTCACTTTTAGCTCCAGTTTTATCTCCAATATTTCTGCCCACTTTTATTCTTTTAGCTCCAGTTTTTAAATAAACTTTTTAACTGCAAATTGTCTCTCCAGTTTTAAACTCCAGTTTTAACTCCACTTTTATCTCCACTTTTGAAAAGCGATGCTAAAAATGGAGCTACAAAGCAGAGTGGAGATAAAAAGTTTAGTTACACTCCACTCATCTTTGTAGCTCCATTTTTAGCATGGCTTTTCTTCCTCTGTTTTTAATCATTTTGTCAGCCCATGTTAGCTGTCATCTTCTCTTCTGCACCATTTGTTATATAACAGTGGTGGAACTAGATAATGGAGGGCCCCGGTGTGGGCCCATCAAGGGGGGTTGTAAAATAACTTTTTGCACTGGAGCCCAGTACCAACTCACTTAGTGGCCCTAACCAAGACCCCTTTCCATAACAACTCCCCTCCTTAAAACCCGTTTCAAAAACAGCACCCGTCCCCAAGACCCTTTCCCATAGCTACTATTCCCCAAGACCCCTTTCCATTGCTACTCCACTTCCCATAGATGTTTATCTTGGTGGGGATCTGCTGCGGCTGAGGGGGTTCAGGTTGAGGCGGACCCTACATTACAGAAATACAGGGATGAGTCACATCATTTGGATGTCAGCAGCGCATAGCCAATGAAATACGGCATGCGTCATAAGCTGCTTGATGTTTATAAAAGGTGACAGGTAGGCATTCTGCAAACATATAAACCATCATTGTCATGGGTATAACATGTGATTTATCTGAGGGTGGCAGTATTTCTGAAACAGCACAGTCTGTGAACTGTTCGCATGCTGCTGTGGTTAAAGAGTACAGTGACTAGATAACTGCACCATTGTGAATAAATGGTGTGGAGACTGTGGAACATCACATGCTATTGATGTCAGAGGTAAGCGTTGGCTCCACAGGTGTGTCAGGGCCACCAACACGCTACAGCAACTCACCATCCAAACAACCAGGGGGCTATCAGACTTGTGTCTAAAATGTCAGTACATCGAACCCTGTTGCATATGGGGCTCTGAAACAAACGGCTGGTCACTGCACTCATGCTGATGAGGATTCATTGTCAAAAATGGCTTCAATTTGCACAACAGTACTAAAATTGAAACTCTTCTGATTGGCAAAGGATTGCCTTCTCTGATGAGTCATGTTTTCTGCTCCATTAACTGGACGGACGTTGGCGTGCCAGGTGCGAAACCTCCGAGAACAAACACTCTGCAACCATTGTCGGAAGAACACAAGCTGGTGGCAGGAGCATTATGCTCTGGAGAATGTTTTCCTGGCATTCTCTGGGTCCACCCAAACTCTGGAACGCACTCTCAACCAATTCGATTATCTATCCATCCTTGCTGATCAAGTACACCCATACATGTTGACTGTCTTCTCTGGAGCGGATGGAATCTTCCAGGACAATGCAACATGTCATATGGCCTGAATTGTCTGGGAGTGGTTGGAGGAGCACAGCGAAGACTTCCAAGTACTTCCTTGGCCTCCAAGTTCCCCCTACTTGAACCCCATCGAGCACCTGTGGGAACACTTTGATCGCCATGTTAGACGTATGGATCCTCCCCCAGATACCATTGCCAACCTTCCAGCATCCTTTTAACATACTATCACGGGAACTACCTGCTGTCTGTGCTGCAGATGGAGGTTATTTGGGTCATAAAAATGTGACTCAAATGTGCATATACATATACGATCTATACAAAGCAGCCTCTTTGCATAACACTCAGTTCCTCTCAATATCCACCGCCACATAGCACCCTTCCCTTAGCATCCATCCCTACAAGGTACCCAAATCTTGTCAGCAGCCATCTCCCTCTCAACACTCACCTCACATGGTTTGGCCGGGGTGGGTTGGGGCGGGTGAGGTGGGGTACTGCACTGCAATACAGAAAAAAGCCAACATTGCACCACCTGCACCATTGATAGCTCTGCCCCTTTTTGTAAGCCTATCATTAATGCAAATAGACCAATAGACACCAGCAAACACAGAACAAAAACTTGATAGATAATAGGTGGATAGAAAAACAGATGACATATGGACAGATACATAGATATATAAACAATACATAGACATTGTCTTTTCTTCTATTTTGTGTCTCTCTGGGTGTGAATGAATGTATTTCTAATGCATCCCCTGTATCATTTGGTGCTCATAAAATGAGCTAATATTGTTAGTTTCAGTTTTCAACAGGTTAGCACAGAAATAATGATGTATTTTTTTTCAAAAGCAATAACAGTGGTGTAAGAACCATGTTGCCTTGTATTATGGCCTCGTCTCTTATAGCCCAGTTTCCAGCCTGAGGTTGAATGTAGCAGGTTGTTGGATATTAACACTTGCACTATTAAATCCTTATCCAAAGACTGAACTGTGAACATCATAAATAGCTGAATACTGGGTCTCTCTCTCTCTCTCTCTTTCTCTCTGCTTCTTTCATCTTACCTTCTACTTATTGTTTTTTGAAAAATGAGAGATGCAACTGTACAAAAAAACAAATAGTTTTATGACATTAATATCTATAATTCATATTGAGGCATAAACATGTACAACATTTTTAATCCTTTACCACAGCAGCAATCTGCTTCTGCTCTGCATTTTCTCCAAGGTAAGGCCCTGTAATTACCTCATTCTGTGGTCAATGGTCATGAGGTCTCTGTAGACACACAAAGTCTTGTGGTGGGCCATTCTACCAAAAATAACTTGTTAGAGTCGCTGGAAAAGGGAACATGGTTCAATATTCTAAAAAAAACTGTTTCTTGGCAAAATAACAGCTTGACTTTTCCTGCTTAGAGTCTAGAAAGTCTTTAAATGTGCCAGTTTAACTAAAACTAGGTTTATTTTCTATTAAGGAAAACACCAAAAGAAGATCTAGTATACATGTAAAAGTTTGGTAACATGTCTAGCTTGTCAATTCTTCCTTCTTGTTTTTAAAAACCGGAGACCACCATTAGAATTTCCACTTTTATAAGTGATACTTTGAATGCTGAGCTGATGGAATCAGAATATCAAGAACCACTTCAAAAGTCAGTGAATCTACAACCTCCATTCTAAACACATAGTTATATTCAGATAGATAGTCCAATATATAATAAATTGATAGATAGATAGATAGATAGATAGATAGATAGAAATAAAAATAGATAGATAGATAGAGAGATAGATAGATAGAAAAATAGAGTAATATAGAACATAAAAGTCAATAAAAGACAAGCACTACAATTTGTACACATATAATGAACCATAAGTGCACTGTTTCATGTAAGAGCAACGTTAGTTAATGTGGAACTTTCCCTTTAATGTTGTTGCTTAACACAACTTCAGATAATCATGTTTGTAGGTACAGATTATGTTCATTCATAGCCATGTCTATGCATTTGTGTTTGTGACTTATGACTATTTGTGTGTGTTTAAGGACCATCATGACACTAAGTATAAAGTATAAACACTACACTGCACTATACCCACATTAAATCTAAACTAGCCCCCTCTCCACTAACCTTTTAACACCTACACTACCTACCTACACTACCTATCTGTCACCTAATAACCCCCACCACTCTAATTGCAGAAAATAAAAAAAACTAAATTCACCAAAAATAAATAATCTACAGTACATAAAATAAAAATCTATATTACAGAAAATAAAAAAAACCTAAGTCACAAAAAATAAAAAAGGAACATTAGAGAAAAAATAAAATAAAACATTACACACCTGAAAAGGAAATACATACAGTGGAATACATACAATACAATACAAATACAATACAATACAATACCCTCTATAACATACAATCAATACTATCTATCTAAAATACATCACCTAATCTAATATACAATAATATATCATATAAAATACATTTCCCAATCTAATCTACAATAAATCCTACCTAAAATACATCCCCAAATCTAATATACAATAAATCCTAACTACCGTATTTATCGGCATATAACACGCACTGGCGTATAACACGCACCTCATTTTAAGAAGGGAATTTCAGGGGGAAAAAAATTCAAATAAAGAACTTTGAAGCAAAATCCTCAACCTCAACCTCCCTCCTCATCCTCAACCCCCTCCTCAACCTCCCTCATCATCCTCAACCCCCCTCTTCATCCTCAACCCCCTCCTCATCCTCAACCCCCCTCCTCATCCACAACCCCCTCCTCAACCTCCCTCTTCATCCTTCCTCCTCAATCTTCCCATCCTCAACCGCCTCCTCAACCCCCCAATCCTCAAATCCCCTCAACCCTCCTCCTCAACCCCCAAACCTCATCCTCCTTCCTCAACCCCCCTATCCTCAACCCCCCTCCTCAACCTTAACCCCCCTCCTCAACCTTCCTCCTCATCCTCAACCTCCCTCCTCACTCTAAACCCCCGGGTGCCACCCGGTATATGCTAATGACGTGGCGCGATGGCGCACATGTGACGTCACCGGGTCAAGGAGCGGAGCGGAAGCCGGAGCTGAAGCAGGTAAGTGAGGTGGAGGTATTTAGGGGGGTTTAGGTTGAGGAGGGGGACTTAGGTTGAGGAGGAGGGGGGTTTAGGTTGAGGAGGGGGGGTTAGAATGCGGAGGGGGTTTAGAGTGAGGAGGGAGGTTGAGGATGAGGAGGGGGGAGTAAATATCGGCGTATAACACGCACCTATTATTTGCTCCCTATTTTCAGGGAGAAAAAGTGCGTGTTATACGCCGATAAATACGGTATCTAAAATACATAACCCTATATAACATACAATAAATGCTATCTCTATATACAAACTCTAATTCTAAGCTAAAATAAAATAATTAAGACCACTTACCTTTGCAGATGTCCCTTCAGATCAGCAACCTAGCAAAAAAAAAAGTACAAACAAATTTACAGAAAATAAATACACATTATAAATATTATAAATATTCTACTCACCTTTCCAACATGTCCCCGTCCTTCTTCTTTTCTTCTCCGGCGCGGCCCCTGTTAAAAAAAAAACAGGCATAAACATAAAAAACTAAAAAATAAACATAATATACATTGTACTTACCTCCCCGCGATGTCCCTGGCCTCCTCCTCTTCTGCCCCACCCTGGAATCGCGCTAAAAAAACAAAAAAAACAAAAAAAACTCCCAACGCTAATGAGCCTCCTAGAGCCTTTTCCGGAAGATAATAGGCAATGGCGCCTTCTAATTGGCTGAAAACACTGTCTATCAAATTCAGCCAATCAGAAGGCGTCAAAGTGTGAGCAAATCAGAAAGGGATACACCCCAAAATCCCACTCTGATTGGATAATGCGCCTGTCAATCTTTATTCAAACCAATAACAAGGCTCAGATGCCTTCAGCTAATCACAGTGGAATACACCCACACAGGGTGCAATGTATATTATGTTTATTTTACTTTTTTTTATGTTTATGTATGTTGTACTAATGTAATGTTTTTTTTAACAGGGGAGAAGAAGAAAAGAAGAAGGACGGGGACATGCTGGAAAGGTGAGTAGAATATTTAGAATATTTAGAATGTTTATTTATTTTCTGTAAATGTATTGTACTATTTTTTTTTTTGCTGATCTGAAGGGACATCTGCAAAGGTAAGTGGTCTTAATTATTTTACTTTAGCTTAGAATTGGGATTTGTATACGTAGATAGCATTTATTGTATGTTATATAGGGGTATGTATTTTAGATAGTTAGGATTTATTGTATGTTAGGGGTATGTATTTTAGATAGTTAGGATTAATTGTATATTACATAGTATTGTATGTTACATAGGGGTATGTATTTTAGATAATTAGGATTTATTGTATATTAGATAGATTGGGTGATGTATTTTAGTTAGTTAGGATTTATTGTAAATTATATAGTATTTATTGTATGTTAGGGGTATGCATTTTAGATAGGATGTATTGTATATTATATAGTATTGCATGTTAGATAGGGGTATGTATTTTAGATAGTTAGGATTTATTGCATACTAGCGACTTGCCCGTCAAAAAATGACGGCAATGAGATGTGTATGTTTGGAAAGTTGTTTAATTATTAATATCCGTATTTGACATTTCGGAACCGTTTCTAAAAAATGACGGTCAATAAAAGAAAGTGTTGAAATGCTGTTTGTCACACAATGTGAGTGTACTGTGTGCCTCAAGTAACTAATTTCCTCAAAAAGCAGACATGACATAAAATAATAAAAAATAAAATCACCAAAAATAAAAAATGTACATTACAGAACCAAAAAAAGAAACCTAAGTGACCAAAAATAAAAAAGTAACATTACAGAAACTAAAAAAATACATTACAACCTCCCGTCAGTACAAATTTAAAAAAAAAATTACACACCTGAAAAAGAAATACATCTAATGCATATATATAATACAAAACAACAGAATTAAATAAACTAAAATACAACACAATTAAATAAACTAAAATACAATACAATTAAATAAACTACAATACAACCCTATGTAATATACATGCCACGATATAATGTAATATACATCCCACTATGTAATACATCCCCCTATCTATGTAATATACAATACATGCTATCTATATATATATATATATATATATATATCCTAATTGTAAGCTACAATAAAATAATTAAGGCCACTTACCTTTGAGATGTTTCTTCAAAACAGCAAAATACAATAAAAAAGATTCCAAAAATTAATACAACACATTTACATGAAATACCTAAACATTGTAAACATTGTAAACATTGTAAACTTTGTAAACATTCTTTTTTTTTATTTTGTGTAATGTAGTTAATTTTTTTTTGTGAGTTAGTTTTTTATTTCCTGTAATGTAGATTTTTGTGTGTGACTTTAGGCTTTTTTATTTTCTGTAATTACAGTGGTGGTGGTTAATAGGGGGTAGGTAGTGTAGATGTTAATAGGTTAGTGTAGATGGTGTTTAGTTGATCTGTAATGTTTTATTGGGGGGGTCTAGTGCAGTATAGTGTTAATACTTAGTGTCATGATGATCCTTGAGGACCATCATGGCACTTATGTGGGTAATGTAGTGTTGTAACAGGCCCATAATGGTTTTAATATACCCTTATGGGACTGATGGGGTTAAATAGAGGCTTATGGGGGTCTGTATTGCCCCCCATAAGTGACAGGGTTAATGAAGGGTGTAACGGAGTTGGAACACGAATCCAATATCTCCGCTGGTATACGGTAAAATACCCAAGAGGCACTACAGTCTCACCATTCCCAACCTTCCATATTGGGCGACACTCAATAGGGAGTTCAAGACTACTGACTTTATTTTGTTATGTGCAGAAATATATATACACATCTCTTCCCACAGGCAATACACATCCCCCATAGTTGACCACACAATACACATAGAGGGACAATAGGTGGGCCACACCTCCCTGAGGCTACCTGGCAACTTTGATACACTCAGACATTGATTAGATCATCCTTCTTTGTTCTTATGTCTGAGAATGAAAACACTTTATACAATAGACTTCCTTATCTTATGATGAGTCTCTGTAATAGGATTATCTATTATGCCAAGGTCTGCAATAGTCTGGGCTAATATTCTGCAGAGCATAAACCAACATACATACAGTATAATAGTAGGATCATATTTTAACCATAATAATAACCATAAAACAGGGTAAAACAGTGATGGGTTCCGTTACACACCTACCCTGTGACCATAAGCCGGCATACACGGTCTGATCCTAACGGATCGGTCTGGGGATGTCCGGACAAAAGTATTTGTTGGTCAATTCTCTAGTTTGACAACCAATCAGCATTACTGCAATTCACATTTACTCACATTTCACATATCCCCAGATAGCTGGGATCTGAGCGCACAAAACTACCGAATAGCGCTCAGATCCTATTCACACAGTTCAATTGCCATGTAGCTAAAGTCTTTCCCATAGTCTTTCATTATATGAATGGGCTCCATGGCATAGCTATCTGGGGTATCACCGCTCCCACAGGGCAAGTACCGAATGACCCCCCTGTATTTAAAGGGCCAGAATGAGTGACATACACTCTGGTATGGCCAAATACTGTTTTTAAAGGGCAATATGTCCCAGGGCCATAGTCGCAGGGCAGGAGGCTGGCAATAAGTCCTCTCCAGGACAAAGTGGCGAAGGGCACTTCGTCACCCATCTCCCCTTTGGGGGGAAGTCTAACCAGGCACCTGGATATTTTGCTGTGGTGATGGGGCAACACGCTGAGGGGACTTGAGGGGCAGCGGCCATTGGCACTCTGCCCTGATGCCAGCTCTTCTGCTGGTATAACCTGCACTGTACAATGGACAAAGGGAGGGCAGAGGCCGACTGCATTCTGCCCCGCTGTCAGCTCTTCTGCTGGGGTACTTGGGACATATTCCGGCTCAGTAGCCTGGGAAAGGTGGGGGTCAGTGGGGGTTAACATTTCCTCTGTTAACCCTGGGGCCACATTAGGAGTTAGCTGGGGAGGGGAATTTGTACTTACCCCCTCCTCCGGTTTTCCCAGTGAGGGTAGTTGGGGATCTGGACAGGCTGTCCAGCATCCCGGTAGGTCAGGCACAGAGAACACGGTCCCATCTGCGCCGTCTGGGAGATTGGTGTCTCCCCTTGTTAGGGTAAGCTGTCGCTGGGGGGAGAGGGCGACACCTTCAGCTCCCTGGGGTTCACACTGCCGCTGGGGGGGAAGGACGCCACCTTCAGCCCCCTGGGGTACTCACTGCTGCTGGGGAGGGGGAAGGATGACACCTTCGGCCCCCTGGAGTATACACTGCCCCTGGGGATGAAGGACGACACCTTCTGCTCCCTGGGGTACACACTGCCGCTGAGGAGGAAGGACGGCACCTTCTGCTCCCTGGGGTACACACTGACGCTGGGGGGGAAGGATGACACCTTCAGCTCCCTGGGGTACACACTGCCACTGGGGAGGAAGGACGACCCCTTCTGCTCCCTGGGGTACACACTGTCGCTGGGGAGGAAGGACGGCACCTTCTGCTCCCTGGGGTATACACTGTCGCTGGGGAGGAAGGACGGCACCTTCAGCTCCCTGGGGTACACACTGCCGCTGGGGAGGAAGGACGACACCTTCAGCTCCCTGGGGTACACACTGCCGCTGGGGAGGAAGGACGGCACCTTCTGCTCCCTGGGATACACACTGCCGCTGGGGGGGAAGGACGACACCTTCGGCCTCCTGGGGTACACACTGCCGCTGGGGAGGAAGGACGGCCCCTTCTGCTCCCTGGGGTACACACTGTCGCTGGGGAGGAAGGACGGCACCTTCTGCTCCCTGGGGTACACACTGTCGCTGGGGAGGAAGGATGACACCTTCTGCTCCCTGGGGTACACCCTGTCGCTGGGGAGGGGATTTAGTTGGAGTATTCCACGTGGAGCGGTTTCTGTTTCTGGGACAGTCTTTCTGCATGTGCCCCTGCTGGTTACACTTGTGGCACCTGATGTACCGTGGAGGGGTTTGGTAGTTCCCACCACCCGGACGCAGTGCTGGGGGGGGGGGGGTTAATGGTGGGAGGTGGGTTAGCAGCTCCCAAGATGGACCGTCCCCTTGCCCGCTGTTTTTCCATTATGTATTTGTGGACATCTGTCATTAACCATTCCAAGGTTTTTATGGGAAGCGTACCTGGGAAAAAGGCCAGTCTGCTTTGCAGTTCTCTTCCAAACTCAGTCTGTGTGCTGTCCGTAAGAGGTACTGTAGCCGCTGCCCGGTCTCCCTCCATGAGTTCCTTTCTGTCTGCATCCCTGTAGTCCACGGCTGCCTCCTCCTCCTCATCATGGAACACTGTCCGAAAACTAGCCGGTTCTATCCTGCTGTAGCCAGGGGCGCTGTACGGATACTAGCTTTGCCTTCAATTTGTAACTCCACGGATTGGTGTCTCGTGTAGCTGTCCTTCTGACCGTGGGAACAATCCCGCCACTTGCCACCAAATGTAACAGAGTTAGAACACGAATCCAATATCTCCGCTGGTATACGGTAAAATACCCAAGAGGCACTACAGTCTCACCATTCCCAACCTCCCATATTGGACGACACTCAATAGGGAGTTCAAGACTACTGACGTTATTTTGTTATGTGCAGAAATATATATACACATCTCTTCCCACAGGCAATACACATCCCCCATAGATGGCCACACAATACACATAGAGGGACAATAGGTGGGTCACACCTCCCTGAGGCTACCTGGCAACTTTGATACAATCAGACATTGATTAGATCATCCTTCTTTGTTCTTATGTCTGAGAATGAAAACACTTTATACAATAGACTTCCTTATCTTATGAGGAGTCTCTGTAATAGGATTATCTATTATGCCAAGGTCTGCAATAGTCTGGGCTAATATTCTGCAGAGCATAAACCAACATACATACAGTATAATAGTAGGATCATATTTTAACCATAATAATAACCATAAAACAGTGTAAAACAGTGATGGGTTCCGTTACAAAGGGCTTATGGGGGTCTGTATTGACCCCCATGAGTGACAGGCTTAATGAAGGGCTTATGGAGGTCTCTATTGACCTCCAGGAGTGACGGGGTTAATGAGGGTTTTATGGGGGTCTGTATTGACCCACATGATTGACAAGGTGACAGTGTATTTTTTTTTTCTTTTACAACGGGTCCTTTAAGGACCTTTGCGGTCCTTTAAGGACCTGTAACGCGGGGATTTTGTATTTCGATTGCAGCGGGGCCCCCCGATCGCGTGCAATCGGGACCCCCACTGCGATGGTTAATGTTGGATTAATGCAGGGCTCGGAATTATCTCGGATCCTCTGCGGTTAATCCGGGTTTCCGAGCTTATCTCGGATCCCTTCTTGGGTAAGTTGTAGGTGGCTGAGCGGTCCTGGGTCTTTGAGCCTCGTTTTCATTTTTTTCGGCGGCCATTTTTTCTCTCACTTAGGGGATTTTCGTGTGTTTGAACTCGGGAATTTGGACTTAAATGGAGATGTAACTTCACTTTCAAAGGTCCTAGGTGCCCCCCCTTGCTATGGGTAAGCTTTCTATGTCGTGTTTGTGGGTATTTGGTGTGTTTTCACTGTTTGTAGTGGCGTGCGGGTCGGCCGTTATAGTGGGATTCTTAGCGCGTGTCGGTGTCTCTTACGTTAAGGTTGCCTCATTCCCTAAGTGCTTTGCGAGGACCCGCATAGCAAATGCGGCCCCTTGCTTCGAGAGGACCCGCATTTGCGGAAGCGAGGGCCTCAGTTGCAGCCAGCAACTGAGGCCCTCGTCCGCGGTGTGTGTAACCGGGTGTGAGGCGCCTTTGAGATTTTTTTTTGTTTAAAAGTCGTGTGTGTGTGTTAACACAGCCGACATTGGAGCCTCCACCTCCGCAAATGCGGACCCTCGCTTCGCGAGGAGTCGCATTTGCGGGGACGTTACGTTGTTTTTTTTTTGGCTTGGAGGTTGGGGTTTTTTTGTTAAAAAGTCGTGTGTGTGGTGTGTTTGTGTTAACACAGCCGACGTTGAGCCTCCACCTCCGCAAATGCGGACCCTCGCTTCTCGAGGATCTGCATTTGCGTGGACGTTGGGATGCTCCACCACAGCAAATGCGACCCCTCCGCTTCGCGAGGACCCGCATTTGTGGGGAAAAAAGAGCCCTCAAGCGTGAGCAACGGCCCGCATGCTCACAACTATATATGTGATTAGATAGATTGGGAGATGTGTTTTAGATAAATAGTATTGATTTTATGTTAGGTAGGGGGGTAATGTATTTTATTTTATTTGTATTGTATTGTATGTATTCTATGTATTTCCTTTAAAGGTGTGTGATTTTTTTTTTCTGTAGTGGAGGGGGGGATATTTGTAATATATTTTTTTCATTTTCTGTAATGTTCCTTTTTTTCTTTTTTGTGAGTTAAGTTTTTTATTTTATGTAATGCAGATTTTTTATTTTTGGTGACTTAGATTTTGTTATTTTTTGTAATTAGACTGGTGGGGGGGTTGATTAGGGGGTAGGTAGGTAGTTTAGGTAGGTAGTGTAGGTGGTAATAGGTTAGTGTAGAGGGGTGTTAGTTTAGATTTAATGGTTTATTGGGGGGTATAGTGCAGTGTAGTGTTTATACTTAGTGTCATGAGGGTACTGGAAAACCCTCATAGCACTTACAGGGTAATGTTAGGCTTCCAACTGTCCCATATAAATACCCTTATGGGACTACCCTTATGGGACTAATGGGGTTAAATAGAGGCTTATGAGGATCTGTATAGACCCCCCATAAGAGACCGGGTTAAAATGGTGTAGTGCTTACACTTTGGGTCATGAGGGTCCTGGATGACCCTCATGGCACTTATAGTGTTACTAGCGAATTGCCCATCAAAAAATGACGGCAATGAAATTATAAGTGAGCTAATGCTATTTGGTGTATAATAATAAAATAACTAATACTTTACCTATTTTGAAGCATTGCGTTGAAGAGCTGCAATCTGTTTTGATGTTGCTGCAGCATTAGTGGTGTGGAGCTGCTGTGTAAGCGTGGTGAATTTGTGCAGTGTAATAGTGTGCGTGCTCGAGCCGAAACCGTAAAATATCGGCTAATGTGAGAAATGCGTCTGTAGCGGAATATCCGTAGGTGTTTTGTGGTGTTTTGCGTGTTTCTTGAGGTGTTTTGAGTGTTTTGACTGCAGTAGCCTCGTTTTCGTTTTGTTCGGCGGCCATATTTTCTCTTGCTTAGAGAATTTTTTAGTGTCTAAATTCTTTTATTTTGAGTTAAATGAAGGTGTAACTTCATTTTTTGAGGTCCTGGATGCTCCCTCTTGCTGTAGGTAAGCTTTTTATGTATGTGTTGTGTGTATTTATTGTGTTTTTCATTTTTTCATGTCCGCGGGTTGCGGACAATTTTTGTGAGTCCGTAATGTGTGCTAACGTGTCTCGTATGTTGTTTGCGTTGGGTTGCAGTTGCTTCGCGAGGGCCGCAGTTGCTGGCAAGGAGCCCGCAACCGTGAGCAACGGCTCGAGCGGGCTCGCATGCTCACAACTATATGTGTGATACACACACACATTATATATATACACACACACAATATACACACACATTATATATATACACACACACAATATACACACACATTATATATACACACACACATTATATATACACACACAATATACACACACACAATATACACACACACACAATACACACACACATTATATATATACACACACACATTATATTTACACACACACACAATACAATACGCACACAATATACACACACATTATATACATACACATGGTGTTAATGATCAGTGTATAAGTAAGACAATTAGTTTATATGGCAGCTCTCAGTGATTCCACATCTTCCTCAGACCACATTATCTCCCTGTCACTCACAGTCAGCTACCCAGGCCCGGCTCCTCCAGCTCTGAGGCCTGACCAGTCCGCGGATCCCCTGGGTTTCCTGTTCCCCAGGCCGGCCTGAACCTCCCCCACTACCCGCGCTCTCACCACATTCCCGTGGGATTGCCGGGCTCCGGGATGGTTCGGCTAGTGGCAGTGGCGGCGTCTGGCTCCCCCTCCGGAACCCGAACCGGGGACTGGGCGGCCCTGCGAGGGGCATTTTGGGGAGCAGGTGGCTGCTCCATCCCAACAACTGAGGCCCTTGCACGCAGCCCTCGCTACGCGGGCGCAGCGGGCAAGGGCAGCGAGGGCTGTGGGCAAGGGCCTCAGTTGCTGGGATGGAGCGCCTTGCCCTTCGGCGCTCCATCCCAGCAACTGAGGCCCTTGCCCGCAGCCCTCGCTATGCGAGGGCCGAGGGCTCGCTACGCGAGCCCGCAAGCGTGAGCAACGGCCCGTACGCTCACAACTATATATGTGATTACATGAGTTCATTAGTGTGTTATAGGGGTCTATATAGTTGAGGCACACAGTACACTCACATTGTGTGACAAAAAGCATTTCAACACTTTTTTTTATTGGCCCGTCATTTTTGACGGGCAAGTCGCTAGTATAAAATAAAACACAAAAACTATCATTTAGAATGTGTCCCACCTCACTGAATATATAATAAATGTAGAGTCTTTCCCTTAAAAAATAGAGGCAAAGGTCCTCTATTATATATTAGAAAACCCTGTAAAAGAAATTAGGTAAGGTCATTTACTGGGTTTTCTCCATAGTCTCTTCCATATTTGTTGGTCACTGCTGTTACTCTGTAAAAATAAAACTTGATAATCAGTTAGTTTAAGACAGATTTATGATTTTCTGTACTATTGTTTGATTTAAACTGATTCAGTCCTAATCTTAGAGCTTCTAAATCTTTCTGGAACGCATCTCTTTCCTGTTTAAGTTTCAAATTCTCAGCCTTGAGCAATTCATTTTGGGATTTCAGAACATGATGAGGAGTATTGGTATTTATTCTAGTTCTACCATTTGTTCCCCACCTGTTGTGATTCTGTCTATTTTCAATCTTCTGTGTCCATCTGTTTATATTTGTGCCTTTTGTTTGAATTAGAGGTGAAGTGTATCATGTTTTTACAGTTGCTGAAAACATTACCTAATAGTCCACATGCATAGCAAGAAATACTAGTTGCATTAGAAATCAAATTTGTCTGTGGTAGGGTGTTCTTTACACAAATTCTATTTCCCTCCCTTACAATACCATCAGCTCTATTTAGGTAGGGTAACATTTTTAAGAATTGATTGTTGGCAGATACTGATAACCCAACAATTTTTATAATTTCAGGCAGACATCGTTTTAGTAAGGCCTTCTTATAAATTTGATCATTCTAATTAGCCTCAGCATCAGAAGGGTGTGTAAGTTTATAAAATACAATCTGTCAGTATAACCTTGCACAGATTCTCCTCTTTTCTGAATGCAGTTGCCAAAAGCAGAATGGTGATCCCAGGACATTTACAATCTCTTTAACCAAATGCTCTTTAGACCTAGACTCTATAAAAACATCAGAAGGCAAACTAGATCTCTGAGATTGATCTAAACAAGCCATAATCACAGCAAATGTATCAGCATTACATTTTAAAACATTTTCTAAAAAACATTGCAGTCTAATTTCTGGACCTCTGTCTCATTACATTCTGAAACACTAAAAGTAGATACAACAGATTTTCTTTTACCCAGTTGTGCTTTTAGATCATTAATCTCTGTGAGATATACAGTGAGAATGATTAGTCCCCCTACTAGCTGCTAAAAATCTTACTGCACTTTCTGCATCTCTAATTCTTTTCCTAAGTTGTTCATTTTCATTGTGTAGATTCTTATTGTCTAACAATGTCTTCTGGTTATCTAAGCCCAACGCACAAGCTGTACTGGAAGTGAACTTGAGTTTCCAAAGCAGTAGTTAGATCATAAACTTTAGACTCTATAGCTTGTTTCTGCACACTTAAATGTTTATATTGTTCTGCAATCCATTGGGCAGCAAAAAAATAAAGTCGTTTTCCCGTTTGATTTAGACAACTTATTTTCCTCAATGTTTGTTACATAATTCTGGGCATGGGACCATGGATCACACGTATCCACCGTAGAACTAATTATAGCCTCAGATTTATCAACATTAGCAATCTTTTTCATTAAGCCCTTGCAGAAAAGCAAACAATTAAGAAACTAACTAAAAATAATTTAACTAGTAAAACTATTAACACAAAACTTTGCTTTGGAATCCTGATTCTACCACAGCCAAATGTATAACACAAAAAAGTTTTCTACAACTTTCTAACACTACAGCACACAATAGGCATACAGAACATTGATTTATGCAAAATATTATACTTATTAATATGTTCGATTATTACATTAATGTCCTCCTAGGCCAAGGCTCCCCAGATGTTAGAAATTAATATATAATTTCCATAAATCATAGTTTCTTTTGGATAGGTCAATAAACAAAAATACAAAGAAGGCATACTTAAAAAGATATATTTTACATATTGAAGACACGGTTACACAATGGGTTTAGACAAAAAGATAACAGACAAGAAGTATTAAGATGATATTTACAAATACAATACTTATATGAATTCTATATTATTAACACTAGAGTTGTATATAATAGGTTATATTTATATAATACACATTGAAGTCATGTTAAAAGTTGCCAGTATATAAGCCATATTTTACATGTGTATAAATAGTCAACGAGTTTGTTAGCTCTCGTGTGGATGCACTGAGCAGGCTAGATACTGAGCCATGTAGAGCAGAAAAGAACTGTCAAAAGACCTGCGTGACAAAGAAATGGAACTTCATAAAGATGGAAAAGGATATAAAAGGATATCCAAAGCCTTGAAAATGACAGTCAGTACTGTTCAATCACTTATTAAGAAGTGACAAATTTGGGGATCTCTTGATACCAAGCCAAGGTCAGGTAGACCAAGAAATATTTCAGCCACAACTGCCAGGAGAATTGTTGGGAATACAAAGAAATAGATGCTGCTCTGGAAAAAGACGGTGTGGTTGTTTCAAGGAGCACAATACAACGATACTTGAAACGACATGAGCTGCATGGTCAAGTTGGCTGAAAGAAGCCTTTACTGCAACAATGCCAGAAAAAAAGCATGGTTACAATATGCCCGACAACACCTTGACATGCCTCACAGCTTCAGGTACACTGTAATTTGGAGTGACAAGACCAAAATAGAGTTTTATGGTCACAACCATAAGCGGTATGTTTGGAGAGGGGTCAACAAGGCCTATAGTGAAAAGAATATTTTCCCAACTGTGAAGAACGGTGGTGGTTCACTGAGATGAATGCAGCATGTTATCAGAATATACTGGCAGACAATTTGCATTCTTCTGCGTGAAGGCTGCACATGGGATGCTATTGGACTTTCCAGCATGACAATGACAATAAGCACAAGGCCAAGTTGACCCTCCAGTGGTTAAAGCAGAAAAAGGTGACGGTTGTGGAGTGACCATCACAGTCTCCTGACCTTAATATCATCAAGCCACTCTGGGGAGATCTCAAACGTGCGGTTCTTGCAAGATGACCAAAGACTTTGCATTACCTATAGACATTTTGCCAAGATGAATGGACAGCTATACCACCTGCAAGAATTAGGGGCCTCATTGACAACTATTACAAAAGACTGCACGCTGTCATTGATGCTAAAGGGGGCAATACACAGTATTAAGAACTAAGGGTATGCAAATGTTTGAACAGGGTCATTTCATTTTTTTTTTTTTTGCCATGTTTTGTTTTATGACTGTGCCATTCTGTTATAACCTACAGTTGAATATAAATCCAATAAGAAACAAAAGAAATGTGATTTTCCTTCTCACGCATGTTTTCTTTAAAAATGGTACATATATTACCAAATCGCCAAGGGTATGCAAAATTTTGAGCACAACTAGGTTTTATTAAATAATTACAAATTTGATTTACACCTCCTGGAATGTAAATACTGTTACAAAGTTTTGCCATCTACAAAGAGACAAATCTTTCCATGCAGCACATTAGTAATATCACTAATTAAAATGTTAAACAAAAAGGCCCAACACAGATTCCTGAGACACTTTGCTAGAAACCAGCCCTTTTTCTGACTGCATTTCTTAAGCCATGACTCTCTGAAGCCTATCCTTCAGCCAGTGTCCTATCCACACAACTACCTTTAAATCCAATTCCAGGCTATGCAGTTTAAGAATTTCATGATGTGGAAGGTCTGACACACCAAATGCTTTAACATTTTACTTAATTTTTTTAAACAAATATATGTTTATGTGTACTGGCATTTTCAGTGCTTGTTTTAAAGAATGCTGACATATTCCTCATATAAGAGGCTACTTTGAATGAAGCAGTAGAGCAAGTTTCTATCTGCACAATGAAAAAGTGGTTGCTTCAACCGCCAGTTCTCTCATTATGACTTTGTAAGTTTGTATCAAAGAAAGTGACTTGTCATCTGTCACATCCTGCAATGGCACCTGATTTTTTTTATATCACACAGATTGTGCAATACTCATCAGTATAACCTCCTATTCATGATATGCTATCAATATAGGAACCTTGCCATGCTACATTGACTACAACCTTGAAAAATGCCTGCCAAGTGCTGTACATCACTATCTCTTGCCATCCTGATGAGCCGATAGATCGGGTGCGGACCCTCAGCCTTGTGTGATTGCTGAAGCTAAGTGTATAATCAAACATTGCTATCTGAGAAGGTTAGCATTATTAGCAGATACTGAGAAATGGGATTTAATAGACATTACTGAAACATGGTGGGATAACTCTCATGACTGGACTGTTAATCTGGATGGTTATAACATATTTAGAAAAGATATGGACAATGGTTAAAGATGAGGAGGGGTCTGTCTGTATATTAAGCCTGGTTTTAAGCCTATAGTAAGAGAAGATATTTATGCTGGAACTAGTTATAATGGTTAATGCTTGTGGGTAGAGTTAAATAGCGGAGGAGCAAATCTTATAAGAATATTGAGTATGTAGTAAACCCGAAATCTATAATTGGAGCTGCAAATAATATTACAAATTGGAAATGCAGCTAAGCATGGTCAATATTTGATAATGAAAAAAATACATGAATGAGACCAGCAGTCTAGATAAGGGAAGCAGGTTCTTGAGTAAACTCAGAGATCATTATATGGCCCAGGCCCAGGTTATTCAAGAGCCTACTAGTAATGAGGCTATTTTGGCTTAAGTTATCACAAATAATATTAACATAATATCCAATGTTGAAATAGGGGTAACCTTGGGAAGCAGTGATCACAACGCAGTCTCATTTGAGATTGAATTAAAAGGACAACAAAAACTCTGGGCAGATTTTAACGGTCTAAGGGCAGCAATACAAAGTATAGACTGGGACAAAGAAGTGATAGGTAAAAATTCTGAACATAAACATTTACTAAATATATATACTTATCACCATATACCATGTGGAAACAAAATAAAAGGAGTAAATCACATCCAATGTGACTTAACAATGAATTAAAAATCAAGATACGGAGTAAAAAACAGGCAGTTACATTATACAAACAAGAGGGAACAGAGACTGCTTTACATGAGTACAAAGAAATCAACAAGGCTTTCAAAAGAACTATTAGTCTGGCTAAAATTGAAAATGAAAAGTTAGTTGCAAAGGAGACAGGGACCCCAGGTTCCCCTGTACCCCTTGCCCCCACCTTTGTTCTCCTTGGGCCCCCTTTTTGCTCCTCGAGCATCACCTTTGTGCTCTTTGGGCTAACCAGATGCTTTATGTCTATATACATGTATATGTGTGTATGTACATGTTATTTATATATGTACAGTTGCAAGCAAAAGTATGTGAACCCTTTGGAATGATATGGATTTCTGCACAAATTGGTCAAAAAATGTGATCTGATCTTCATCTAAGTCACAACAATAGACAATCACAGTCTGCTTAAACAAATAACACACAAAGTATTAAATGTTGCCATGTTTTTATTCAACACACCATGTAAACATTCACAGTGCAGGTGGAAAAAGAATGTGAACCCTTGGATTTAATAACTGGTTGTACCTCCTTTGACAGCAATAACTACAACCAAACATTTCCTGTAGTTGCAGATCAGATGTGCACAACGGTCAGGAGTAATTCTTGACCATTTCTCTTTACAGAACTGTTTCAGTTCAGCAATATTCTTGGGATGTTTGGTGTGAATCGCTTTCTTGAGGTCATGCCACAACATCTCAATCGGGTTGAGGTCAGGACTCTGACTGGGCCACTTCAGAAGGCGTATTTTCTTCTGTTTAACCCATTCTGTTGTTGATTTACTTCTATGCTTTGGGTCGTTGTCCTGTTGTAACACCCATCTTCTGTTGAGCTTCAGCTGGTGGACAGATGGCCTTAAGTTCTCCTGCAAAATGTCTTCATAAACTTGGGAATTCATTTTTCCTTCGATGATAGCAATCCGTCCAGGCCCTCGCAGCAAAGCAGCCCCAAACCATGATGCCCCCACCACCGTAGTTCACAGTTGGGATGAGGATTTGATGTTGGTGTGCTGTGCCTCTTTTTCTCCACACATAGTGTTGTGTGTTTCTTCCAAACAACTCAACTTTAGTTTCATCTGTCCCCAGAATATTTTGCCAGTACTGCTGTGGAACATCCAGGTGCTCTTGTGCAAACTGTAAACGTGCAGCAATGTTTTGCTTGGATAGCAGTGGCTTCCTCTGTGGTATCCTCCCATGAAATCCATTCTTGTTTAGTGTTTTACATATCGTAGATTCGCTAACAGGGATGTTAGCATATGCCAGAGACTTTTGTAACTCTTTAGCTGACACTCTAGGATTCTTCTTCACCTCATTGAGCAGTCTGTGCTGTGCTCTTGCAGTCATCTTTACAGGACGGCCACTCCTAGGGAGAGTAGCAGCAGTGCTGAACTTTTTCCATTTATAGACAATTTGTCTTACCGTGGACTGATGAACAGCAAGGCTTTTGGAGATACTTTTATAACCCTTTCCAGCTTTATGCAAGTCAACAATTCTTAATAATAGGTCTTCTGAGAGCTCTTTTGTGTGAGGCATCATTTACATCAGCATCAGGCAATGCTTCTTGTGAAAAGCAAACCCAGAACTGGTGTGTGTTTTTTATAGGACAGGGCAGCTGTAACCAACACCTCCAATCTCATCTCATTGATTGGACTCCAGTTGGCTGACACCTCACTCCAATAAGCTTTTGGAGATGTCATTAGTCTAGGGGTTCACATACTTTTTCCACCTGCACTGTGAATGTTTACATGGTGTGTTCAATAACAACATGGTAACATTTAATTCTTTGTGTGTTATTAGTTTAAGCAGAGTGTGATTGTCTATTGTTGTGACTTAGATGAAGATCAGATCACATTTTATGACCAATTTGTGCAGAAATCCATATCATTCCAAAAGGTTCACATACTTTTGCTTGCAACTGTATGTATTCATGTATATATGCGGAAGAGGGGGGGGGAGGGGGTCTTCACCAGGGCCCTCAGAAGGTCAGGAAGGAAGCTATAGGAGCATCACAATGTGAAACAGGCTGTCTGACAATTAGTGACCAGGAAAAGGCAGATGAGCTAAATTGGTTCTTTTCTTTGGTATACACAAAGTGGTTGGGGCAACGCCATATAATGGGGCTACACTACTTTCACCAAATGATTTGTTAATGCAGGAAGAAATTCAAGAGAGTTTGGAAAAAATGTTAAAGCCCTAGGTCCTGATGGAATACATCCAAGGGTACTTAGGGAACTGGGATCTATAATAGCCAAAGCATTATACCTAATTTTTCAAGATTCACTTAACTCGGGATCGCGGCCAGATGAAAAGCAGAGGTGATACCTATATTTAAGACGGGAGCAAGAGCAAATCAAGGAAATTATAGACATGCAAGCCTCACTTCTCACTTATGTGGTGGGAAAGCTTTTAGAAGGGTTAATAAGGGATACTATATAAGAATATCTGTTTGAACAAGATTATAAATAGGAGTCAACACAGATTCATGTAAAAAAATCTAATTCATTTCTATGAGGAGGTTAGTAGTAACTTGGGTCAAGGTAACTCAGTGGGTGTAATCTTTTAGGATTTTTGAAAAGGCTATTGATACAGTGCCACATGGAAGACTATTGTGCAAACTAAGGGATAAAGAATTTGCAGTAAATATCTGCTCATGTATTGAAAGCTGGCTAAAAGATAGGACTCAAATGGTAGTTGTAAATGGAACATAATCAGATTGGACTTATGTGATAAGTGGTGTTCCTCAGGGTTCATTATTAGGTCCTCTCCTTTTAACATATGTGTTAATGACTAAAAAGTAGGACTGGAAAGTATTGTCTCCATTTTTGCTGATGACACAAAGTTGTGCAAGGTAATTAAATCGGAAATTGATGTGCATTCCCTGAAAAGGGATTTGCATAAATTAGAGAAATGGGCGACTAAATGGCAGATGAGACTTAATATGAATAAATGTAAAGTTATGCATCTGGGAAGGAAAATAGCCACTCAATTTATAATCTTAATGGAGCAAAACTAGGGGTATCAGATATTGAAAGGGATTTGGGAGGTATTATGGACAACCTCCTAGGTAACAGTGCTCAAAGCCAAGCAGCAGCTGCAAAGGCAAATAACATATTAGCATGTATCAAGAAGAGTATAGAAGCCAGGGAAGCAAATATAATCCTCCACTATACAAATCCCGAGAAAGTCATAATTTAGAATATGGAGTACAATTTTGGACACCACTTCATAAAAAGGAAATTTTAGAGCTGGAAAAAGTACACAGGACAACAAAACTAATAAGGGGAGTGGAGGTGCTAAGTTATGAGGAAAGAGCAACCAAATTAAACTTATTTTCTCTAGAAAAAATGCATCTAAGAGGAGATATAATTATTTTATATAAATATATCCAGGGCCAATATAAGGCTTTATCAAGTTAATTGTTTGTACGAAGAGGTTTTCAACTGACAAGCAGACATATTTTGAAGTTAGAAGTAAAACGATTCTACCTTAAAGAAAGGAAAGGGTTCTTCACAGTCAGGGTGGTTAATCTGTGGAATTTTCTACCAAAGGAGGTGGTGACAGTGGATTCAATAGATACATTTAAAAAAGGATGGTATATATATATATTTGAGGAATCGGATCACCAGTATCTGGTGTCAGGAGGGAATTTTAGTTTTTTCCCCTCTTTTTGAGACAATTGGCATTGTTTCAATGTTTTTTTTTTTTCTGTTTGCCTTCCTCTGGATCAATAATGAACAACTAATCCACATATTGCAGAGGAGATCTAAAAAGGTTGAACTTGATGGACTAACACCTTAATTACTATGTAACTATGTAAACCTCCAGAGACTGAAAAAGAAATAAGAAACGCAGTGAAAGAAATGCAATCCTGCAGTGAAGAATAATTGCACATAAAAGTGAAAGATGGAAAAAACGTGTTTATGCTCTTTTACTTTCTAAAACATTTTGCTCAAGCTTAGTTATTCAAAATGCCATATAGCAAAACATTTAATTACAGCCATTTATCAGTTCTAGCTATTCAAAATAACCTTTTAGAAATATTGGACTTCGGAATCCCTTTAATAAAGAAAAACAAATATACAAATAGTGGCCCTTTAATACATAACCAGCAGACGACCCTGTGACTGACATGTGGAGAAAGAGAGTGTTCTTTATTGTAGATATTTCCGGGCATTCTCATGCCTGTTGTCTCCCTTGAGACACTCATTAAACCCATTAGAGGTGCAGCTCGATGGGTCGATGAGCAGAGAGCTCTTACTGTGCAGAAGATTCAGATCAACTGGCAGTTGTAAAGATGGCTCCACCTATCTAATACAAGAATAAAGTGAAAGGAGTCCATAATGTTTAAAAAGTACTTTTTTACTATACACAAAGTTTTGAGAAAAGATGTTAAAATTACATTTCTGGAGATGTCACAATATGAGGACGATGCTAAAACCATGCTAGTCTATGTCACTATGCCACCTTGCAAGCAAGACGAAGACTCTGTTTCTCATATGACCCTCTTCACAGTATTAGGGTGGGAAAAACAACCTCCATGTTCCATAGTTACAACCTGTCTGCCACTGCATGCAAGGGTCAGATGTCATGTCCATATCCTATAGGTTATCTTGTCTTTGTTACCCTGCAAGGGGAGGGGCAGACTACTTGTTTCATAATTCCCTAATGTCTGCTGACGCATAGGCTGCGCAGGCTCCCTGGGTCAGCAGGAGCGTCACGTGACCCAGCGGAGCCTGAAGGCTTCAACGCGATGACATCACGTCGGAAGGGCGGGACTTCCGCCCGGTATTAACACGCTAATGGCACTTAGACGCGGACCTCCTAAGGAACCCCACCCTCCCATCCTGTTTTTGGACTTGTGTTAACTGGTTGTTCGTCTTATGAACATGTTAAAAAAAAAAGTAAAAAAAAGAAAAGAAAAAGAAAGACAGTAAGTGAGAAGAAAGTGATTTTGAGAATTGGGTTTGTTCTATGTATCAATCTGTATTTAACGTTGCCCGGCCCACTTGCCTAAAGGGGCGTGGCCCTACCTCACGGGGCGTGCTTAGTATAAGTATTGGGGGTCTTGGGCAGGGCTCAAGGCGTGAGGTCACTGTCCGTGGCCGGGCTCCTCCCCCTTGTTCTGATGTATATATGAATACTATATTTATGGTATTGTTAACTGGTTATTTAAATAAAGCTGTGTCCTGTTTTTTCTCCCACTCGGTTGTTGTGTCCATTATATACTAATTTAAGCCTAATGGATCATGCATGGGCCATGTGTCACCTTGAACGGAAATCTCATGCTCTTTGTTTCATGTTTTTGTCCTGTCGTTGAGGAAGAGAGACAGATTCCATATTCCATAGTTGTGCCACCCTGCTGTGGGACAGACAAACTTGATGTCCTAGAGCAATCTCTCTGGTCTGAGACACTTTTTAGGATTTCATTTTTTTTCTACAATCATTAACAATCTGGATGAGCAGATATACAAGGATTGCGCATTACAGGTCATAGAGGTATCATGAAATTATCCGGTAGAACAAGTCAGAAAGCAAAGGTAATGCACAGTTAATGCTGTAAAATACTAGACGGAAATAATATAATCATCCAGTAAATAAAGAAAGATAACCCAAAGAAATAAAAGTCAACACTCAACATGAAAGAACAGAGTCAGCTATGAATATGTAGTATACAAATGGAAATTCCAATGTAAATGGATTGGAAGCACTATCCATTAAAAGTTACATTTATGAGGTATGAAACACATTTTCGCCCTGCAGGGGCAAGAAACAGACTTCATGGCCGACTAGTCCCTTCTGTGTGTATAAATGTATTACCCTGCAGGGAGAGGGGGGGACAAAAGACTCCATATGTTGTATCTCCCATTTGTCTGTGTCACCATGTGGGGGACTGTCAGTCTCCATGTCCCATAGCTCCCTCCTGTCTGTGTCACCCTGACAGGGATGGGCAGTCTCCATGTCCCATAGCTCCCTCCTGCCTGTGTCACCCTGAGAGGGATGGGCAGTCTCCATGTCCAATAGCTTCTTCCTGTCTGTGTTACCTTGAGAGGGATGGGCAGTTTCCATGTCCCACAGCTCCCTCCTGTCTGTGTCACCCTGAGAGGGATGGACAGTCTCCATGTCCAATAGCTCCCTCCTGTCTGGGTCACCCTGACAGGGATGGACAGTCTCCATGTCTCATAGCTTCCTCCTGTCTGTGTTACCCTGAGAGGGATGGGCAGTTTCCATGTCCCACAGCTCCCTCCTATCTGTGTCACCGTGAGAGGGATGGGCAGTCTCCATGTCCCATAGCTCGCCCCCTGTCTGTGTCACCCTGACAGGGATGGGCAGTCTCCATGTCCCATAGCTCCCTCCTGCCTGTGTCACCCTGAGAGGGATGGGCAGTCTCCATGTCCAATAGCTTCTTCCTGTCTGTGTTACCTTGAGAGGGATGGTCAGTCTCCATGTCCCATAGCTGCCTCCTGTCTGTGTCACCCTGAGAGGGATGGGCAGTTTCCATGTCCCACAGCTCCCTCCTGTCTGTGTCACCCTGAGAGGGACGGGCAGTCTCCATGTCCCATAGCTCCCTCCTGTCTGCAGCACCCAGAGAGGGATGGGCAGTCTCCATGTCCCATAGCTCCCTCCTGTCTGTGTCACCCTGAGAGGGATGGACAGTCTCCATGTCCCATAGCTCCCTCCTGTCTGAGTCACCCTGAGAGGGATGGGCAGTCTCCATGTCCCATAGCTCCCTCCTGTCTGTGTCACCCTGACAGGGATGGGCAGTCTCCATGTCCCATAGCTCCTTCCTGCCTGTGTCACCCTGAGAGGGATGGGCAGTCTCCATGTCCCACAGCTCCCTCCTGTCTGTGTCACCCTGAGAGGGATGGACAGTCTCCATGTCCAATAGCTCCCTCCTGTCTGGGTCACCCTGACAGGGATGGACAGTCTCCATGTCTCATAGCTTCCTGATGTCTGTGTCACCCTGAGAGGGATGGGCAGTTTCCATGTCCCACAGCTCCCTCCTATCTGTGTCACCGTGAGAGGGATGGGCAGTCTCCATGTCCCACAGCTCCCTCCTGTCTGTGTCACCCTGATAGGGATGGGCAGTCTCCATGTCCAATAGCTTCTTCCTGTCTGTGTTACCTTGAGAGGGATGGACAGTCTCCATGTCCCATAGCTCCCTCCTGTCTGTGTCACCCTGAGAGGGATGGACAGTCTCCATGTACCATAGCTCGCTCCTGTCTGTGTCACCCTGAGAGGGATGGGCAGTCTCCATGTCCCAAAGCTCCATCCAGTCTGTGTCACCCTGAGAGGGATGGGCAGTCTCCATGTCCCACATCTCCCTCCTGTCTGTGTCACCCTGAGAGGGATGGGCAGTCTCCATGTCCCACAGCTCCCTCCTGTCTTTGTCACCCTGAGAGGGATGGGCAGTCTCCATGTCCCACAGCTACCTTCTGTCCATGTCACGCTAAGAGGGATGGGGCAGTCTCCATGTCCCATAGCGCCCTTCTGTATAACTGTCACCCTAAATTGGATGGATAGTCTCCATTATTATTATTATTACATTGTATTTGTAACGCGCCAACATATTCCGTAGCGCTATACAGGGTATGAAAACAAGAAAAAGTACAATGTTAACAAACTGCAGAAAATGGAGGGACCTATTTTGAGCTTAGCATCTTTGTAGAAAGTGCTTTTTTCCAAAGCACCCCGTATGCACCCCAATGCCCCGTAACTCACTCATATCTGTGCCATTCTCTTTCATAATAACATGATACATCCAAAGCTAATTACCTTATTATATCTTTTTGCTAAAATAGGAACATTTCCCTTTTATAAACACACATTCAAGCGATTCAGTTCCCTCGCTCTGTGTAATTTGGGAGAATTCTCCCCCAGACACAGTTTGTGGAGATTATAGTAGTTTGTGCTGACATTTCATTAAAAGGTAATTGTTTAATTACTATGAAATGTGTCTTGGTGGGATGTGGCACTGTTAGCAGCATATGGCAAACTAGGCAGTAATAAACTGGACAGCTCAGACACTGTCTATGTCACTCACCTGTCTCTCCTCTTACATCTCGCTCCCCACTCTATCCACCTTCCTTCTCTTACCACACTCTCTTCTATTTTTTCCTTCACTCTGTCATTGTCACTCTCTCCTTTCATCTTTTGCTCACTCTATTCTTCTCTCTCATTGCCTCACTGTGTCCTATACTAACTTACTCATATTTCCTTTTCATTCAGTTCTCTCCTTAATGCTCTTCCATCTCCTCACCTTACTCACCACTCTCCATCGACTCTCCTTTCCCCACTCCCCCCTCTTCCAACTTTTCCCCACTCTGTCCCCAACCTATTCCATCTTTTTCTCCCATTCTATCCTCTTCCCTGGGTGTCCCAATCTCTCTCACACCTCTTTGCCTTCCTCTCTCTTTCCCAAACTATATTATCTGACTCTCCCTATGTGATTCACTCTCTCTAACTCTGTCCTCTGTCTCTCTCTGCGATGTACTTTCTTTTCTGGTCTCACTCCGTTCTGCCTCTCTCTCTATCTGTCATTCACTCTTCCTCTATCTCACTTTGTGATTCACTCTCCCTCCTCAATCTCACTCTGTCCTCTGCTTCTCTTGAGCTAATTCTCTCTCAATCTCCTGAGTCTCAATCTCTCTCCCTCCTCAATCTCATTGCATCCCTCTATTCTCTCTCTCTCTCTTTCTATTTCTCACTTTCCAGAGTCTTACTCTTTTATCTGTGCCCCCTCTCTATCTCTTCCAAGTCATTTGTGCCTCATGATCTCTCTTTCCTCGAGTCTCACTCTCTATCTCTCCTCAGTGTCTCATTGTGTCCTCTCTCTCTCCTGAGTCTCACTCTCTATCCCTCCTCAGTGTCTCATTGTGTCCTCTCTCTCTCTCCTGAGTCTCACTCTCTATCGCTCCTCAGTCTCATTTTGTCCTATCCCCCTCCCTCGCCCCTGAGTCTCAGTATTTTATCTGTGCCTCACTCTCTCTCCCTCCTCAGTCCTCTGTCTCACTTGTTCTCTCTCAGTCTCACTCTCTCCTCAGTCTCAGTGTGTCCTCTCTCTCTCTCTCTCTCTCTCTCTCTCCTCAGTCCATTATGTCCTTTCTCTCTCCCCTTTTTGCCCTCTTTTTTTCCTGCTTTGACATTTTCCTATGTCCCTTCTCTCTTTTGAGAAAAATATTAACACCCCTGAAGAGCTGACAAAATTCATATATATAGTACTAGATGCAGGGGCAGACCATCCATTAGGCGAGTTATGTTCCCGCCTACAGAAGGATCTCTGAGAGGGGCGCCTCATTATCACCCCATCCCTCATCATAGATCACCCTCCAAACCCCTCCTGTATGTCCTTCTCTGTGCAGTGCCTGCTTCCTGTAAAATCAGACAGCACTGCCAGAGTTAACACTGAGCTGCAGGCAGACAGCTATGATTACACTGCAGGGAGCCATGATTCAGCCCACCCTTCATTCCTGCTGCAGCGCTCCCCTCCATCCCTGCTGCAGCCCTCCCCTCCACCCCAGCACTCAGAGGCGGGAGAATCAGCCAGTGTGACTCCGAGAGGAGAGCCTTCCCCTGCGCAGCGATGGATGTCAGCAAGGTTGGGCAGAGACATGGTTGCTCAGAATAAAAGTGTGAGCAGATTCTCTCCCAGCAGCTGAGAAAAGTTGAGTTGTGATGAGGTGAGGTGAGAGACTTATTTTGTTTGTTATTTTGTATGTGTCTGTGTGTTTCTGTGTGTATGTATATGTGCCTCTATGAGTGTTTGTATATGTGTCTCTTTGTGTGTATGTATGTGTGACTCTATGAGTGTATGTATGTGTGCCTCTATGTATGTGTGTCTCTATGTGTGTATGTATGTGTGCCTCTGATAATATGTATGAGTGACTATGGGTGTATGTATATGTGCCTCTATGTGTGTATGCCTCTGTGTGTATATGCCTGTTCCTCTATGTGTGTATATATGTATATCTCTATGTGTGGTTGTGTGTGTGCCTCTATGTATGTATGTGTGCCTCTATGTGTGTATGTATGTGTGACTATGGGTGTATGTATGTGTTTGTATGTCTCTATGTGTGTCCGTGTGTGTACCTCTGTGTGTGTATCTGTGTATCTGACTGTGTCTATGTTTTTGTATACTGTACCTCTGTGTGTGCTACTATGTGTGTTTTTGTCTGTGTGTACTTTTGTGTGTTTGCACCTCTGTGCGTATCTGTGTCTTTGTGTGTCTGTGCACTTGGGTGGAGCTACCGCCTGTGCACATGGTGCAATTCACTAGGAGCCCGTTCTGGTCCTTTAACACTCATAATTACTCAGTTTTTTGTGTGATCTTTCATGTTTTGTTGCCTCACAACCTGGAATTAACATGGATTGTTTGAGAATTTGCATCATATAATTTACAGAACATGCCCACAGCTTTGAAGATGTTTTTTTTTTTATTATTATTATTGTGTAGCAAGCAACAAATAGGACAAAATAACAGAAAAAGTCAATGTGCATAACTATTAACCCCCCTAAAGTCAATACTTTGTAGAGCCACCTTTTGCGGCAATCACAGCTCCAAGTCGCTTTGGATAAGTCTCTATGAGCTTGCCACATCTTACCACTGGGATTTTTGCCCATTCCTTCTTGCAAAACTGCTCCAGCTCCTTCAAGTTGGATGGTTTGCGCTTGTGAACAGCAATCTTTAAGTCTGACCACAGATTTTCTGTTGGATTGAGGTCTGGGCTTTGACTAGGCCATTCCAATACATTTACATGTTTCCCCTTAAACCACTCAAGTGTTGCTTTAGCAGAGTGTTTGGGTCATTGTCCTGCTTGAAGGTGAATCTCCGTCCTATCCTCAAATCACACAGAGTGGTGCAGGTTTTGCTCAAAAATATCCCTGTATTTAGCACCATCCATCTTTCCCTCAACTCTGACCAGTTTCCCAGTCCCGGCTGCTGAAAACATCCCCACAGCATGATGCTGCCACCACCATGTTTCACTGTGGGTATTGTTGTCTTATGTACAGATACTCCAGTCTCTGCTGTGTAACTCTCCAGGGTTACCTTAGGTCTCTGTGCTGCCTCTCTGATTAATGCCCCCCTTACCCGGTCAGTGAGTTTTGGTAGGCGGCGTCTCTTGACAGGTTTGCTGTTGTGCCATGTTCTCTCCATTTGGATACGATAGATTTGATGGTGCTCCTGGGGAACATCAAAGATTTGGATATTTTTTTATAACTTAACCCTGACTTGTACTTCTCAACAACATTGTCCCTTGGATAATTCCTTGGTCTTCATGGCAGTGTTTGGTTAGTGGTACCTCTTGCCTAGGTGTTGCAGCCTCTGGGGCCTTTCAAAAAAGGTGTGTATATGTAATGATAGATCATGTGACACTTAGATTACACACAGATGGACATCATTTCACTAATTGTGTGACTTCTGAAGGTAATTGGTTACACCAGAGCTTTTTATGGGATCATAACAAAGGGGGTGAATGCATTCACACATGCTAATGTTCTGTTTTCTATTTCTAAAAAAATAATTTTATGTATATATTATTTCTCATTTCACATCACCAACTTAGACTATTGTGTTCTGATCCATCACATAAAATTCAGATTAAAACATTGAACTTAAGGCTGTAATGTAACAAAATAGGTAAAAAGTCAAGGGGGTGAATACTTTTGCAAGGCACTGTATATACATGCACAGAAAAGTGAAAATGGGTGCATACATGGCGCGCAGGGGCTCCTCCACTTTATCAGCCAGGGGCTCCAAATAGGTAGATGTACAATTAATAATAACATAAAACAACTATAATAAGCAATAGCAGCCACTCAAGATTATTAAAACTAGTAACCCACTTCCATTACCCCTCAATCGATCAACCCCTCTTATTTTTCCACTTCTGTGTTTTTTCTTTACTTTACATCTTTGTCCTTAAATATGAAACTTCCCCTCCAAAAAGCGACTTTTTAGGATGCTAAGAGGGACATTTTCCCAGAAAAGAGAAACTGTCTCTCCAAAATAGGTACAGTTGGGGTATATGATGCATTATATCGGAGGGCAGGGGCAGCAACAAACTGCATCAAACTCGGTTACCAAACAGCACTTCATACTACAAGGCAAGTGACCCTTGATGAAAAAATAAATAAAAAAAAATCTTTTGTTTTGGAGAATTGTTTTTGGAGAATTGTTTTAGTCCATATTATATTACAATATATGTAAAAAGTATAAATAACACAGTTTTTTATTTGGCAACTATTATTTGAAATGCAGTTGTATTGAGGGCAGACATTTTTCCTAATCTAATTAGCGATCTTGGACGATGATCCTACTGCATGTTTCACTTAAATTTAATGCTACTGTAAATTTCACAAATTATTGTGGCAGCCATTTCAATCGGGCTGGAGATTTTATCTGCAAACTAGGTCCCTTCCTAGATGACTAATCATTTTATGGAATACAGTGTATGTACCAATAAAGTACAACTGGATATCGTTAAATGATCACTGTAGTTCAAGAAAAACTGCACTTATTTGTAAAGTATCCAACCAACTTAAAACATTAATAGTGTGGCAATGTGGAATTTCAAACTGCCAGTGCTTTCAACAAAAGTAATGGAAAGTTAATTATTTATAAAGACACCTCCATGAAAAAATGGATCCATATAGTAAAGAATAATTACATACAAACGTTAGCAATATAAAGATTGTATTTATATTTTTGATTTCTAAAAACATTTTGCCCAAGATAAAGTTTAGCTATTTAAAAGACCATTAAAGGACAGTGGTCTTTAACGATTAATACTAACATGATTATATGTAATAGCAAATACACAGTTCTCCATGGAATTTGTTTTTAAATTATATTAATCTTTTACCTAGGTTAGACAATTTACTTTTAAAAATGTATATAAATGTCCTTCTTAGGTTTAAATATATATAATTAATATATAATATTTACATGTTAAAAAGGAGGCCAACAAATTAGTAGCTTGTCAGCTTCTTCCTGTTTGCTCCCCTGCTTTCTGCCACAGCTGTGACCTGCATTCTGGGTGATAGGCTAGACTAAATTAAAGCGTCACTATAGTTCAACAAAAAGGCACTTATATAAAATAACAAAATTAGCAGCTGTATAAACCATAGGCAAAAAACATGTTTGGAGAAAATCAGGATTTTTGAGGACTCTGTGTATAAATATAGGAATCCATTTTGTGTTTGTTACATAACTTTCTCACAGCTGGAACATATATCATTCTTGATTAACATTTCTTCTTATTACTCATTAGTCATCCCCTCATTCCTGAATAGACACCCCTCATTTCTTATTAGTCATATCCTCATTTCTGATTTGACATCACCTCAATCTTGAATAGACAGCACCTTATTCCTGATTAGACATCCCCTCATTCCTATTAGATGCCCCCTCAATCCTGATGAGAGAGCCCACTCATTTCTGATTAGATGCCCCCTCATTGCTGAATAGATGCCCCCTCATTGCTGAATAGATGCCCCCTCATTCCTGATTAGAAGCCTTCTCATTACTGATTAGATGCCCCCTCATTCCTGATTAGACATCCCCACGTTCCTATTTAGATGCTGCCTCATTCCTGATTAAATGCCCCTCATTCCTGATAAGAAGCCTACTCATTACTGATTAGAAGATTGCTCATTCCTGATCAGATTCCCCAATCATTCCTGATTAGACACACCTTCATTCCTGATTAGATGCCCCCTCATTCCTGATTAGACATCCCCACGTTCCTATTTAGATGCTGCCTCATTCCTGATTAAATGCCCCTCATTCCTGATAAGAAGCCTACTCATTACTGATTAGAAGATTGCTCATTCCTGATCAGATTCCCCAATCATTCCTGATTAGACACACCTTCATTCCTGATTAGACACCCCCTCATTCCTGATTAGACCCCCCCTCATTCCTGATTAGATGCCCCATGCATTCCTGATTAGACACCCAATCTTTTCTTATTAGACACCCCCTCATTTCTGATTAGACACCCCTAATTCCTGATTAGACACCCAATCCTTCCTGATTCGACGCCATGTGCATTCCTGATAAGACACCCCCTCATTCCTGATAAGACACCCCCTCATTCCTGATTAGACACCCCCTCATTCCTGATTAGACACCCCCTCGTTCCTGATTAGACACCCAATCGTTCCTGATTAGACATCCCTGCATGCCTGATTAGACACCCCCTTACTCCTGATTAGACACCCAATCGTTCCTGATTAGACACCCCCTCATTCCTGATTAGACACCCAATCATTCCTGATTAGATGCCCCTTGCATTCCTGATTAGACACCCCCTCATTCCTGATTAGACACCCCCTCATTCCTGATTAGACACCCAATTTTCCCTGATTAGATGCCTGTGCATTCCTGATTAGATTCCCCCTCATTCCTGATTAGACACCCTCTTGTTCCTGATTAGACACCCAATCATCCCTGATTAGACGCCTGTGCATTCCTGATTAGATTCCCCCTCATTCCTGATTAGACACCCTCTTGTTCCTGATTAGACACCCAATCATCCCTGATTAGACGCCTGTGCATTCCTGATTAGATTCCCCCTCGTTCCTGATTAGACAACCAATCGGTTCTGATTAGATGCCCCTTGCATTCCTGATTAGACACCCAATCGGTTCTGATTAGATGCCCCTTGCATTCCTGATTAGACACCCTCTTGTTCCTGATTAGACACCCAATCGTTCCTGATTAGATGCCCCGTGCATTCCTGATTAGACACCCGCTCATTTCTGATTAGAAGTCTACCCATTCCTGATTAGAAGAGTGTTCATTCCTGATTAGATGCACCCCATTACTGATTGGACACCCCCTCATTCCTGATTAGATTCCCCTGCATTTCTGATTAGACACCCAATCGTCCCTGATTAGATGCCCTGTGCATTCCTGATTAGACACCCCCTCATTCCTGATTAGACACCCAATCGTCCCTGATTAGATGCCCGTGCAATCCTGATTAGACACCCCCTCATTCCTGATTAGACACCCAATCGTTCCTGATTAGATGCCCCGTGCATTCCTGATTAGACACCCTCTCATTCCTGATTAGACACCCAATCGTCCCTGATTAGATGCCCGTGCATTCCTGATTAGACACCCCCTCATTCCTGATTAGACACCCAATCGTCCCTGATTAGATGCCCGTGCATTCCTGATTAGACACCCCCTCATTCCTGATTAGACACCCAATCGTCCCTGATTAGATGCCCGTGCATTCCTGATTAGACACCCCCTCATTCCTGATTAGACACCCAATCGTTCCTGATTAGATGCCCCGTGCATTCCTGATTAGACACCCGCTGATTAGAAGTCTACCCATTCCTGATTAGAAGAGTGTTCATTCCTGATTAGATGCACCCCATTACTGATTGTACACCCCCTCATTCCTGTTTAGACACCCCCTCATTTGTGATTAGAAGTCTACCCATTCCTGATTAGAAGAGTGTTCATCCCTGATTTAGATGCACCCCATTACTGATTGGACACCCCCTCATTCCTGATTAAATAACCCCTAATTCCTGATTAGGCACCCTCTCATTTCTGATTAGATGCCCCCCTCATTCCTGATTAGATGCCGCCACCCCCATTTGACTCACACCTGTAACAGAACAGCAGTTGGTAAAATATCTCGTTTAATTGAAATGATTAATTTCCTCCAGTGCATTGGCGTCTCCAGCAGATAAGTCTCAGCGATGAATTCATCGGGCTCTGTCCGTGCCGGCTCGAGCTGAGATTTTACATAAACCGTCTCTCTTAATTAACCCTGCGAGCCACAGAAAATCTAACAGCCATTCCCTGGCCAGATTGGGAACTCAGATGGAATCTGATTAAAGTCACTGGAACACAGGCGTAACACTTAACTGCAACATATAGTGACACCAAGTACCTGCCTGCTAGATATAGAGAAATAATCCTGCAATGTATAGGTGGCACAGTGCATCAACTTGCTACTTATTCCTTACCTAAACTGAAACATTCGCCCAGTGGATAATGACCACAAGTACCTGGATTGCATAGTGATAATGAGTATCTACCTGCAGTGTAGAGTGACACAGATTACCTACAATGTATAGTGAGATTCAATATCTACCTGTAATATACAGTGTCACTGATAGTATTTACAAGAAACATATGATTACTGTATGAGCAACATATAGTAGACACAAGTGTCAAGTGCACAATAAAGTAACAGAGTACCTACCTGCAATAGATAGTGATATTAAGCCTCTACTTGCTATGTATACAAGTAATTAACTGGAATACCTAGTAGCATTTAATACCTACTTGCAGTGTAAGGTGGCACTGATTATCTGCCTATAAAGTATAGTGACGCTCAGTATTTACAACAATGTCCAGGTATAGTGATGCAAAATATCTACTGCAACATATAGAGACACTAAGTACCTACTTGAAAATATAGTGACACTGAGTATCTACCTGCATTATATAGTGACACAGAGTACCCACCTGTAATATATAGTGGGACAGGGTGCATGCCTGCAACTATAATGACACAGAGAATTTTCTTGTATACTGACCCCAAGTAACGATCTGTAATTTATAGTGGTATAGAGTACCAACCTGCAATGTACAGAGGACCCTCATGGCACCTTTAAGAGCCTGCAGCGGTTAATTTAACCATTTAAATGCTGCTGGGGTCTAGATGTGGACCGCCGCAGCAAGAGGTTAATGTAGGTAGACCGCGCGGGTCCCAATTGGGACCCCTGCAGTATGGGAACTTATTTTTGGACTAGGGGGTGAGTTCAGGGGCCGTAGAGGGGGGTCTCTTTTGCTGCTCCTGCAACATATGAAAGGGCTCTTAAAGCCCTTGTGAGTCCTATTTTGAACCCGCACTATTTTGGCAAACATTTGCCAGTTGCGGGTTTGAAAGCAAGTGCGTCTTTAGGGAATTGTAGGAATTTAATAGCAATTTATGATTTTAGGGATTGTAACTTTTGCGGGCTGGGCAGATCAAAGGCTTAGCTGGCTCAGCTGGCTTAGAGTTATGATTTTGGCAAACGCAGTTGCTTTTCAGCCTGTAACACTCAAATATTTTGCGAGTAGCTAAAAAGGGCTAATTTAATAGCAGTAACTTTTGCAAGCTCCTTTATGGGCTCATGTAACTGCAATTTGGTGAATTTAAGTATCTATCTGCAAAGTATAATCACATAGAATAAAAACCTACAATATGCAATGCCACCAAATACCTACCTATGCCATATAGTAATACAGAGTACCTACCCATACTGGATTGTGACCTGCAACATATATTGATAATGAGCATCTACCGGCAATCTATGGTAACCCTAAGTATTTAACTGTAATGCATATATTGACAGCGTATATTGACACTGAATATCCAGCATACCTGCTTTGTATAGTGGAAACTGAGGATCTGAAATGTATGGTGGCTCTGAGGATCAACAATGCATAGTTACCCTAAGTATCTAAGCTTATCAATAGTGACACAAATTATCTACCTAAATTGTGTAGATATACTCAGTAGAGGAGCCTATAGATGTCCCACTAGTACTGCTAATGTCCCCTTGCACTATTGAATGCAGAGTGTGGTGCACCAGTATAAGGTTTGTAAATGCCCTGCAGTAGAGAAGAGGTATAGGTGCCCCCACAGAACAACTGTCGCAGGTGTTCTCCCCAAAGAGGCTATAGTTGGCACCACTGGTCGTGGTACTTCAGGTACAGCAGGTGCAAAGCACTAGCCCCACGGCTGGAAGAGTATATTTGTGTGTGTGTATATATATATATATATATATATATATATATATATATATATATATAATTGAACCAATCCGTTCCGACCCCAGATTTTACAAATTTGAGTTAGAATTTATGGTCTTGGGTTTTGATACAAAACCTTAAAACTAAAAAGAAATAAATAAAAAATAAAGAAATTACATCAGATACTTTATCTTCACTTTACCTTACGGAGAGGACTTGAGCGCTCAATGGGACCGTGAAGGAGGAGGAGGAGAGAGGTTATTGCCTGGAACTTGGGTTCTTTTAAGCATAGGCCGCACATTGGCTCTTACAGGTGCAGGCTGCAAATTGGAACTTACAGACACAGGCTGCCAATTAGCTCTTACAGGCACATGATGTACATTAGCTCTTACATACACAGGCTGCACATAAGCTCTTACAGGCACAGGATGCACATTAGCTCGTACAGACACAGGCTGCAATTTGGCTCTTACCGGCACAAGCTACAGATTGGCTCTTACCCAGGCTGCACATTTGCTCTTACAGACACAGGCTGCACTTCGCTCCTCGAGACACAGGGTGCACATTGGCTCATACAAAGGCTGCACTTGGGCTCTTACAGACAGAGTCACCAGTCACAAGTGCATAAACTTCCTCTCTCCCCAACCCAAGATGAGTGCTGTGTATTATTCACTCTCTCAGATATATTTCTCTCGCTACCTTATCTTTTGGGTGAATTTCTTACTGCCCCTGTGTCTCTCAGGTATATTCCTACCTTCCCCTGCATTAGTCATCCTCTCTCCCCCTGCATTTCTTGGGTGGATTCTTACTCCCCCCTCCCCCCAGTAGAGGATGAGTGCCTTGCAAGTGTATACCTCACACCCCCTGCATCTCTCAGGTGTATTCCCTTTTCCCCTGTGTCTCTCGGCTGGATTTAATACTCTCCCTCATGCCCCAGTACAGGGGCTGTGTCTCTCTCTGTGGATGCCTCATTGTGTTTCTGCCTTTCTTCTGATGGTAATATATACGCTTTATGTTCACATTCTCGCTGTCATTTGCAATTCATAGGGAACTTTCTCATGCAAATTCCCTGAGTCTTCCTGGTATCACAAATGATTCATCTCTCAGCCTCTGTCCAGAAGAAAGGAAGATAGATAAAGAAACACTTTGTATTAGAGCTTCAAACCAGGGAGGGCTGACTCTCTGCAAGGTCCACAGTGTACTAATGGCAATGAAATGTATAAGCACTCAGCTACTGCTAGGACCACAGTGTACTAGTGGCAGTGATATGTATATTGGCTTAGTCACTGCTAGGACCAGAGTATACTAACAGTAGTGACCTTTTCACTGGCTTGTATAATGTTTCAGGTCCTGCCAGGATGAAATTGTACTAATTGTAGAGAGATGTTAATGGGCCCACTCTCTGCTACGGTCATATTGTACTAATAGCAGTCACATGTTTATGTTCTAAATCTGCTAGGACCAAAGTGTGCTAAAGGCAGATTCATCTATAGGTGCTCACTTCCTGTTATGGATAAGTGCGCTAATGGCAGTGACATGTTAAAGTGTTCAGTGATAGTGATATATGTAACCCTTTCAGTGCTGGTGTTTGAAGACATTTTCCTGACCAAGGAAGCTAGACACATTTGCTAAATTTTGATATGCATGACACAGTTTCTGTAAGCTTACTTGTATAGACTTAAGGAAAACTATATATTGTGTTTTTCAGTATAAATTCAGGTTATTACTAGTACATTGTTATTTTGGTTGCGAAATGTACAAATTATAATTAAGTAAAAATTAAAAACATTTTACTTTAATTTGGTAATCAGTACTTTTCCTAAAACCAACACAATCAGAGAAAGCTTAGCTAATAGAGCAAACCCATGGAATTATAGACCAATGAGCCTCACTTCTGTAGTGAGGAAGCTTTTAGAAGGGTTAACAAGGGATAATATACAAGAATATGTCAATTTGAACAGGATTATAAGTAGGAGTCAACATGGATTTAAAAGGGATAGGTCGTGTCAAACAAATCTAATTAGTTTCTATAAGGAGTTTAGTAGGAACTTGGATCAAGGCAACTCAGTGGATGTAGTATTTTTCTATTTTGCAAAGGCTTTTGATACAGTGCCACATGGGAGACTATTGTGCAAACTAAGGGATACAGGAATTGCAGTAAATATCTGCTCATGGATTGAGAGCTGGCTAAAAGACAGGAAGAAAAGGGTTGTTGTAAATTGAACATAATCAGAATGGACTAATGTGGTAAGTGTGGTTCCTCTGGGTTCAGTATTAGGTCCTCTCCTTTTTAACATATTTATTAATGACTTAGAGGTGGGACTGGAAAGTAGTGTCTCCATTTACGCTGATGACACAAAGTTGTTCAAGGAAATTAAATCAGATAATGATGTTCTTTCCCTCCAAAGGGATTTACATACAATTGAGGAATGGGCATCTAAATGGCAGATGAGATTTAATATGAATAAATGTAAAGTTATGCATCTGGAAATGAAAAATAGCCATGCAATTTATAATCTTAATAGAGCAAATGTAGGGTATCAGATATTGAAAGGGATTTGGGAGTGCTTGTAGACAACCACCTAGGTAACAGTGCTCAAAGCCAAGCAGCAGCTGTAAAGGCAAATAAAATATTAGCATGTATTAAGAAGGATATAGAAGGAAGGGAAGCAAATATAATTCTGCCGCTATACAAATCTCTAGTATGCCCTCATTTGGAATATGGAGTACAATTTGGGGCGCCACTTTATGAAAAGGACATTTTAGAGCTGGAAAAGGTACAGAGAAGGGCAACAAAACTAATATATGTAACTATATATATATATATATATATATATATATATATATATATAGGTAAATTACCTGGTTATTGTGAGAGGGGCCCTCTCTGACCTTTAAAGTCCCTTCCGGCCAGGCTCTTTATGGCACACTTCAGTTCACTTTTGCCTCTGTGCCTGGAGGGTGTTTCTCGGCGATTCCTCGGTTTTGGCCTTGCTTTGCTGAATTTCATCCCTTATCTGCTAAAGCATCAACTTTGCCTATGCCCAGTGTAAGTCTCTTTCATCAAGATACACTTTTTGGTCTCTTTTTCTACCGATTTCTGCCCATATCTACTAAACATCCCAAGTAAGTCTTTCATCACTAACTGGCTTTCAACAAGCCCTACATTTGCAGCTACGTCCCCTTTTCTGTCAGATTCTGGGTAATATCTACTAAGTAGTGACCTCGTTCATGCCAAGGAAAGGCCATTTCCACTGCCATGTGGTTTAATCAAGCCCTTCAGCACAGCTTTAGGCCCATATCATGTCAAAAGTAATGCAATTTCCATTACCATGCCGCTTAATTGAGCCCCATAGCGCAGATTCAGGTCATATCTACTAAGCAGCTATCATGCTCACGTCAAACGTAACATTATTTCCACTGTCATGTGGCTAAATCGAGCCCCACAGCTCAGTTTTAGGCCATATCTACTAAGCAGCTGTCATGCTCATGTCAAATGTTACATTGTTTCCACTACTATGCGGCTCCAACAAGCCCCACAGCACAGATTTAGGCCATATCTACTAAGCACCTATCATGCTTACGTCAAAAGCATCGCCACATGGCTTCTACAAGCCCTACTGTGCAGATTTGAGCATGTCTAATGTTCGTAAGGACATTTCATTGCTGGAGAGCGATGGTACCAAAGCCTTCTTGTCCACGTCCAAGGTAATGCTTTTCAGCTTTCGATAAGCACTCCATTGCTGATTCGGCACCATCAGCTTCTTTGCCCATGTCTAAGGATACGCCGTTTTCATCGTCATGTGGCTTCTGACATGCCACCACAGTAGATTTGTCCCACATCTACTAAGCCTCATCCTTGCCAATGCCCAAGGACTCACTTTCTCCTCACCACGACAATCTGGTCCACTACTCAGACTAGATTTCATAGCTGTGTTCACATTTGAATGTCTAAAAAAAGTTAAAAAAACCTGCTTCCAGCTCAGAATTCCGAGAAAAAAGTTATTACAATGCATTCTGGGAAGCTGAGCTGGGAGAAATGTCCCCACAAATACCTCGCTCTTCAATCCATAGCCATTATCAATCATGGCTTCCTTTAAGCTTATGCATGCTGTATTACACAGCTTTAATGCAAAGCCAAGGTTGGATTAAACACAGGCTGAGAATCCTATCCACTTACAGCTGTTTCAAGCTTACTGGCTATCATCAGCATGGAGCAGGATCTCAGCCTGTGTTGTGGACCTTATGAGTAGGTCATTCACCACAACAATAATTTATAATACGGTGGGCAAAAGAGCGATATACTGTATATATATATATGTACAGTGGTTATAAAAAGTCTACACATCCCTGTTAAAATGTCAGATTTCTGTGCTGTAAAAAAATTAGACAAAGATAAATCATTTCAGAACTTTTTCCACCTTTAATGTGACCTATAAATTGTACAACTGAATTGAAAAACAAACTAAAATCTTTAAGGTAGAGGGAAGAAAAAATATAAAAATAAAATAATATGGTTGCATAAGTATGCACACCCTTAAACTAATACTTTTTGGGTATGAGTCTATCAGTATGGCACATTTTGACTTGACAAGATTTGCCCACTCTTCTTTGCAAAAACACTCCAAATCTGTCAGATTGCGAGGGCATCTCCTGTGCACAGCCCTCTTCAGATCACCCCACAGATTTTCAATTGGATTCAGGTCTGGGCTCTGTCTGGGCCATTCCAAAACTTTAATCTTCTTCTGGTGAAGCCATTCCTTTGTTGATTTGGATGTATGCTTTGGGTCGTTGTCATGCTGAAAGATGAAGTTCCTCTTCATGTTCAGCTTTCTAGCAGAAGCCTGAAGGTTTTGTGCCAATATTGACTGGTATTTGGAACTGTTCATAATTCCCTCTATCTTAACTAAGGCCCCAGTTCCAGCTGAAGAAAAACAGCCCCAAAGTATGATACTGCCACCACAATGCTTCACTGTGGGTATGGTGTTCTTTTGGTGATGTGCAGTGTTGTTTTTGCGCTAAACATATCTTTTGGAATTATGGTCAAAAAGTTCAACCTTGGTTTCATCAGACCATAACACCTTTTCCCACATGCCTTTGGGAGACTTCAGATGTGTTTTTGCAAAATGTAGCCTGGCTTGGATGTTTTTCTTCGTAAGAAAAGGCTTTTGTCTTGCCACTCTACCCCATAGCCCAGACATATGAAGAATACGGGAGATTGTTGTCACATGTACCACACAGCCAATACTTGCCAGATATTCCTGCAGCTCCTTTAATGTTGCTGTAGGCCTCTTTGTAGCCTCCCAGACCAGTTTTCTTCTTGTCTTTTCATCAATTTTGGAGGGAGCTCCAGTTCTTGGTAATGTCACTGATGTGCCATATTTTCTCCACTTGATGATGACTGTCTTCACTGTGTTTCATGGTATATCTAAAGCCTTGGAAATTATTTTGTACCCTTCTCCTGACTGATACCTTTTAACAATGAGATCCCTCTGATGCTTTGGAAGCTCTCTGTGGACCATGGCTTTTGCTGTGGGATGCAACTAAGAACATTTCAGGAAAGACCAACTAGAGCAGCTGAACTTTATTTGGGGTTAATCAGAGGCACTTTAAATGATGGCAGGTGTATGCGGACTCCTATTTAACACAATTTGGAATGTGATTGCTTAATTCTGAACATAGCTACATCCCCAGTTATAAGAGGGTGTGCAGACTTCTGCAACCACATTATTTCTATTTTTTTTTTCTTTCCTCCACCTAAAAGATTTCAGTTTGTTTTTCAATTGAGTTGTACAGATTATAGGTCACATTAAAGGTGGAAAAAGTTCTGAAATGATTTATCTTTTTCTCATTTTTTTACAGCACAGAAACCTGACATTTTAACAGGGGTGTGTAGACTTTTTATATCCACATCATTCCACAAATGTATGTGTCTAAAAAAAAGTCTGCATAAATGTAAGAATACATAAGATTTTCATGTTCTAAGCACAGCAGCAAGAGTACTTTGATGACCCTTTCTTCCCTCATCACCCTCTCTCCCTTCTCTTCCCTGTTTACCCCTTTCCTCTCTCTCACCCTCATCCTCTCCTCACTCTCCCTCCATTTCACATATCTCTGTCACTTATTTACCTTTTTCCTCTCCTATCTAATTCCCCTTTCCTCTCCTCCCTCATGCCTCTCTACCCCTCTATGCCCACCTTTCCTCTACTGCTATGTGTCATCACCCTTCCTCTCTCATCTCCACTTCCCCATTAATTCCACTCTTATCCAGTCCCAACCACATTGTCTCCTACACTCCTACCCCCTCATCCTTCGCCTCTTGCCCCTCATTGGCCATAGTCTCACCCCTCTCTCCTCCCTCTCCTCATCCCTCTCTCCTCTCCATTTCTTTCCACCTCACCCTTTCCATTCCTCTCACCCCATTCCCCCACATGTTCCTCCTCATTTTCTCTCTCTTTCTTTTTAGATTAGAACACATTTAAAGTGCACAGGGTATTACCCCATCCAATGCTCTAAACCATGCTGATCACCTTCCCCCGAGAGCTGTATGGGGTGTTATCAGCATGCAGTAGCAAGCACATTAAATTAATATTATAGCCTTAACCAGAGCATATTGTAAATATGAGCCTTCAGACATTCTTTAATTTCTGTTTGGACAAACAATGTCCAGATGTAAAGCAATACTTGTTATGTCAACTTTTCGGTAATTTTGCTTCCATTCTTATTCTGCAGACATCTAAAACACTGAAATTCTGTCTTGCAATTATAAGAAAAGATACAAAAAATCTAAAAATAGCAGAAACAAACAAAATCAAAAAAGTGACATTGAGATATAATAGATGTCGGACTTTAACAGCAATAATGTTTCAAAATGACAAGGAAAAACTTGGAATATTCTCTGTTGCCAGGGAAACCATGTAAAGACAAGATCTCCTTCATCAGAGCACTAAAAGATGCCCCCGGAGCAATTATAACATGTACATGAGGGGCAGAATATAATCAGGATTGATTCTTATTGGTCTGGGGTGATTTATAAAATGGCAAAGCCACATGTCAGGCGATGCATTATTTAAAGGACCACTGTGTTTGAAGAAAAACTGCACAGGTTTGTGAAGTATGTAACAAACTAAGAGCATTAGCATCTCTATTAGAAATGCGGATAAAAACATTTTAGAGAAAATCATACATTTTGAAGACTTTGGCCTCCATTCAATTGCAAGCCCGCAGTTGACGTTATAGCGTCCGTAAGTCCCCTTCATCCTCCTCCTCCCTCCCTCCCCTCCACCTCCCTTTCCCTCATCCTCCTCCTCCCTCCTTCTCCCTTCTTCTGGATGAGGGAAAGGGAGGAGATGGGAAAGGAGGGAGGAAGAGGATGAGGTGGAAGGAGGGAGGAGGATAAGGGGGAAGAAGGAAGAGGATAAGATGGGAAGAGGAAGAGAGGGTTAAGAGACACAGGAGAAGGAGAGGGGGAAGAGACACATGGTAGGGGGGGAACAGCATTGCCAGCCTTAACATTTTATTACTGTCATTTTTGATGGGCAAGTAGCTAGTGAAATAATAAAAATTAATGACGATACTGTTCTAGTCCATGTGGGTGTCCTGTTATGTATTAACTCCTTGATTACTGAGATTAATATACTGTAAAACGGAAATGAAAAATAAAAAATATATATATTTGATCGCAGATTTGAGAGCTTGAGACTGTTGTGCAATTCATTTTAATGTCTTTTATCACTTTCCTAGTCTTTTAAAGTGCAGTATTGATTTTTTATTTGCATTTACAGTGCTATGATCAGGTGTTTAACCCCCTTGCAAGTCCTATCTGGTACTCCTAGGAATTTCTACTACATTTACGGGTATGAAAACCATTACGGTCTTGAGGAATCATAGCAATTGAATAGCCATTGTAATATCTATGGACTTGAATGATCAAAGGCTTAGTTTGGTCGGAGTTACGATTTTGAGAACCGTAGGGATTTTCAGTCTAGCAGTTAGCTAAAAGACGGCAATTCAATAGCATATTAGTTTACGGGCTCTATTACGGGTTCCAGAAACAAACAATTGCTCAATTGAATGGGGGCCCGCCGCCCTAGTATGTATGTAGTAGGTTCCCTCTTGTATGATTTCATTACTTCCTGACAGTTTGAAGCATGTGAGCGGTGCACAGCTTTATCTGTTGGTGAAGAAAGAAGAGGGGAAGGAGAGAACTGGATTTGATAAATAATTGCATTTTTTACAGTTTTACACCTACCTCCTTCCCCTACACATGCTCATAAACATGCAGCTGGCAAGAACATTGAAAGTGTAGCTCCACAAATGCAAATGATTCTCTCACACAAACAACCTTTATCAAAGTACCATGGGTGCTTCCAGAAAATATTCTTGTCTAGTTAAAAACTAGCCCTCTATCACTCTACAACAGTCCTTGACCCTTGCACCATCAAACCTGGTAATCTGCTGTAACCCCGCCCCCCCAAAAAAATAAACAACAACACCTTGATCCCCTTCTTAAACAAAATACATAACGCTTTGTTCTGGCTGGTTAAAAAGGCCACAGCTCTCTTTATTAATATCAACAGGTAGCTAACCAAACATATATAACCAACATATATGTAACCAAAACAAAAACCATCAGCGTTTTCCCACCCACCTTTACTCTGTCCAACCTCTTAGGGAACCTTGTGCCCCTAGAGGACAATAACTTCCTTAACTTGTCTCTTACAAGTTAATCGTGGGTAAGCCGTGGCCTTTCTAATTCCTTCCTTGAGTGAATAAATAAACAGTTGCAACCCCACATTGTTCAAATGCACCCCATCCCTGCAAAAATATGTTACATTTTCAGGAATCTCAATATGTGTGCCAAATTGATATACCATATTTTTTATGAAACTTGCCATGGTATTATTGACCTTCTTTCTGCACTTATTCACCAATGTCTACTCTATATTCGATCGCCAATAAAGCCGTGGCACCATCTCCAATTAAATGATGAATAAGTTTGGGTAAAGGGCCAATAACCTCGACACATCCTACCTCATGTCTCTTATTAAATCTTTCAGCAGCCGTGTGCCTAAATCATTTCCCCCCGCATGGATGAACAGTATGTGTGGGGGGCCAAAAACTCCGGTGTAAGACACAACATTAAGCAAAACCTGATCCCAATGCATCCCCCTTATACCCAGCCATCTGGAATGCACATTCTCTGGATGGATTCCTAACTGCCACCCCTTTGCTTGTAATGTCAGCTCCTCTGCGTGCCCAGTATATATAAGAATGTGTGTACAGTTGAGTTTCCTCATTATCTACCCTGGTTGCCTGAATGAGCGATCGTCTATTAAATGAGTGTAGAAAAGTAGTCCACACCTGTATAGCCTCCTTCCGTTCCCTTAATATCCTGATGAAATGATGTGCTCTCCTAATCCCCACTGTGGCTAATGAGAATCTGTGTGAAAATATCCTGCCTATAGGAATCACTCTGCAAGTAATGCTTTCCTAAGGGTGAATGCATCATGCGCAACGTTACCTTCCTTGCCCCCTCCACTCACCCAAGATGCCCCTTAAGCTCCACCAACTCTTCTACTGGCAGCCTACACTTGAACTTTGCAGAGTCAATTTCTATACCCAGAAAACTTAGCAAAGTACACAGGCAGTGATTTTATCCTGAGCAATGGGAATACCAAACTCTCTAGCTATTTGAAAGCCCCGAGCAGCCGCTCACAATTGTCTGACTGAGGGGGACCCACAAATAGAACATCATCCAAATAGTGAACAATAGATTTTAAGCCTGTTCTATATTGCAGTACCCAGTAGACAAAAGAACTAAAGGCCTCAACATGAGAGCAGGAAATTAAACACCCCATTGGTAGACATAGGTCAACATAATAATTATCCTCAAAGAAACATCCTAGAAGATGATGACATTCCGGATTGACCGGGAGCAGCCTGAATGCTGAGTCTATGTTCACCTTAGCAAGCAGTGCCGCCTCATGAACCATTTAAATGGCCTGTTGAAATGATGCATACTTCATCGCTGCCAAATCTTTGTCAATATCATCATTGACCGAACCTTATTTTCCGAAATCACAGGAGGTGAATTGGGCAAAATGTTCCCATCTCTTTCTTTGGTACTATCAACGGGGAAATTCTCAAATGCTTAAATGGTGGAGATTGAAATGGGCCTGCCATCTTACCTAGCACAACCTCTTTCTGAATCTTTTCTAGAACAACCTGTGTGAAATCTTTTGCCGACTTTAAGTTAACCAATTTTGTTGTGCATCGTTACCTGGAAAGGTTAAAAGGGATATTAAAACCAAACTTAAAGCCATCAGTTAACAAAATCGCCTTTTGTGCACAACCCCTCAGCTCACTGTATAGCTCTAACCACAGCAGTATCCTTTCTAGCCATACCAGCGTCCTCCCCTTAACTGCACCGTCGCCTTGACTTCCTCCGGCAAGCTGTTATTTGAAGATTTGATGAGGGGATGAGGGTACCCACACTCTGAACATTCATGCTTAAACCTACATGTGTTGCCCCATCTACAAGTTCCCTTGTTAAATGCGAAACAACAACCTCTCTTGACAACCTCTCTTGACCTGCTGCCGTGGGCTGGTCTTATTTTGCTCCATGGCTACGAAAGAAATTAACAGTGTAACAATATGCATCCACATCTTGACAATGCATATCCTGTCTATCCGCCATCCTCTGCTTAAAACCTTCATCATAAGCCCACCAAGCCATCCCTTCATACATTTTATACATGCTGTGTGTCTTGGAATATGGTTTGTGCAACTCATCGCAGGCTCCTCTGAAGGTGCCCCTTTTTCAGAGACCTAGCTCTCCGCATCTGTGATCCTTATTCACTGCTGTTCTGCCTGCGTGGCACTCTGCTGGACACCGGACTCCACAGTGTCATCACGCTCCTGCCACCGCTGTGTCTGCTCCCTCCTAGAATGGGATACACTTCTCCTCCTCCCACTGTTAGCATCCATATTCCTCTCTCTGCCTATATCCGTGCTCTCCTACATGCAATGCTGAATCCTGACATTCCTTGACCTGACGGTATACCCCTCACGTCTGCCTCTCCTGTCTCTGCTAGTGTTACTCTCCTCGCAGCCCAGGTAACTGTAGCTGGCCATACCTGCTCCTCGTTCTGGAGATGCTCCTCCCCTGGGAGGGGATCTGCTCCGCCTCTAGGTATCGGATGGCTGTCTGTTTGCCCAGGCTGGCCTCTCTTCTGACCAACCCCTCTCCTCTCTGCTTTCCGCTTGGGCTACAGTATAAATTTTATTGTTATTCCTAGCAGAAGTCCTCCATGCTCCCTCCCTACGGTCCACACTTTTTGCAGCTTGTGCACCTCTTAATCACCGCTCCAGTGCACACCTCTGCCTCTACAGCTGGGGACCTACTCCTCACTCCATGGCAGCGTGTTCATTCACCCATATCTGGACTGAGCCTTGTAGGTGTCCTTGACTGCCTCCCACTGTGTCTGCTTCTGACCACAGGTATGGGGGGAATCTGCTGCATGTTGTTGTTAGCCCTGCTTAACTTGCCAGGTGTGCTTCTACCCTTGGGTTAATGATGACTGCTTCTGGGATCTGATGGGCCCTGCTTGCTGTGAGGGGAGCCGCTCGTCTTGACCTCTCTTCTTAACCCATTCAGGCCCAGTACCAGAGCTGCTTCCTTGAGTTTAGCAATTATCCCTTCCATTGACCTGGACATTATTAAAGGTGAAATGCATCATATCCCACCTAGCAAAAAAATGTTTGCATGAAAAAACATTTTTTTTTTTGCAGAAAAGAATAAAATGTGCTGGGGGTGATGTAGACACCCCCAGCAACCAAGATTTGCATATTGGATGTCTGATTTTAAATCTGAAATAATTTGACTTTCCACAGTAGGACGACAGACGACAGCTGCTAACTGAGCATGTCAGCACAATCCCCAGGCCAAAAAGAAACATTGTATAAGTTATGCTAATTATCATTGGTAATTTCAGGGGGTGTCAACATTGAGAGAAAACTTTGCAAAAGGAAGAAATTCAGCAAACTTCAGGCTAACGCTTTAACTGTTTACTTTGGAATTTTTCATGCAAATTTTTTTTCAGACACTATAAATTCTCCTTTATTGGATGCATTAATAAACCACCTCATTTACATATACCTTTAACTAGCAGAGGAGTGTGTTAACTTATCCTCCTCATGTGCTCCTCTTCACTGTGCTATTCTCCTCCTCCCCTTGCCTTATATAAGACTCCTCCTCCCTCCTTTACCAATCAAAATCAACTGCCTCCCCTGTCTCTAGGCAGGGCAAAAAAAAACTTTCCCTCCACTTTGTTCGGGTTTGGGTACACTTTATTGATATTTAGTGGAGAAACTTCTCAGATTGTTAAAAAGAGCTTGAGATATTTCAACTCAGCTGCTGTAAATCTTATAGCGAATTCTCTTAGTTTGTTACATACTTAAACGTGCATACACAAACATGCAGTTATTCTTCAATTACAGTGGTCCTTTAAATAATACATGTGGCTTTGTCACTTTTATCAGCCATTCTAGAATACTTCAGACCAATAAGAATCAATCCTGATTGATATATAAAACTAAAACTTCTCAAAATGTCAGTGTTCTCCATTATAGCATAAAGACTGGATTTATGGACACTGAAGGAGGCCAAGAGAAAACTAATGATCACGATTAAAATGTGGAGCTAAATAAGATTAGATTATTATGAAAATTATGAACAGAGAGAAAACACACTTGCTTATAGCAACATAAAGAAAAACTGACCCTGAATCCAATCATAAGTGATAAATGTATCTTTTACTTTGAATACGCATTTATATTTAGCTTAATTTGAAACTGTCTCTGTAATTATATAAATAAAAATAAAGGTTATTTTTGTGCAGAAAATTGTAAAAAAAGTAAATGGTATTTATCAAAAATACTGATTTATATTAGTTATGCTTGAGAATTTATTTCTGCCATACCTGAATTTATAATTCATTTTTCAAAATATATATGTAATTCTTATTTTTAATTGCCAATGTTCATTTCAGTTACCAAATGTTATTATTGGTAGTTGCCAGGCAGTAGGCAGTACTTATAGTTATACTACTCTAGTCGATTGAGGTTCAGTTTTTTGTATATTGGTACAAATTCTAGTACCAATGTACTACAAATAGTGATAACCCAATTAAAGACAATAAAAAAAAGATTTATCAATACATTTTTAATAGATAAAAAAAGATTAGTATGATAGAGCCATTATTATTCACCAGCATTCACCAGCAAGTGTGTGTAAGTGCAGTCCATTAGATGTGGATTCTATTAATCATAATTAAAAAATTTAATTAAACTAATCTCAAAATAATTTTCATCGTGATTAATCTTGAGTTATTCATGATTATTGTTAGAAACAGTTGAGTCCGATGAATCTGAATTAGACAAGGAAAATGTCAGAAAAGAATTAAATGTTCTGTAGACATCCACTAAACTTTGGTGAAGGGGGCCAGTGGTGGATGTACTGGTGGTGTAGTGCACCAGGGACCTTCTCTGGGTTTTTATTTTTTGCATTTAATTTTATTTTCGGTTGAACATTCTACCGAAGCTCCTAGAGGTGACAGTGTGTAACAGGCCCGCACACTGCATCTAGATAACATTAAACAACAGGGGGTTGGGTTCTGTGAGATGGGTGCTGTGTGAGGATGGATCCTGAGAGGGGTAGGTGTTCTGTGGAGGTGGATGTTGAGAGGGACTGGGTGCTATGTGAAGATATTAACTGTTGGGGTTTTAGTGCGTTACACTATATTTAAGGTAAATATGAACTAAAGCTAAATTTAAAATTATATTTTAATAATTTATATTTTAAAACCAGAAAAAAACGCTGCTATATGGTTAGCCTTAGGTGAAGGGCAAATACGATGACTGTAATAGAGATAAAGATCAAATAAAATCTAATAATACTGAGAAAAAGATAAAGACTATCTAAGTGCAAAGTATAGATGGCTAGTGAATAGTCAATATGAATAAGAGACTCTAAAAAGTCTAAGAAAGTAAATTAACTAAGTGAATATTGAAAGATTATATAAAAAATATATATAAAGATGAAAATATGCTATGAAAAAAGTATAAAGTGCTAATGCTGTTTTATATAAGAATTGAAAGTGCTAAGTGATTTTAAAGTGCTAAATGATTCGACTAGTGTCACTAGTTGGATAAGTTATAAAATGCTGAGTTAAAATGGTGTATGTTATAAGGTGCTATTGACATATATAGAAAAAAAGAGTATAGTTTACAAATATTAAAGTAGTTAAATTGCTCAGTATGGAATATATGGGTAATCCTCATATATATGGAAACCAAAATCATCGGATACCCTTCATTAGTAAATTTTGGTAAAAAACAGGAAGTGTTTGGAAAAAATATATAGAAAAAACGGTGGATAGTGTCTTAAAAACAGGTTGAGGGGAATGGCATTTTAATCTCACTGAGCCTGGGGAATGGTATACAGTATCAAAAACATATATCTGTATATTATTATAAATTCCTTATAAACCTTCTTTAAATATATATAGCTGGTTTATCAGACCCACTGCTAGCATCATAAAGAACAAACAGAAAGAAGGAACGTTTGTAAAAGCTATTTCCTTTTTTGTCATATATAGACATTGGTTTAGCTAAAAAACAGTTTGCTAAATAACAGATTTGTACTGTACCATTTGCAATGCCCCATTCCTGCTCAGTAGTGCCACTGGATTAAAAACATTCAGGTGGTGTCTCTCTCCTGACCGGTTTCGACAGGTAAACTGTCTTTGTCAAAGGCTGTTTACCTGTCGAAACCAGGCAGGAGAGAGACACCACTTGAATGTTTTTAATCCAGTGGCACTACTGAGCAGGAATAAATGATGACAATATGGGTTACATTCATCTAGTTGATTGTATTAGTAGTTGTTTGTTCTGGGTATATGATTTAAGTCTGTATATATATTAACAGAAAATGTTCAGGGGAGTCGCCAGGAAAGTGGGTTAGACCCTACCCTACAGTGGTACTGCTGTTCCATCACTGGGGCTTGCTTAAGTCATGCTTTTTAACTTATAGGAGTAGTTGCCAAAACCTAAAAGCTTAAATAATACAACATATCCACCTCTCCCTACACTCTCCCACCCCTCTGTTCACTGTTCAGATGAATTCATGCCTGGAGACTAGGAAGGAGCAACAGCGACCGTCAGAAAGTAAGGAGGAGGAGGAAGAGTTTTTGGATACAGATGTTATAGTCTAATCATCCTTAAGGCGTGAATGTAACTTGGGATCTAAATTGTTTTATTGATGTGAAGTAATCCTTTTACAAAATAAGACTCCTGACTAATGAAAATAAGTAAGTCTAAATCTTTAGTTAATTTCTTCACAAACCCTTCACACAAAATCTGGTTTGTTTTGCTAGTTTATTATCAATATGTACTTAAGGCTTTAATGCTGAAATAATTAAAGTCTTAAATGCAGACTCCTTATAGTAATTTCTGCTAGTGATTTACTTAAGTATTTTTCTTTTGTTTCCTTATCATGAGATAAAAACAGCAAATGCATCAACCTATATAATTTCTGTGTGCAGAAGATTAAACAGGCTAACAATGGGAGCGGACAGAGCACATTAGGGTGGAATAGGACTTAATAAGGATGTGACTTGCAAAGGTAGGACAGCCATTAGGAGTATGACAAACAGTGGAAAGGTCCTCATTCTGAACATGAGCAGAGTGTCTGAGAAGAAGAAGCAGGGCAGGAGACAGCTTGTGATCCTAGTGAATTTCTTTCTCTCTTTCTTTTTTTCATTCCTGTCTCCTCGACTGTCTCTCTCTCTCTCTCCTGTTACACACACACTCAGACACTTCCCCACTTTCACACATTGTAACCCATTTGATTATTCCCTCTCTCACACATACATATAGATTTTAAGGCCAAAATTGTAGAATGTATAAGCATGCTGTGAAAATGTCTACACTTCATCATTCTGTGCAAAAGCATGCAGAGTGGAAAGCTAAAACATGCATTAGTTTCACGAGAATGGAGTACTTTATTAGGACTTGCTCAGACAGTGCTGATTATATTTTTAAGGAAGGGTGATATCACTGCACATTATCTGGCCTGGCTCAGACAGTGCTGGGATCTATCTAATATATTGAACTATTGGCTGCATGTTAGAACACGCACAGACAGAGCTTCTTGTCTGTCTAATGCCCCTTAGGATCTGGCTGTGCAGAGTTATTAAGATTTACAGCATGTTACACACTTAAAACACTCAGTCACTCTTCCTCACTTATATTCTTACAGGTTAGATGTCAGAAAAGTGGCCCAAGCAGAAAAAAAAACATATTTTTAGAACAAATGTATAATGGCCACAAATCATGTTGACAGATAAAATGTGCCTATAATAATGGGGAGCTGTCAGGTCAAGAGCGGAGGCTGAGGGATATCAGCTTTTATCATAGGTTATTGACATTCAGCATATACTAGCGAATTGCCCGTCAAAAAATGACGGCAATCAAATCGTAAGTGAGCTAATGCTGTTTGGTGTATAATAATAAAATAACTAATAGAATAATAAATTAATATACTTTACCTATTTTCAAGTAATATATGCAGGAAGCATTGTGTTGAAGACCTGGCAATCTGTTTTGATGTTGCTGCAGCATTAGTGGTGTGGAGCTGCTGTGTAAGCGTGCTGAATGTGTGCAGTGTAATAGTGTGCGTGCGTGAGACAAATACGTTAGCGTAGCTGTGTACTTCCACATTGTATAAGTTATTGTTCTAAAATGGTGGCTAATGTGTGGTATGCGGCTGTGGCGGAATATCCGTAGGTGTTTTGTGGTGTTTTGAGTGTTTATGGTGGTGTTTTGCGTGTTTAGAGTCCTGTAGCCTCGTTTTCGGGTGTTTAAACTCCAAAATTTGTACTTAAATCGAGGTGTAACTTTACTTGCAGAGGTCCTGGGTGCACCACCTTGCTGTGGGTAAGCTTTTTATATGTTTGTTGTGTGTATTTATTGTGTTTCTAATGTGTGTGGGGTCTCGCGGCTTGCGTCTTTGTTTTCTAATCTCGTATGTGTTTTTCGACAATGCCGTAGGTGTTTGGTGGTGTTTTGCGTCTTTAGACTGCTGTAGCCTCGTTTTCGTTTTTTTCGGCGGCCATTTTTTCTCTTGCTTAGAGAATTTTTTAGTGTCTAAACTCTTTTATTTTGAGTTAAATTGAGGTGTAACTTCATTTTTGAGGTCTTGGATGCCCCCTCTTCCTGTAGGTAAGCTTTTTATGTATGTGTTGTGTGTATTTATTGTGTTTTTCACTTTTTCATGTGCGCGGGTTGCAGACGATTTTTGCGAGGTCGTAATTGGTGGTAACGTGTCTCGTATTTTTTTGCGAGGTCCGCAGTTGCTGGGAGCTCCTGTGGCCCTCACTTTGCGACACAATTTTGGGACATTACAGGGCAGCATGTTCAGTAATGGAAGCTTTGGGTGTCCTCTTCTCCACAAGCTCTCAAGGAGCATTTATATTTTTAGGGTCTGATTATAATTAATTGGCCTACGTATTCTGATAAATGAAGATAAAGATCAAGAAATGTCAGCAGTCATTTGCAAAACTTAATTTGGCTCACAGAATTACTGTGTTTGGATCTTACCAGTTACTTTACAGCAATGTATTACTGTTGTTACCAGGTAACAGAGCCATAGGTATATTCAAAGAGAGAAAAAAACTGTAATATCTGTGAAAATTATTGTAGAATTCAAGATCACTCTCAGCTTTTTAAAAGCTGATCTGATCAAAGATTTGCATGCAGTGTTGTAATGTGGTCTATAATTCCAGATTATGCGGTAGTTCAATATGTGTGTCTGGGGCGTTTCTGGGACTGAAGTAATTTGCTGTTTTTTTGGTGGTACGGCTCACGGAAAGCAGTGAGTGAGAGATTGCTGGTCATGTCTTTGATAAAATGTTTAGTCATGTCTTTGATAATGTTCTTCTACCGCCTGCTTGACAATTAAAAATCCGTAGATAAGGAAGAATTATAGATTTTAATTGTTGGAAGAATCTGGTCATTGTATTTAAAACTTTTCATGAATGTTATTACTTGTCTGAGTATTTTTTTATAAGTTGGTTATGAAGCTTTGATTTTTTTTCTTTATTATTCTTATGCTAACTTGTAGGTTTTTCAAAGGACTTTTTTTTTGTTGTTGATTGAGAATGCTATTATGTAGTATCTAAGCTTTCTCAGTTTAGGTAAAACTCTTGTACAGGTCTGTTTTGCCTACAGGACTGAATAATGTTGCTACTCTTTGTTCAGTTCTACAGCTGAATGTTTCTGTAGATTTAATACATAGTTACTAGAGAATGGAGTAGGATAGATTCTCTTAGAGTGTATCCTTCTTCTGAATATACTGGTGGCAGTGACAGAGCTAGAGAATGGAGGGCCTTGGTGCAAAAAAAAATGTGGGGCCCCCTTGGCGATGTAAAATTGTTTTACACTTGGCCTCGCCAGAACCAAATCACTCAGTGCTGCTGTCTGTACAAAGCTCCTTTGCCTGCAGCAGAGCTCCAGGGTGTGCGCACTCCACTTTCCTGCGACATTCTCTCTATATATATATGTACACATATATATACACATATATAAACATCATCCCCACACAGCAGCCACTCTCTTAGCATCCATCCCTACATAGCACCCAGTTCTTGTCAGCAGCCAACCCCTCACAGGATCCATCCACGCACAGCACCCAACCCCTCCAAGCAACCACCACACATAGCACCCATCCCTATCTCCTTTGTTCCCCCCCTCACAGAACCCATCCCCCTGTGTCATCTGTTGGAGCTTTCGTAGAAATGCTCTTTTGTAAACAGGAACACACAAATTTCAGGCTAGGTGGGTGGGTGTGGTCAAGGAGACACAGGAGGGTCCCAGTGGGGTCTTCTCGGCTTGGACTGGGTGGGAGGGCCCCTATACCCCAGAAAAAAATATAATTGCAAAATAAAACATTCTAAAATTTACACAGCACTGCCCCCCCCCCCCCAGAGGAGGGCCCTGGTGCACTGCACCACCTGCACCACTGGCAGATCCGCCCCTGACTGGTGGGATGATGGCCTTAGGATGTTGTATGTAAAGCGACTTATGTGCGTTAATGAAATTAGATGCTTACCCAAAGTTAACACTGTTTAGTCCAACATGGTTCTCTGCAGCTCAGGATTATTTATGGAAATCCAGAATAAGTCTCACTTCAATAGCAAGGAAGCCATTAAAAGCGTTGCTAAGCAATTGTATTCAGGAATATCCATATTAACAAGATAATAAGTGAGAACAGGCAAGGATTTATGTGGGATAGATTATGTAAAGCTAATATAATTAGCCCCTTTAAGGAAGTATGTAGGTACTTTAACCAAGGCAAGTCAGTTGATGTAATCTATTTGGACTTATGTCTACTGTGCTACATTTAAAACGTATTGTTCAAAGTAAGTGGAACAGGAATTACAGTTAATATATGTATGTGTGCAAAAACTAGCTATAAAGTACAAGACAAAGAGTTTCTGTGAATATAACAACATGGTAAGTGGAGTTCCTGAGGTTTCATAATTGTTCCTCTGTTTTTATGCATGTTTTCATTATGTAGCTATGTCATAAGGCAGTAATGTTTCATATTTTGAGTAAGATCACATCTATTTCTGATGTGTCTGTATGATTCCTATATATGACATGTCCTTATGATGACCCTTATTGACAGATCTGTATGATTTTCCTCATGTGTCAATATGTTCTGTCATTATGGTAAGTATTTATATGTCTCTATGATGCTTCAATGATATGATTGCATCAGAAAGTATGCCTACATTGGTCCAAGTTTTGTTTTGACTCCTTGAATACTGCAATACACAATACAGTATTCCCCACATAAATAATTACATTGCTTGTAGATGGTGCAGAAAGATGCAGCAAGTTGAAACCAGATTCTGTCACAAAATACCCATCCTCCTTTTTATATTAGTCATTCTCCACATAACAGTCTGAGAGTCTCCATCATAATCTTCAAAAAATGAAGTTCAAGTCATACCTATTTAAGAAAGCATTTGGCAAACACAACATCTATTGAGATATAAATGACTTAGAGTTTATCTAGGATAAAATAGTATCACATATAACAGCTGTCAAACTGCGATTTGTCGTCGCGCTTGCGAGCCTCGCAAAGCGAGGCGACCCGTTGAGGCACCAGCTCGCCAAAAATACGACCACTAAAATGGAAAAGACGACGAAAACACACAAATATGCCTCAAATTCACACACACACAGCACAGGGGGAGAGCCACGGAGCTGTGAGTGAGGTTGCAAGTTCATTTGAGGCATATTTTGTCTTTTTTAACGGCTGAAAATCGCAGAAGCGGGAACAAAATGGCGTCCGTAAAAACGTAAAAATTCTGAAACAAGATGAAAACAATGCTCAGCAAGGCCAGGCACACAGAAATTAGAAAATACACAACGGCAAAGACAGTAACACTTACACCAACTACGCCAGGCTTGTGGGACTTTGAAAATAAAACCAACGGCAGTCAGTGCGCACCATGCAAAGATTCAGCAGAGACACAGAGGAGAAAGACACAGGGAAGGGCCTGTAATGAGCGGTGAAGTGGATGAGAGAAGATGTTCGCAATGAGCGCCAAAGGCGCTCAGCGCGGGGCTCGTGATGAGTGCCGATGGTTCTCAGAGGGGGCAAAACATTGCATTGTGTGGCAAACAGCATTGCCAGGCTTCAAATTTTATTGCCGTCATTTTTGACGGGCAAGTCACTAGTATTATTATAATTATTATTTGTCTACATGATATGTCTCTTCAATGAGTTTATATGAAGTCTAATAAGTCTCTATGATATGTTTATATAGCTGCTTCTTTTCTACTCATCTCCTTACTTTCCCCTGTCCTCCTCTCCTTACTTCCTCCTATCCTCCTTATTTTTACTATCCTTGTTTTTTTCTCCTCCTCCCTCACCTCTCTACACCATCCTACATTTTTTCTCCAATATTTTCTCCTTACCAACATAGGACTCTACTCTAGTCTTAACACAAATTATTTTGGCATCTACATCACCTTGTTTTTCTCACACATTCAGACTTTCAGTTTTCCTTCCCTTCCAATATAACCTTAATCCACTCGCTTTCATATCTTTCTCTGTCCCTTATGTTTGAGCATTTACATTATATATTGTATTTATATAGATGTTTTCTATTTGGAAAACCATCCTGTAGGATAGGCTTTATTATCTTCCTCCAAATGGTAATGTGCTAATATTATATACTTGCATCTTAATTTATCCTTTAATTAAATCATGGATAATCCTCTAAGTAAGGACATGACTGGTCAAGAGGAGGATTTAACATTGCTCAGTTCTTCTTCAGTGGTTGAGTTTTTTTTTTGTAGGATAAATTACAGATGCATTTAACCATTTGTTTCCCCAAATGTAGGCTGCGAGAACAATTTTGGAGACATGGCTTGGACTGCTTAAAGCATTAGCGTTACTAACTTTGGCAATGTCTAAAGGCCAACAATTCATAACTGTTTCAAGAAAACGTATAATCATGGTCAAAATCCAAAAGTTACCCTATACCAGTCTGAGGGTCCATTGGACATATTTCTCCCCACCTCGAGTTTGCAATATTAAAAAATCAATGTCCCTTCATGTCCCTTCTCCTCCCTTTTCATTCTTTTCCATCCTCTCTCTTACTGCCCCCCTTCTCGCACAGTCTCTTTTTATTTCCCCCTCCCCTTTTCTCTTTCTCTCTCACTGGAAGGCCAGGCTGTGTAAGAGAAGTGGTCGGCTTTTTCTTTGCCATTTAGTTCCTACAGAAGCCGCTGTGATAACAGGAGGATTCACTGCTGCTACAGGAAGCTTAATTAAGGATTGACTTTAATGGAGAATTAACCCCTTGATGTCCAGAATATACTGCTGGCTCTGAGCATTCTTCCCATAATCTTGTAATATGTTTTTAAATGATTGAAGAAGAAGAATTTATACGTTTTGAGTTTGCTTCCCAGTCTCACAAAGCAGGATACATCTAAATATTCACTTAATAGAAAGCTGTATATAATATATATTAACTAGCGACTTGCCCGTCAAAAAATGACGGTCAATAAAAGAAAGTGTTGAAATGCTATTTGTCACACAATGTGAGTGTACCGTGTGCCTCAACTATATAGACCCCTCTAACACACTACTGAATGCATGTAATAACACTATAAGTGCCATTAGGGTCATCCAGGACCCTCATGACTCAAAGTGTAAGCACTACACCATTTTAACGCGGTCACTTATGGGGGTCTATCCAGACCCTCATAAGCCTCTATTTAACCCCATCAGTCCCATAAGGGTATATTATGACCATTATGGGCCTGTTACAACCCAACATTAACCACATAAGTGCCATGACGGTCCTCAAGGACCATCATGACACGAAGTATAAACACTACACTGCACTATACCCCCCCAATAAAACATTAAATATCAACCAAACACACTCTACACTAACCTATTAACACCTACACTACCTACCTACTTACACTACACTACCTACCCCCTAATAACCTCCTCCCCACCACTGATTACAGAATCCAAAAAAACTAAAGTCATCAAAAATCTACACTTCATAAAATAAAAAAGCCTAAATCACAAAAAATAAAAAATGTACATTACAAAAAAAAAAACTGTCACAAAAAATAAAAAAAGGAACATTACAGAAAATAAAAAAATCCATTACAACACCCCCCCACTACAGAAAGAAAAATTACACACCTGAAAAGGAAATACATAAATGACATAGAATACAATACAATACATACAATACAATTAAATACAATACAATTAAATACAATACACCACTATCTAATATACATCCCCCTTTCTAATATACAATACTATCTATCTAATATACATCCCCCTATCTAATATACAATAAATACTATCTATGTACTTTACATCCCTCAATCTATCTAATACACAGTACATGCTATCTCTATATAGCAACCCTAATTCTAAATCAGATGTTTCTTCAGATCACCAACCTAGGGTAAAAAAGATTTAAAAAATTACTACAACACGTTTACATAAAATAAATAAACATTCTAAACTTTCTTAATATTCTACTCACCTTTCCAGCATGTCCCGTGCTTCTTCTTTGCTTCTCCGGCGCGGCCCCTGTTAAAAAAAAACATTACATTAGCACACATAAAACCAAGTAAAATAAACGGAATCTACATTGTACTTTCCTCCCTGCGATGTCTCCGGCCTCCTCGTCTTCTGCCCCGGAAGCATCCGTGCTCTAAAAAAAAAAGTAAAAAAAACAACACACATCCGCATTCGCGGATGTCACCGACACTAATGAGCTTTCTACGGAGTGTTCCAGAATAAAATTGGCAATGGCGGCTTCTGATTGGCTGAAAACGCTGTCTGTCAAATTCAGCCAATGACAAGACTCTAATTGTGAGCCAATGAGATAGGGATACACCCCAAAATCCCACTCATTGGATAAAGCACCTGTCAATCTTTATTTGAACCAATCAGAAGGCTTTATTGCCATCAGCGAATCACAATGGGATACGCCCCCACGCAGTGATTGGCTGAAGACATCTGCGCCTTGCCATTGGCTGTAATACTTCACCAATCAGTACATGGGGGTGTATTCCATTGTGATTCCATTGTGATTGGTTATTGTCAGTGCAACCAATCAGAATGCGCAGATGCCTCCAGCCAATCACCCTGTGGGGGTGTATTCCATTGAGATTGGCTGAAGGCATCTGGGCCTTGTGATTGGTTTAAATAAAGATTGACAGGTGCATTATCCAATCAGAGTGGGATTTTAGGGTGTATCCCTTTCTGATTGGTTCACACATTGGCGCCTCCTGATTGGGTGAATTTGATAGACAGCGTTTTCAACCAGAAGGCGCCATTGCATATTTTCTTCCAGAAAAGTCTCCGGGAGGCTCATTAGCACCGGGGTTATCCGCGAGTGCGGATGTGTGTTCTTTTTTTTTTTTTATAGAGCGGATCCAGGGCGGGACAGAAGAGGAGGAGGCCGGAGACATCGCGGGGAGGTAAGTACAATTTAGATTATGTTTATTTTATTGTGTTTTTATGCTTATGTATGTGTACTAATGTTATGTTTTTTTTTAACAGGGGCTGCAGCGGAGAAGAAAAAAAGAAGAAGGACGGGACATGCTGGAAAGCTGAGTAGAATATTTAGAATGTTTAGAATATTTAGAATGTTTATTTATTTACTGTAAATATGTTGCACTCATTTTTATATATTTTTTTCCCTAGGTGGCTGATCTGATGGGACATCTGCAAAGGTAAGTGTTCTTAATTATTTTCTTTTAGCTTAGAATTCGATTATTTTATATATAGATAGCATTTATTGTATGTTAGCTAGGGGTATGTGTTTTATATAGATAGCATAGCATGTATTGTATATTAGATTGTGGTATTTATTTAGATAGATTGGGGATGTATATTAGATAGACAGGATGTATATTAGATAGATAGTATTTCTTGTATATTAGATAGATTGGGTGATGTATATTAGATAGATTGGAAGATTTATATTAGATAGATAGGATGTATATTAGATTATGGTATTTTCTGTAATTACAGTGGTGGGGAGGGGGTTATTAGGGGGTAGGTAGTGTAGTGTATATAGGTAGTGTAGGTGTTTTATTGGGGGGGTATAGTGCAGTGTAGTGTTTATACTTAGTGTCATGATGGTCCATGAGGACCGTCATGGCACTTATGTGGTTAATGTTGGGTTGTAACAGGCCCATAATGGTCTTAATATACCCTTATGGGACTGATGGGGTTAAATAGAGGCTTATGAGGGTATGTATGGACCCCCGTGAGTTACAGGGTTAATAAGGGATTTATGAGTGAGGGGGTTAATTATGGGCTTATGTGGGTCTTTATTGACCCCCATGAGTGACAGTGTTAATTATATGTATTTTGGGGGTCTGTATTGACCCCCATGAGTGAGGGGTTTAATTAAGTGCTTATGGGGGTCTGTATTGACCCCCATGAGTGAGGGGTTTAATTAAGTGCTTATGGGGGTCTGTATTGACCCCCATGAGTGACAGGGTTAATGAAGGGCTTATGGGTCTACATTGACCCTCATGAGTGACAGGGTTAATAAAGGGCTTATGGGGGTCTGTATTTACCACCATGAGTGACAGAGTTAATTAGGGGTTTATGGGGGTCTGTATTGACCCCCATGAGTGAGGGGGTTAAGTGCTTATAGGGGTCTGTATTGACCCCCATGAGTGACAGGGTTAGTGAAGGGCTTATGGGGGTCTATATTGACCCCCATGAGTGAGGGGGTTAATGAAGTGCTTATGGGGGTCTGTATTTACCCTCATGAGTAAGAGGGTTAATGAAGGGCTTATGGGGGTCTATATTGACCCCCATGAGTTAGGGGGTTAATGAAGTGCTTATGGGGGTCTGTATTGACCCCCATGAGTGAGGGTGTTAATTAAGTACTTATGGGGGTCTGTATTGACCCCCATGAGTGACAGGGTTAATGAAGGGCTTATGGGGGTCTATATTGACCCCCATGAATTACAGGGTAAATTAGGGGTTTATGGGGTTCCGTATTGACCCCCACGAGTGACAGGGTTAATGAAGGACTTATGGGGGTCTATATTGACCCCCATGAGTGACAGGGTTAATTAGGGGTTTATCGGGGTCTGTCTTGATGCCCATGAGTGAGGGGGTTAATTAAGTGCTTATGGGGTCTGTATTGACCCCCATGAGTGACAGGGTTAATGAAGGGCTTATGGGGGTCTATATTGACCCCCATGAGTGAGGGGGTTAATGAAGTGCTTATGGGGGTCTGTATTGATCCCCATGAGTTACACAGTTTATGAAGAGCTTATGGGGGGTCTATATTGACCCCCATGAATTACAGGGTTAATTAGGGGTTTATGGGGGTCTGTATTGACCCCCATGAGTGACAGGGTTAATGAAGGGCTTATGGGGGTCTATATTGACCCCCATGAATTACAGGGTTAATTAGGGGTTTATGTGGGTCTGTATTGACCCCCATGAGTGACAGGGTTAATGAAGGACTTATGGGGGGTCTATATTGACCCCCATGAGTAACAGGGTTAATTAAGGGTTTATGGGGGTCTATATTGACCCCCATGAGTTAGGGGGTTAATTAAGTGCTTATGGGGTCTGTATTGACCCCCATGAGTGACAGGGTTAATGAAGGGCCTATGGGGGTCTATATTGACCCCCATGAGTGAGGGAGTTAATGAAGTGCTTATGGGGGGTCTATATTGACCCCCATGAGTAACAGGGTTAATTAAGGGTTTATCGGGGTCTGTATTGACCCCCATGAGTGAGGGGGTTAATTAAGTGTTTATGGGGTCTGTATTGACCCCCATGAGTGACAGGGTTAATGAAGGGTTTATGTGGGTCTGTATTGACCCTCATGAGTGACAGGGTTAATGAAGGACTTATGGGGGGTCTATATTGACCCCCATGAAATACAGGGTTAATTAGGGGTTTATGGGGGTCTGTATTGACCCCCATAAGTGAGGGGGTTAATTAACTGCTTATGGGGGTCTGTATTGACCCCCATGAGTGACAGGGTTAATGAAGGGCTTATGGGGGTCTATATTGACCCCCATGAGTGAGGGGGTTAATGAAGTGCTTATGCGGGTCTGTATTGACCCCCATGAGTGACAGGGTTAATGAAGGGCTTATGGGGGTCTATATTGATCCCCATGAGTGACAGGGTTAATTAATGGTTGATGGAGCTCTGTATAGAGCCCCATGCGTGATAGTGTATATATATATATTTTTTTTTTAATAACGGGTCCTTTAATGACCTTTATGGTCCTTTAAAGACCCGTAACGTGGGAATTTAGAATTTTCATTGCAGCGGGGGTTCCCAATCACGTGCGATCGGGACCCCCACTGCGATGGTTAATGTGGGGTTAATGCGGGTCTCCGAGCTTATCTCGGATCCCGTGGGGTTAATGCGGGTTTCCGAGCTTATCTCAGATCCCTTTTTGGCTAAGTTGTAAGTGGCTGGGCAGTCCTGGGTCTTTGAGCCTCGTTTTCGTTTTTTTCGCCGGCCATTTTTTCTCTCGCTTAGGGGATTTTCGTGTGTCTGAACTGAGGAATTTGGACTTAAATGGAGGTGTAACTTCACTTTCAGAGGTCCTGTGTGCCCCTCCCTTGCTATGGGTAAGCTTTTTATGTATTTTGGGGGGGTATTTATTGTGTTTTGATTGTTTTTAGGTGCACGCGGTATGGCCGGTATAGTGTTTTCGGTGACCATTTTTTCTCTCGCTTAAGGGATTTTCGTGTGTCTGATCTCAGGAATTTGGACTTAAATGGAGGTGTAACTTCACTTTCAGAGGTTCTGGGTGCCACCCCCCCCCCCCCCCCTTGCTGTCGGTAAGCTTTTTATGTGGTTTTAGTGGGTATTTATTGTGTTTTGACATTAGCTATGCGAGGGTCCGCATTTGGGGCCTGCAATGAGCATTTGGCTCATTGCAGCCGACGTTGAAGCCTCCACCTTCCACATGGGTCCGCATTTGCGGACCAAACTGGATCCCTCGCTTTGCAAGGGATGCAGTTCTTGCGAGCTCGCTTCGTGAGCTCGCAAAGCGTGACGATGATTCGTAGTTTGACAACTATTATATGTGATTTGTATATGTTAAATAAAGGGAGAGTAAATCAGGGTCTGAGGATCATTGGGAGATAAAACAGAGAAGTCCTAAGGAGGAAACATTGTTTTTGGGGAAGGAAGCAGTGTTCTTTTAAGGAAAGATCAATCAATAGATCATGGTGTAAATAACCCCATACTTAGTAAGAGATCTTTTCAGGTAAAGGCATAAGTCCTTAGTAGAGAGAGGACTTATTTAGGCAGGGGTATTGGATAGGGAGAGAGAAAAGCCATAGGAAGATACTTTTTCAGTTACATACACCTCATATGGAAAGGATTTTTAAGAGAAAGATCAGGGAATGACCTTTTTCATGTAGTGGCACTTCATATAAAGTGAACCTTTTCAGTTGGAGGCACCTCGTAGGAAGAAATCTTTTTGAGGGATAGGCACATTAGCGGGAGAGGCACTTTACAAGCAGAGGCCTTGAGCAGGGAGGGATCTTTCTCAGCTAGAGGTATGTTGTAATGGGGCATTTCTTTTGGAGAGGCCTTTTTCAAGAAGAAGCACTAAATAGGCAGAAATCTTTAACTTATGGAGACATTTTGTATGTGGAGAGACCTTAACCAGATAAAAATGCTCTGTAGGGAGATGCCGTTTGTTAGGAGAGGTATATCACAAGGAAAGGATGGGCTTATTTAGAGAAAATGGATTTCATTCAGAGATATGCTCATTTTAATATCAATACTTTTTTTCAGTGTAGGTCTTTTGGAGAAGCACCTTCCTTTTCTGCACGACTCCTTCCTTTTTGAGAGAGTTCCCTTTTTTATAGTTATGCCTTTTTTTAAGTAAGAGGCCATTTTGGGGGAAGAGATCCTATGGTTAGAAGCGTTGATTGAAATCACCATTTACCATTAATGTATGGGAGTTGATGAATAAATCTTCTCTGTCTCATGCTTTGTATAACAGTAATAAGCACCTACAAAGACAACTTACCATATTCAGTAACTGCACTCATAATAGTCCACACGGCAATGATAGGGTGCTACAAAGAATATAGAATATCAATTTCCACATATCTGACCATGAAATGAATGTTTTATTGAGAGATTTTCTCCCTGCAAACACACAAAGGCAGCAGATAGTTCAGCGCCGATACCATCAGACTCTCACATTACCTGCAATCTCATTTAAATGTAAAGATGGAATAAAGTCCCACTGATCCGAGTTACGCAGACTCTTATCTAGATTGTAACCTTTATTGTAAGATGGAATGTGCAGTGAAGATTACAAATATACTGTCCCGTGTGTTTAATGTGAGGAGGCAGAGCCGTCTAACAATATCCTTGAATTGGATGGAAAAATAAGTGCAGGGAGATCTGAAACAAGGAAGATTTCACTGTTAATCTTTGAATTATTTCAATCTTTGTAAACAGATCTGTGGATTGTGTTTGTATATTCCTACAGAATTTATAAGCTCCGGAAACATCAATGTGGGCGAGATAACGTCAGCCAGGTATCTGCCAGATGTAAAGCTGAGATATGAAGACTTCTATTGACTGTTGCATCCTATTTACTTTGAAGTCAAATTATCCCAAATACCGATGATTACATCAGCTCTCAAACCAAGAAGATACACATATAGGAGAATGACCAAAACTTTGCATTGATAACTTAATATAAAAGTTGTAAGGACATTGAAGAGTTTCACCAACTATACACCACTGAGTTGTAGCATTGATTCTATATCAAGAAGACATATCCACTTATGACCCTACATCAAGAGGATACCACTGAGTATTATCATTGATTCAATATCAAGAAGACATAACCATTTATGACCCTACATCAAGAGGATACCACTGAGTATTATCATTGATTCAATATCAAGAAGACAAATCCACTTATGACCCTACATCAAGAGGATACCACTGAGTATTATCATTGATTCAATATCAAGAAGACATAACCACTTATGACCCTACATCAACAGGACACCACAGAGTGATAGCACCGACCATACATAATGAGGACATCACACAATATTTGACCTCATCCTACATCAAAAAAGATGCACTTCCTGGTTATGGTTGTTTGAAATGACTTATATCAACATGATAAGACAACCTGATCACTGAGTATTAATACAGCTTCTATATTATGAGAACTTATCTTAATGTCAGATATAAAGCTGAGATACAAGGACTTATATTGACTGTTGCATCATATTTACTTCAAATTCAAATCATCCAAAAAAACTATAATGAATCCATCAGCGTCCAAGCCAAGAAGATGCACATACAGTGTATAGGAGAATATCCGAAACATTGTATTGAAAAGAATTGCATTAAAAAAATAAGTTTTAAGGACATTGAAGAGTTTCACTTGCTATACAGCAAGAGGACACCACTGAGTATTAGCACTGATTCTATATCAAGAAAACATATCCGATTATCATCCTATATCAAAAGGACACCACACAATATTTGTCCAGGTCCTACTTCAAAAGAGCTACACTGCCTGGTTGTGGACTGTTCACAATAAGCCTATATCAACATAAGAAGACCACCTGATCACTGAGTACTAATACGGATTATATATTAAGATAACTAACTGTTCTTCAAGAAAATGACACTGTCTGACCACTGAATATGAACACTGACCTTACATAGAGAGAATGACACTGACTTAGTATGAGTAATCACAATTACCTAAAATTAAGATAACAACACTTCCTGGTCACTGAGCATATGTAAAGAAAATAGTACTGCCTGGCCTGGTTACCAAGTATTTACGAATGACCCTACAAATGAGAATAACATTGCCTGGTCACTGGGTATTAGTACTAACCCTATATCATGATGGTGCTGATTGATCACTGAGTATTATAAGTGGTCCTACATCAAAGGAATGGCACTGCCTGGTAACTGAGTATTACCACTGACCCTACATCAAGAGCGTAGCACTGCCTGGTCACTAGGTATTAGCACTACATCAACAGAACAGAGCAGCACTGAGTACCTTATATCAAGAGAAAGGCACTGCTGGCTGGTATTGTCATGATGAACTTAAAAAAGCTATAAATTGCAACCATTTTCAGCAATTCAAGATAGTGGGCCTACTATGTAAATTACAACCCTGAAATTATTGATGCAATAAATATTAATATTAAATTACCACGGGTAGGGTACATGCACAGACATTCCATGGTGACAATCCCATGAGGAAGGCTGCTGATGAACATGTGTTTTTCTGGACCTTGCTGGTCTAATCCAAAATATATCACTAGACCCAGGGGTGTAGGAACCAAAATAATTCTGGGGGGGTCACAGCTCATTTGATGCACACAGCACTTATCACCTTCTATACGCCTATATACACATAATGGGAAATCGGGGGGGGGGGGGGGGAATTTGTCCCCCTCATCGCCCCCAGTTCCTACACATATGACTAGACCCCTGACTCTCTAAGCTCAAAATCTATCCCTGGTACTGTTTTACACACCACACTATCATATTTTCATTGACTCTCACTTATTTTTTTTCTCTCTATCTGTATCTTCTGCTACCTACTTGTCCTGCACCACCTTACTTCCAATCCACCTTTCCTGACCTTTGTTTCCCAGCAACACATATGAGCCTGATCCGGTCTCTGTCCCATTGTTCCATTCCAGCCAAATATCCAAATCTCAGATTTGCTCTGCCTGTTTTATTGGCCTTATTATTTCATCCGTAAAAGGCTTATGCAACTAGTTAAAAACAATAAAGCACCTTGAAGAGAAATGCATTATAAATATAAAATAAATACAATTCTGAAGGTTACTGGAATTAAAAATAAATGTATGTTTGTATTAACTACTGCATTGTATCCTAGAGATTACTTCTGTACATTGTACATATATTGCACAGAAATTAATATAACAATAAGGAGTAAATCCACAGAGAATTATCTCATGGGCTTATTTCTGCTATAAATTAAATTAATTGTCTGAGAACAAGAAAGGAGTACAGGAAGTTCATGTTTGGTACAAAATGTGCACAAAAGAGTTTTAGACATTCAAGCATAATCAGTGCAGTTTTATTCATAAAAGGTGATCAGAAATAATTATACTGAAAATAAGCTATTTATTGGGATCTTTATTTGAAAAACAAACATGTTAAATTAAGTTATTTACCATTAATGAACATGCGAGTTAAAGGATAATATAGAAACAAGGGTGATGTTTTATTTTACAAAAATAAACAAGAATTGGCATTTCTTTCAATCCACTTACAGACATTATCTCTGGGCATCATACTCAATATCCACTTGCAAATCATGTATTACGTTTTCTAATCCTAGACCCCCGGTATGTCCGTCTAGGATGGTACACCTCACTGCCACCTCACTGCCAGCACAGAGAGAGTCATCCCAAGGTAACGCAGGCAGTATCAATCTTGGTAGGAATGGCACAGTTATAAAATGGTGTCAGTTCACCCCAGTCTGTCCAGGCAGGGACTTATGTTGTGGGTTTGCTATCCAAGTGTATTTCTGCATTTACCTATTGGATTTAACCTTGGAGTGGGAGCCGTACTATTCTCTTGAATGCCACAGCCCACACATCTTGCTTGTTCACGGGATACCACAGCAAACTGCCTGCACATGACACCAGACTGGATACTGACAGATGCTTTGCTAATCTGATCTCGACTCTTGTTCAAGGGCAATTCTGTTATTTTTACCTCTGACCCTTGAGCCCACCTCCTGTTTAGCAACCACCAGCTTAAAATTACTCATGGGTGGCTCTACCCTTATAAGCCCAGGTTTCCAACTTATGAGGTCCTTTGGTGGTCTAGTGGTTAGTATTCGGTGCTTTCACCACTGTTACCTGGGTTTGGTTCCAAGTCAGGGAACCAAGAGGTCACACCGCCCTGAAGCTGAGCAGGGTTGGGCCTGGTTAGTACTTGGATGTGGGGCCACCTAGGAATACCAGGAGCTGCATGTTGTGGCCCACTGATGAAGGAACTGGTGTCAGTATCTCTGCCATGAATACCAAGTGGATCAGCATGAACATAAATATGCCCTGGTATGTTACAGTCCATGAGGTCGCAGAGAGTTGGAAATGACTGAACGATGCAAAAAAACTTACACGGGGTGCCATCAAATTAATTTGCATAGAATTTGCAATTCATGTAAAAATTGATGCTAAGTAGATGCTAGTGAATGAAAAATATTTTAACATAATGAAAATATTCCTATTGTACCTTCACTTTACAGCTTAACTGCACTTCTGTTGTCTTATGTTTTTGGTACATAAAGTTGCATATTATTGCTATTTTAATCTCTGTTTTTTTTAATTCTAGAGGGCAGGTGTTCCATTGTCCTGTGCTTATAATTTATAGGAGACAGAATATCTAATGCCTCACCCAGGATGCTGAATTGGTCCTGATAGTAATCCAACAAAATAATAAGCCTAAGTGGAAATGTCACAGCTCCTGAATCTTAGGCCATTTAAGGACATTAAAGCCCATCACAGGATGCCAGACTATTAGACCCCACGTGGAGTCAATCTCCTGTGATTGTCTGCCACTCCCTGTTGTATAGATCCCCCCCTCATATGTAACTGCTAGAAATATAAAACTGTGATACTGATCCTATCTCCACCCTGCAAGTAACTTGTCCTGGTCACTACCACAGAAGGTTACTGAGACTCCTGGAAGTGCTGATTCCTGATTGAGAGACCCTGACTGATACAGAAGTCAGATATCCGGGTGCTGGTGCTGAGATTTCCAAGAACCTAAATGGCCCTTGTGGGTAGTTAACCTGTAGTCTATAGCAGATTGCCCTGGGCAGTAATAGCCCCTACCCCTTGATTGTCACAGGAAATGACTGACTGCTAAAACTACTAGCAAAATATCTATTTATCTATGTAAGAGAACAAGAAGATCTATTCCTCCATATTCAGAATTCCACAAACTCAGGCTTTTGCTTCCTGGATTAAACATTTAGATGCCAGATGCATCACTCCAGGGTCCTTCTTAACTTTTTTGTTAGCTTTAAATACAATTTACAGTAATATCAAAGGTATAACAGATAGCAGTAGTAAAATTAAAAACAATTATATAAAAAATGTAAGCTCACTATAATATGTAAATATTGTAAACATTATTTACTGTTTTACTGTAAGGTGGAGAGCTTCTATAGCTTTTTTGCCCACCACAAATTGAATGATTGTTCTGATAAACTACCTCCTCAAAATATCCACTACACAAGATAAGAAACTAGCCCCCGATGTTAGGTTTCCTGGCTTGTGTATATTCCAACCCTAGCTTTGCTCAAAGCTGGTATATGCTTAAGGGAAGCCATGTTTGAAATGGTTATGGATTGCAAGAGTGAAGCCTTTATGGGCACATTTGCATGTCCCTGCCAAGATTTGCAGAATGCAGTGTAATAACTGTAGTTCTATGAATTCTGGGCATGAAACAATTTTTTTGTAACTTGTTTTAGACATTCAAATGTGAATACAAATGTACTATTTATTTACTATATACAGTGGATATAAAAAGTCTACACACCCCTGTTAAAATGTCAGGTTTCTGTGCTGTAAAAAAATGAGACAAAGATAAATCATTTCAGAACTTTTTCCACCTTTAATGTGACCTATAAACTGTACAACTCAATTGAAAAACAAACTAAAATCTTTTAGGTATAGGGAAGAAAAAATATAAAAATAAAATAATATGGTTGTATGCACACCCTGGGCCTCATTCTATTATCGGCCGTAAATCGGCCGTAAGGCTGCGATTCCTTGCGACGGTTCAGTTAACTCGCGATTCTATTATACGGCCCCGCAAGGATCTCCTTTTACGGCCGGCCGCATATCTTGGAACCGGCCGTAATCTGTGAAATATAAAAACTGAAAAATAAATTCAAGCCTGCACTGTACAGCTCTGTAAATGCTAGGGATCATATTGGGGGACATGAGGATTAAAAGGAACCCACTCTCAAGCTTGCACATCAGCCCAAACCCGAGTTCAAATTAACTGTTTATTTTCCGGCTGCGGCGTGGGCGTGTCTGAGGTGCTCCAAGCACTCTGGACTTTTTACATGGATATTTTACGGATATTAAAAATAAAATATTTTACGGATTTGAGTACAGGATAATTATGTGCTATTTTTTCTAACACCTAAAATCCCTTTATAGTCTTCTCAAAGTGCAGGATGGCTTTATTTGAGCTATTTTATGTGCTTAATTGGTGCTAGCGAGACCTCTTTCCTGCAAGTAAGCTGCGGCTCGTTTTTAGCCTTGCAGAGAGGTTTCCCGGAGCAATTGAATTGCAAAACTCTTGCGGCCGTTTTAGATCAAAGGCTTTCCTCCGGCGCGAGCGGCCGCAAGAGATAGCAAGGCACCGGCCGCAAGCCTGCCGGAATCCCCGGCCGTAAGGGAATAGAATAGCAGAATAGCTTGCGGCCGGTCCTTACGGCCCCGCAACGGCTGCGGCCGATAATAGAATGAGGCCCCCTTAAACTAATACTTTGTTGAAGCACCTTGTGATTTTATTACAGCACTCAGTCTTTTTGAGTATGAGTCTATCAGCATGGCACATTGTGACTTGGCAAGATTTGCCCACTCTTCTTTGCAAAAACACTCCAAATCTGTCAGATTGCGAGGGCATCTCCTGTGCACAGCCCACTTCAGATCACCGCACAGATTTTCAATCGGATTTAGGTCTGGGCTCTGGCTGGGCCATTCCAAAACTTTAATATTCTTCTGGTGAAGCCATTCTTTTGTTGATTTGGATGTATGCTTTGGGTCGTTGTCATGCTGAAAGATGAAGTTCCTCTTCATGTTCAGCTTTCTAGCAGAAGCCTGAAGGTTTTGTGCCAATATTGACTGGTATTTGGTACTGTCCATAATTCCCTCTATCTTAACTAAGGCCCCAGTCCCAGCTGAAGAAAAACAGCCCCAAAGCATGATGCTGCCACCACCCTGCTTCACTGTGGGTATGGTGTTCTTTTGGTGATGTGCAGTGTTGTTTTTGCGCCAAACATATCTTTTGGAATTATATCCAAAAAGTTCAACCTTGGTTTCATCAGACCATAACACCTTTTCACACATGCTTTTGGGAGACTTCAGATGTGTTTTTGCAAAATGTAGCCTGGCTTGGATGTTTTTCTTCGTAAGAAAAGGCTTTCGTTTTGCCACTCTACGCCATAGCCCAGACATATGAAGAATACGGGAGATTGTTGTCACATGTACCACACAGCCAGTACTTGCCAGATATTCCTGCAGCTCCTTTAATGTTGAGGTAGGCCTCTTGGTAGTCTCCCAGACCAGTGTTCTTCTCGTCTTTTCATCAATTTTGGAGGGAGCTCCAGTTCTTGGTAATGTCACGGTTGTACCATATTTTCTCCACTTGATGGTGACTGTCTTCACTGTGTTCCATGGTATATCTAATGCCTTGGAAATTATTTTGTACCCTTCTCCTGACTGATACCTTTTAACAATGAGATCCCTCTGATGCTTTGGAAGCTCTCTGTGGACCATGGCTTTTGCTGTGGGATGCGACTAAGAAAATTTCAGGAAAGACCAACTAGAGCAGCTGAACTTTATTTGGGGTTAATCAGAGGCACTTTAAATGATGGCAGGTGTATGCTGACTCCTATTTAACATGATTTGGAATGTAATTGCTTAATTCTGAACACAGCTACAACCCCAGTTATAAGAGGGTGTGCAGACTTATGCAACCACATTATTTTTATTTTTTATTTTTCTTCCCTCCACCTAAAAGATTTCAGTTTGTTTTTCAATTGAGTTGTACAGTTTATAGGTCACATTAAAGGTGGAAAAAGTTCTGAAATGATTTATCTTTGTCTCGTTTTTTTTTTACAGCACAGAAACCTGACATTTTAACAGGGGTGTGTAGACTTTTAATATCCACTATATATATATATATATATATATATATATATATATATATATATATATATATATATATATATATATATATATATAGTATTATATCAATATTTAATGAAAGTAAAATTGCAATTGTTACATTTATCACAAATATGCATATATTTGGCTCATATTTTCCTGCAGTTTTCTTTTAATTTTTATATATTTATTCGTGTTTATGGCTATGCACACGTTTTAAGTGTTTTCCATGTTTCCTTGAATCTAAGGTAACAGCATCTGATAAAACTCTAGGGTCTTAGCCTACCATCTGCCACATCATTGTATAGTGCTATTTTAGTAACTTGTGTTACTCTTGTCTGCTATGTCTTTCCAAGCATTTTCCAGTACCAGCCATTAGGGGTCTTCAAGAGGATCACAGAGCAACAGCTGTGATGTATTATACCTACGCATTTTACCAGATCTCAACTTCAGCAGCATATATGTCCAATACCTGTTAATGATTTATATACACTCTTATGTAACCATTCACTTACAAACTAATAGGTCAGTGTGCCAGCTAAGAGCATTATAGGTGAAAGTGCACAGCCACAACCTTATTCAATTTATTACTAAAGGACCAATTTAAAGAACCACTGTATGAAAGTTTAAAGGCACACTGCCCATGTAGGCTGTATGCCAAGAGAAAGAACTGAGCATATTATTAAAAAAAAAACTTTATCTTTCTTATTTTAAAAACTCTGTATTTGTATTCCATGTGACTCCATTTGCAGCTATGATCAAGTAGTAATGTCCTCCTTTGCTGCTGTCATTTAGTTAAGATTTCTATGTAAATGATGGGCCTGTATTAGTGCACACTCCAGATTCATTTAAGTGAATACAGATGCAGTTATATGCACCGCCATGCACACACCTTATCATTTACACATAAGCCAAAGGAGGACATGTAGTGCTTGATCAGAGCAATACATGGAGCCACATAGAATAAAAAAAGATATTTCAAACATAAGTTTAAGTTTTTCTGATAATATAATCAGTATACTGGCAACATTGGTAGTATGCCCTTAAAAAAAACTTTCATACAGTAGTTCTTTGAAGCTTCCACAGGAGAAGAATCTTTGTAATACTTATTACAAAATGCATTTTTGTTGAAATTTTTTAGTAAAATTCCATTTGATATCTCTCATCAAAGAACTTGTCCTCCCCCTAAGACATTAAGCTTGTCTACATATGTGTACACATCTGTTGGTAAACCATGGGAATCAATTATAAAATGACACATGCTTATGAAAAGTGACTTTTACCAATGAACTCTAATAGCCTTTGATAACAGAGAAAAGGCAACCATAAAACTGTGGATATCATGCCTAGTTTTATGCTAGGGATTTTCTGACTGTGCCAATAATGCTACAAGCTGATATACTTATATAAACTATTTTGATAAGGGTGGGGTGATTGAAGATTTGATAAAAAATAAAAATATATAATTTTGCAAGTTAGATTTCAGTAAGTAAACTGCAAATGTGTTTGTCTTCATGTTAAGTGTTGACGCATTAACAGCCTTATTAAATTGCGATTCAGTAAATTTAAAAGGGCTCTATTTAAGCACATAGCATATTTTATTTACAGAAGTTTTATGTTAGTGAAGACCTTGCTTTTGGATAGAAGTTCACTAACTAAAAACTTCTGTAAAACAAATATGCTGTGTGCTTAAATAGAGCCCTTTTAAATTTACCGAATTGCAATTTAATAAGGCTGTAAGTGTATTAACTAGATCAAAGTTCTGAAACATGTAATTGTAATCTGATACAGTGATGTGGTACTCTGGGACACCTAAAACACTAGAGACCATGGAAGAAAGCTAAGATCTCTATAACAGACAGGGGATTATTCAACAGAGGAAGGACTGAGTAAGGAGAGGGAATGCATTAAACAAAGGGATTGTTTTTGTTTAGTCATTTAGTTGTGTCCCACTCTCAGTGACCCTATGGACTGTATCACCACAGCCACATCTGTCAGCCATTGCTCCACTGAGGTCCCTCAATATCATGTTCATTCCTTCAATGGCTCCCACTTCTTTGTGTGCCTACAGTCTTTTTCAGCATCAGAATCTTTTCTAGGGAATTATATCTTCTCATTATATAACCAACATATTATTTGAGCTTTAGCTTCATGATCAAACCTTCCAGTTAACAGTGTGGCTTGATTTCCTATTGTATTCTCCAACACCACAATTCAAAGGCGTTAATTCTATGGCGCTTAGATTTCTTTATGGTCCAGTTTTCATACCTGTATGTTACTACTTGGAAAACCATAGTTTTGACTATGCAAACCTTTGTTGATAATGTAATATCTTTACTATTAGTAAATTATCCACACTTGCCATAGCTTTCTTCACCAGAAGCAAACAACTTTTAATTTCATGACTGCAGATCTTGGATCCAGATCCAGTAAAATAAAATGTGTCACTACCTCCACTTCTTCCCCATCTATTTGCTAGGAACTGAGATTGCTGTTTGCCTTTATATTACAGAACAATTTTGATTTTGAGTTCCTGGGAGCCTTAGGTTGAGTGTGCATGCTGCCATTCATTACATCCCATAGTCTATACCAACATATCAGCAGTACAGGGACAGATGAGAAGTGCCTTATTTAATTGTTTCTGCAACTCTTTAGTACATTAACAATACACAACAGTGGGGAATGCAAAAAAGAAGATACCCAGGCTACATGAAGATGTAGAAAAAAGTCCTCATGTTATAACAAGATGTAAGTGGAAAGAATGGATAATACATTAATAGGGTAATTGAATTAAGGATTAATAAACTGTGGGGCACAAGAGACTCAAGGAGTAAATACTGAAGGGCAGAATGGACTAATAGGGTCATGGAATGAAGGGGAAATAAGCTCAGGGGATATTTAGAATTAAAGAGAGAATTAGTTGAGTAGTTTAATGGAGTAGGGAAACTGTAGGTGTGGATGGCTAGGGAAGAATAGATATGACATTAGGGAGTATGTATGAAAGGCAGAATCAGATGGGAATATATATGAAAGTGGGAATGTGTGAATCCTTATATATATTGGTGTTTCCATAGTCTAAAATACCAAAATGAGTACATTTGTGGGAGTGTTTGACTTTACTGTAGTTGCTTCTCCTTTACAATATTAATAATAATTATTATGATTATTATTTTAAAGCACTGGAGATTTCCTTCACTATTTACAAAGGTTCAAGAAAGTAAAGTGGTAAACCATAGGCAAGCTACAAATGTAAAACTAAAGATAAGGAATGCAGAAATACAAATAAAATCAAGCATCAGACATTGTGGTACATCAGAGTTGAGGTTCCTACTAGAAATAGTTTACAATCTAGAAATGTTCCTTTTTCTTTTAAATAGTAATATTAAAGGAAAATAGGACATTCTTATAGGGGTCTGAAGAATAGCCTCAATGATCCTGCAGAAACTAATCGTTCCATTTCAGTAACATCTCCCTACTCTCTGTAACCTTTATTTTCAAGTTAGACAAATACTGAGGGCTGTCCATTTTTTGAAGTCACAGATGCTGGTTATACCATCTACAGTTCATCAGAAAATAAATATGAAGCTCATCTCTATCAGAGGATGCAAAGAAACAGAAGCATTCAAGCTTCACAAAAATAAACTTGTATCCTTTTACAATTTCCAGTGCTTTTAGAGTAAAAAATAAGGATACAAGATAAGAGAGCCAGGGAGAAAAGAAAACCTGGGGACGTAGAGCTAGGAGACAAAGAAACAAGGGAAAGAGAGAGTCAGGAGACATGTGAACTTGAGGACATAACAGCCAGGTGACATACAAACTATTGATACAAGTGAGTCGGGGATCGGAGATGGAAGGAATAAGAGAACCTGTATACACAGAAAAAGGAGACAGAAATATGTGAATCGGAGTCAAGAAATATATAAACCAGGAAGACAAGAGAATTGGGACACAACAACCAGAGAGAAAGAGCCAGGAGTTACAGTAAAGGGGCATAAAAGAGAGAGTTATAGTACCAAAAAAGCCAGTTATACATAGAAACACAAATACATATGTAAAGTCAGATAAGAACTAAGAGACTTATCTAGTCTGCCCATTGTATCTGCAATAAAAAAAAGACACTTGTTTATCAAGTATGTACCGAAAAGGGGTTTATCTATTGCCGGTGCAAACGGTGCATTGCTCCCTCAGGGGCCCAATGCTGTCTCCCGCCATGGCCCCCCTACAGCCCCATTCAGCCTACCCAGCAGCCCCCTCCTCTTACTTGTGGACTGTGGTCCCTGGGCTGTTTCTCGTTAGTCAGAGGATGGATATCCTTCCCCTGTCGGCGCTTAACATTGCAGTGCAGGGTGAATGGTGCTACTAGGGGGTGAATGGGGCTGCTGGGGGGTGAGTGGTGTTGCTGGGGGGTTATGGGGCTCATGGGAGGGGGTAAATGGTGCTGCTGGTGTGTTGTGGGGCTGCTGGGGGCTGAATGGTGCTACTGGGGGGGTTGGAGGCTGAATGGTGGTGTGTGCGGAATAGTGCTGCTAGGGTTTTGTGGGGCTGCTGGGGGCTGAAGGCTAATGGATGTGCTGGGGGCTTGTCGGGCTGGTGGGGGCTGAATGATGATGCTGGGGGTGAATGGTGCTGCTGGAGGGTGAATTGGGCTGCTTGTGGTGAATGTATATTAATATTTTATATATATACACTATATATATATATATATATATATATATATATATATATATCGCAATGGAGGGGGACCAAGGTGATTCAGAATATTTTTGGGCCCTCCTCCTTGGGGGGCGGGGGGGGGGGGTTACACCGGGGTTTTCCATTAACTAGCTCTGCCACTGGTACCAAACTAACAATATTAGCAGCTGTGTAAGCCAAGGACATAAAACTTTTTTTTTGTCAAACATCTGATTTTTTACAGAAATCCATTTCGTGCTTGGTACATCATATTCTCAAGCGGGATGATGGATAGGTGTTTTTAGTAATCAGTGGAAGGAGGAGTGTAGGATTAGAGAACAGAAATTAGTTCAGAGCCTTTATTTGCTAATAGATAAGCATGAATTTGACAGAACACCACTTCCCCCACACTGACCCAGAAAGATATACCTTGTTTCATTCAATGCAACCACAGCTCCCCTCTCACACTAATGCATTATTATTCCCTCTGTGGTCCTCAGAAAATGTAAGTTAGTTTTTTCTAATTAAACAAACAAGTTGTATGAGTTTTTTTTTTTTTTTTGATTATTTATGCTTTCACTAAGACTTAGCATTTTTGAATATCTGTATATCTTTTAATTGTTTATTAAAGGGATATATATATATATATATATATATATATATATATATATATATATATGTGCACAGTTGTGCTCAAAAGTTTGCATACCTTTGTGAAATGTTGGCATTTATTGTGAAAATATGGCTGATCATGCAGAAACAAATTATTTTATTGAAGTATAGTGATAATATGAAGCCACTTATTATGACATGGTTGTTTAGCTCCTTTTAAAATCATAATGATAACAGAAATCACCCAATTGGCCCTGATCAAAAGTTTACATACCCTTGAATGTTTGACCTTGTTACAGACACACAAGGTGACACACAGAGGTAAAATGGCAATTAGAGGTTAATTTCCCACACCTGTGGCTTTTAAATTGCAATTAGTGTCGGTGTATAAATAGTCAATGAGTTTGTTAGCTCACACGTGGATACATTGAGCATGCTAGATACTGAGAAATGGGGAGCAGAAAAGAACTGTCAAAAGATCTGCGTAACAAGGTAATGGAACTTCATAAAGATGGAAAAGGATCTAAAAAGATATCCAAAGCTATGAAAATGCCAGTCGGTACTGTTCAATCACTTATTAAGCCCGGTTACAATATGCCGGACAACACCTTGACACACCTCACAACTTCTGGCACACTGTAATTTGGAGTGATGAGACCAAAATAAAGCACTAAAGGCACAGGGAATCTTGTGAAAATTGATCGCAAGATGAATGTAAAATGTTATCAGAAAATACTGGCAGACAATTTGCATTCTTCTGAACGAAGGCTGTGCATGGGATGCTCTTGGACTTTCCAGCATGACAATGACCCTAAGCACAAGGCCAAGTTGACACTCCAGTGGTTACAGCAGAAAAAGGTGAAGGTTGTGGAGTGGCCATCAAAGTCTACTGACCTTAATGTCATCGAGCCACTCTGGGGAGATCTCAAACGTGTGGTTCATGCAAGACGACCAAAGACTTTGCATGACCTGGAGGCATTTTGCCAAGAGGAATGGGCAGCAATACCCCCTACAAGAATTAGGGGCCTCATAAACAACTGTTACAAAAGACTGCACGCTGTCATTGATGCTAAAGGGGCCAGTACACAATATTAAGAACTAAGGGTATGCAAACTTTTGAACAGGGTCATTACATGAATCAAATAAAAGAGAAATAAAAGAAATGTGTTTTGCCTGCTCACACTTTTTCTTTAAAAATGGTACATATATTACCAATTCACCAAGGGTATGCACAACTGTATATAAAAACAAAATCGGTACATATCTGTGATGGGGCAATAACAAAAAGTGTTGAAATGCTGTTCGTCACAATGTGAGTACTGTGTGCCTCAACTATATAGACCCCTATAACACACTAATGAACACATGTAATAACCCCATAAGTGCCATGAGGGTCATCCAGGACCCTCATGACCAAAAGTGTAAGCACTACACCATTTTAACCCGGTCTCTTATGGGGGTCTATACAGACCCTCATAAGCCTCTATTTAACCCCATTAGTCCCATAAGGGTATTTAAAGACCCTCATGGGACAGTTAGAAGCCTAACATTACCCCGTAAATCCTATGAGGGTTCTCCAGTACCCTCATGACACTAAGTATAAACACTACACTGCACTATACCCCCCCAATAAACCATTAAATCTAAACTAACACCCCTCTACACTAACCTATTAACACCTACACTACCTACCTACCCCCTAATCAACCCCCCCACCAGTCTAATTACAGAAAAAAAAAAAACGTAAGTCACACAAAATAAAAAAAGGAACATTACTAAAAATAAAAAAATACATTACAACCCCCCACTACAGAAAAAAAATTACACACCTGAAAAGGAAAAACATAGAATATATACAATACAATACAAATAAAATAAAATACAATACCCCCTATCTAACATACAATTAATACTATATATAAAATACATCCTCCAATCTATCTAATATACAATACATCCTAACTATCTAACATACAATACATCCTATCTATCTAAAATACATCCCCCTAACATACAATAAATACTATATAATATACAATCAATACTATCTATCTAAAATGCATCCCCCAATCTATCTAATATACAATAAACCCCAACTATGTAAAATACATACCCCTATCTACCATACAATACTATATAATATACAATAAATAAATCCTAACTATCTAAAATACTAACTATCTAAAATACATACCCCTAACATACAATAAATCCTAACTATCTAAAATACATACCCCTTTGTAACATAAAATAATTAAGGCCACTTACCTTTGCAGATGTCCCTTCAGATCAGCAACCTAGGGTCATCTCCGGTGCGGCCCATTAGTACAACAGTTGTACATTAGTACAACATACATAAACATAAAAACAAAGTAAAATAAACATAATATACATTGTACTTACCTCCCTTTGATGTCCCTGGCCTCCTCCTCTTCTGCCCCGTCCTCGAACAATCCACGCTCTAAAATAAAAAATAAATAAATAAATAATGGAGATCCGCACTTGCGGATATCTCCGAAGCTAATGAGCCCCCTACAGAGTTTTCCAGAAGAAAATTGTCAATGGCACCTTCTGATTGGCTAAATTTTATAGACAGCATTTTCAGCCAATCAGAAGGTGCCAACGTGTGAGCTAATCAGAAAGGGATACACCCCAAAATCCCACTCTGATTTGATAATGCACCTGTCAATCTTTTCTTAAACCAATCAGAAGGCTTTATTGCCATCAGCCAATCACAATGGGATACACCCCCACGGGGTGATTGACTGAAGACATTTGCGCCAATCGGCTATTGTGACTGCAACCAATCAGAATGTGCAGATGCCTCCAGCCAATCACCCTGTGGGGTGTATTCCATTGTGATTGGCTGAAGGCATCTGCGCCTTGTGATTGGTTTAAATAAAGATTGACAGGTGCATTGTGGTGTATCCCTTCCTGATTGGCTGAAAACGCTGTCTATCAAATTCAGCCAATCAGAAGGCGCCATTGCCTATTATCTTCCGGAAAAGGCTTGGGGAGTTCGAGGATGGGGCAGAAGAGGAGGAGGCCGGAGACCTCATAGGGAGACAAGTACAATGTATATTGTGTTTATTTTATGTATGTTGTACTAATGTAATTTGTTTTTAACAGGGGCCGCGCCAGAGAAAAAAGGAAGAAGGATGGGGACATGCTGGAAAGGTGAGTAGAATATTTAGAATATTTAGAATATATGTTTATTTATTTTCTGTAAATGTGTTGTACTAATTTATTTATTTTTTTCCCCCTAGGTTGCTGATCTGAAGGGAGATCTGCAAAGGTAAGTGGTCTTAATTATTTTATTTTAGCTTACAATTAGGGTTTGTATATAGAGATGGCATTTATTGTTTGTTTTATAGGGGTATTTAATTTAGATAGTTAGGATTTATTGTATATTAGATTTGGGGATGTATTTTACATAGATAGGATGTATTGTATATTATATAGTAAGTATTGTATATTAGATTGGGGGATGTATTTTAGATAGTTAGGATTTATTGTATGTTAGATAGGGGGTATTGTATTTTATTTTATTTGTATTGTATGTATTTCCTTTTCAGGTGTGTAATTTTTGTTTTTTTCTGTAGTGGGGGGGTTGTAATGTATTTTTTTATTTTCTGTAATGTTCTTTTTTATTTTTTGTGATTTAGGATTTTTATTTTATGTAATTAGAGTGGTAGGGAGGGTTATTAGGGGGTAGGTAGTGTAGGTGTTAATAGGTTAGTGTAGAGGGGGGTTAGTTTAGATTTAATGTTTTATTGGGGGGTATAGTGCAGTGTAGTGTTTGTACTTAGTGTCATGAGGATTCTTGAGGAACGTCATGGCGCTTATGTGGTTAATGTTGGGTTGTAACAGCGCCATAAGGGTCATAATATATCTTTATGGGTCTGATGGGGTTAAATAGAGACTTATGAGGGTCTGTATTGACCCCCATGAGTGACAGAGAAAATTAATGTATTATGGGGGCCTGCATTAACCGCCATAAATGACACGGTTATTTATTGGCTTATGGGGGTCTGTATGGACCCCATGAGTGATGGGGTTAATTTAGTGCTTATGGGGGTCTGTATTGACCCCCATGAGTGACAGGGTTAATTAATGTATTATGGGGGTCTGTATTGACCCACATGAGTGACAGGGTTAATTAATGTATTATGGGAGTCTGTATTGACCCCCATGAGTGACAGGGTTAATGAAGGGCTTATGGGTGTCTGTATTGACCCCCATGAGTGATAGGGTTAATGAAGTCCTTTGGGGGTCTGTATTGACCCCCATGAGTGACAGGGTTAATTAATGTATTATGGAGGTCTGTATTGACCCCCATGAGTGACAGGGTTAATTAATGTTTTATGGGGGTCTGTATTGACCCCCATGAGTGAGGGGGTTAATTAAGTGCTTATGGGGGTCTGTATTGACCCCCATGAGTGACAGGGTTAATGAAGGGCTTATGGGGGTCTGTTTTGACCCCCATGAGTGACGGGGTTAATTAAGGATTTATGGGGGTCTGGATTGACCCCATGAGTGACAGGGTTTTTAGGGGTTGATGGGGCCCTGTATGGAGCCCCATGAGTGATAGGGTAATGTATTTATTTTTTATTACGGGTCCTTAAAGGACCTGTAAGGCGGGAAATTTGAATTTTGATTGCAGCGGGGGTCCCTGATCGCGTGCGACCGGTGACCCCCACTGCGAGGGTTAATCGGGGACCAAACTGCATCCCTCGCTTTGCAAGGGATTTAGTTCTTGCGAGCTCGCTTTGCGAGCTCTCAAAGCGTGACGTACATCTGTGTTCACATTTGAATGTCTAAAGCAAGTTAAAAAACCTGCTTCCAGCTCAGAGTTCAGAGAAAAACAGTTATTACACTGCATTCTGAGAAGTTGATCTGGGACACACAAATATGCCCACAAATGCCTCACTCAGCCATTATCAAACATGGCTTCCTTTAAGCTTATGCATGCTGTATTACACAGTTTTAATGCAAAGCAAAGGTTGGAATAAACACAGGTTGAGTATCCAGTCCGTGTACAGCTGTTTCAAGCTTACTGGCTATCATCAGCATGGAGCAGGATCTCAGCCTGTGTTGTGGAAATTATGAGTAGGTAGTTCACCACAACAATCGTTTATAATATGGTGGACAAAAGAGCGTTATACACATACATATACAGACACCGTATATATATCCTAGCGACTTGCCCGTCAAAAAATGGTGGTCAATAAAATTTGAAGCCATTGAAATGCTGTTTGAGACATAATTGAAACCGTTTTGTATATGTAGTTAAGTAATAATTAATGATTTATTCAATTAATTAAGTAATAATTAATTATTTATGCAATAAATTAATACACTTTAATTATTTATAATTAATATATGCAGCGAGCAATAGGCTATAGAGATAACAATCTGTTTGTATTTTGCGTCTGCATAGAATATACATTGGGAGTGTTAGTGCCCTGCTGATAAAGTGTAATGAATGTTTGAACTGTGCATTCTAAATAGGCTGCGTGCGCGAGGTAAAGCCGTTGGTTTATTGTGTAAAGCGACATTGTATAGTTGTAATGTTATTAATGTGGTACGCGTCTCGTGTATATATATATATATATATATACACACATATACTGTATGTATGCTGTGCTGCTGTGGCTTGCAGTAAGGCCCTTATGGCCTCCTCTATTTTGCAGGGGTGCGGGCTGTCTTCTTAAACACAGACACTTTACCATCCCACTTCTTGCACCAGTGTGACAAGGATGGCCGTACAAGATTGTATATCAGTAGTATTTCTGACACTTTTCATCACAATAACAGGAGGCTTTCAATGCGTTTTTCTAATTTTACTGATAATAGTTGTCAGCATACAACAGAAATAAACAAAGAAACCAAAATAAACCTAGCTTCTCTTTGAAGCACTGACTAGACTTTGGCTGTAGCTCCCTCACTACCAAACATTAGCCTAAAAATACATTTCATTCGCGTAATACTGCATACTTGCCTGGTTCAAGTCCACTCACTTTGTATAGTCCCAGGTGTCTCTGGAACCTTACCCTTCCTGGGTGAACACTTTCACGGTATTGTAAAACACAGTAGCTTTTCAATCTGCAGCTCTGTATCTTCACTGCTTCTCCAAGACCCATCTCTCTCTCTCTCTCTCTGAAGCTCCTGCTCTGCTCTCCAGACTTCAGTCTTTTCACAGCTCCCAAAACAATCTCTCTTTGAATGCACCTCTTGCAGGTGTGTCTCAGTTTTGCTGGCTGTATCCTCCAGGCAGTCTCTCTCTCTCTCTTTTTCTCTTTTTCTCTCTCTCTCTCTCTCTCTCTCTCTCTCATGGTCCAGAATATAGAAAGGGGGGAGAGACACAGGGGAATGAGAGGGGGAGGGACACAGGGGAGGGGGGGGGGGGGTCACAGAGGGGGGAGGGACACAGGGGAGGTGGGGGGAGAGACACAGGGGAATGAGAGGAGGGGGGAAGAGACACAGGGGAGTGAGAGGAGGGGGGAGAGACACAGGGGAATGAGAGGAGGGGGGAAGAGACACAGGGAAGTGAGAGGAGGGGGGAAGAGACACAGGGGAGTGAGAGGAGGGGGGAGAGACACAGGGGAATGAGAGGGGGAGAGACACAGAGTAGGGGGGAGAGACACAGAGGAGGGGAGAGAGACACAGGGGAGTGAGAGGAGGGGGGGAGACCCAGGGGAGATAGGGGGAGACACAGGGGAGTGAGAGGAGGGTGGGAGAGACACAAAGGAGTGAGAGGAGGGAGAGACACAGGGGAGGGAGAGGAGGGGGGAAGAGAAACAGGGGCAGAGGAGACATAGGGGTAGAAGAGTGGGGGGTAGACACATAGGGGAGGGAGAGGAGGGGGAGAGACACAGGAGAATGAGAGGGGGGAGAGACACAGAGGAGGGGGGAGACACAGGGGAGTGAGAGGAGGGGGAGAGACACAGAGGAGGACGGGGAAGACACACAGGGGAGGGAGAGGAGGGCGGAAGAGACAAAGGGGAAGGGGGAGACAGACAGGGGTTGGAGAGGAGGGGGAAGAGACACAGGAGAGGGAAATGGGGGAAACAGACACGAGGGAGGGGGGAAGAGACATGGGGAAAGAGGCACGGGGGGAAAGAGACACAGGGGAGGGAGAGGTGGGGAAAGAGACACAGAGGGGGGACAGGAGGAAAAGACACAGGGGGAGAGGGGGTAAAAACACAGGGGGGGAAGGAGACACAAGAGAGGGAGAGGAGGGGTGAAATGAATAGGGGTGAAAAGACGCTCATTGCGAGACCATTAAAGTAGAGGGGGAGAGGCTCCCATTGTGTGGCAAACAGCATTGCCAGGATTCACATTTTATTGCCGTCATTTTTAACAGGCAAGTTGCTAGTATATATATATATATATATATATATATATATATATATATATATATATATATATATATATATATTATCCCTTGCAGGGGGAGGAACAAGGCTGTATGGTTATGTTTTTTTTTTTTATGCACCACTTTAACATTACCGCCAGGAGGGTTAAGAAAAAAAAAATTGTTTCAAGAGTCCCTTTAAAAACTTTAAACTCATTACTCATTACTGAAGCATTTTTATTCAAATTCATATTTCCATTTCAACCACACTGGAATTCTGTGTAAATCTAATAGTCATGGGCAACCAGGGGCTCCCTTCAGGGGTAGTACTTCATTATAGATTTTGGTGCATAGGTATACCCACACACTATATCCTGACAGAGCATCTGATAAGTATATGACACTAAAATGTCACTTTTATTTATCTGTGATGTCTGTGGTTCTGTCAGTCCCTTGCTTTATACCACACACTAACCTAATGTTCTTGGTTATTGAAGAGATCAGGGAGATATCTAGCAGATGCTTAGAGGGGTCTCTGCTTGAGCTGCTTCTCATATCTATCAATCCTCAACTCATTTAATTACTAAGTGTTTGTGTCCCAGAATCCTCTGGGGTTCTGGCCTCTTTATTAGTGAAATGAGTCTTTGAGTTATTTATCCTTCCAGGGGCTTCAATTCCCGTCCCATTAATCTGATCCATGTGCCAATAGCAGGAACTCATACTGATGAAGGAAATCCCGGGATTGACTCATTAAATCTTTACATATTACCTCTGACACGGTAGAAAATAAATGCACAAGGGGAGCCCTGACCTTCTACTAACTCAAAAACCAATGCAGAGCTGGAAGCTTTTAATATGGGTAATCCCTGCACTGCTAGTTACTATAAGTCACCTCTTCCCTGCCTAACATCACAGTTATGCTGGTCTATTTCAGTTATTATGGGCAACCCATTTGCTGTAAGTAATTAAATATATATAATACCCCTCTATTTATTTGTCCTGAGACCTGCTATTTACTATGGTTAATGCCATCTCTGCTAGTTATAGAGTTGTGTTGTAGCCTTTGTTGCTCAGTCCTGTCCTGTTCCTGATTAAAGATAAATACGGCTCACTTTTAGTAAAATATGTTCCACTATTTTTAACCCTGCCTTGCTATTTCCTATAGTTAACACCTTTCCTGCCAGTTATTATAGATAACTCCAGTTGTTATGGCTTGTTGTTGTTTATTTGTTTAGTCATGTCCAACGCTTTATGACCCAGGCATATCTATGGTTATGACTTTGGTTGTGCTTATCCATAGGGTTTTCTTGGCAAAGATACTGGAGTGGATTGCCAGTTCCTTCTCCAATGGATCTTGATTTGTCTGACCTCTCTGCTATGACCTGCCCATCTTTGGTTACCCTACATGGTATAGCTCACAGCTTCATTGAGGTGCACAAGCCCCTTCCCCACGACAAGATAATGTTCCAAAAGGGGTGTTATGGATTATAACTGCTCAATTTGTTATTATGAGAAACATCAGCCCTATGAATAACTAGAGATATTCATTATACCAATTGTCTTCGGATTCTCCTGACATCTCCATGACATTCATTAACAGTATCTCTCTTCTGGCATTTACAGTGTCTCTATCTCCTGACATTGTGTGCACTCTGAAGTTTCCATCTTCTCTTTTCTGACATTCCCAGGTTCTTTCTTGACATTCCCAGGTCCTCCCTCTTGCCATACACAGGCCCCTATTCAATTGTCCAAATCGCAATTATATGAGCCCGTAATGGAGCCGGTAAACGTTACAGATATTTAATTGGCTACATTTTGCTACTCGCAATCCATTTGTGAGTTACAGGCTCAAAGGCCCTGTGGTTGTCAAAAACGTAACTCTGTCCTCTATCTCCTCCTTCGATGTTTCAAGCCCGTTACTAGTGCTAAAGACGCCAAAACCATATTTAATTACAACAATTCAACAACCCCACAATTGCCTTTAAACCTGTAAATAGCAAATGTATCAAAAAATTCTATGAGTACTAGATAGGACTCGCAAGTGGGTTAAACACCTGTTCTTAACGCTGTAAAAGCAAATAAACACTTACTTACTTAAAAATACCGGGGAATGTATTGATTTATTGATTTGTATTGATTTCTACATTTCTGGATTGTAAGTCCGATTGCAGATTGGTAGCCTTATTAAATTGCGATTCGGCCAATTGAATGGGGCTCTAAGCACAGAGCACCTTTTTTTTACAGAAGTTTTTAGTTAGTGAAGACCTTGCTTTTGGATGGAAGTTCACTAACTAAAAACTTCTGTAAAAAAATATGCTCTGTGCTTAAATAGAGCCCTATTCAATTGGCCAAATCGTAATTTAATAAGGCTGTGGATTTCTAAACACTAATTGATTGTAGTTTAAACTCCATGTTTTACTAAAGTCATGACGGCGGTCTCATTCACAATTGGCTTTACCTAAATTGTAACTTACGAGCTTGCTTAACTGATCATGATCATGCCCTGAACAAATGTCTAACTTGCAAACATACGTGCAGTGTGAAGGTAATTACGGGCTTGGAATTAAATAGGTGTCTGTGTCTGGACATTCCTTCTGGATCTTTTCTGACATTCCCATTCTTTCTCTTCTGATATTCCCAGTGTCTCTATCTCATGACATTCAAAGCTTCTCTCCCCTAATATTCCCAGGCTCTCTCTCCTGTCATTCATAGGTTTCCTCTCCTGCCAGTACCAGGTTCCCTCTCTTGACATTCCCAGGATATCTCTTATCATTTCCAAGTTTTTTCTCCTGACATCGCAAAGGGAATCTGTTTTGTAATCCCCATGATCTCTGTCCTGCTATTCACAGTCTCTCTCCCTCCTGACATTCCCATGCGTTCTCTCCTGTAGTTCCCAGGATTTCTCTCTTGCCATTTGCAAGTTCGCTCTCCTAATTGTCCCAATCTCTCTCTTTCTCTCTCTTGACTTTCTCAGTCTTGCTCGTGTCATACCCAGTCTCTCTTCTGACGTTATTAGTCTCACTCACTCCTGACATCATTGACTCTCTTTTACTGACATTCCCAACTTCTCTCTCCTGATATTCCTAGATTCTCTCTTCTGATAGTCTCAGGTTATCTCATGATATTCTTAGACTTACTCGTTCCTGGCATTCACAGTATCTCATTCTTCTTGTCTTTTGGCATTGAGTTTAGCTCAGACATTCCAGGCTCTCTCTCCAGAGATCCCTCTTATTATCACACATACTCTCCAGGGTATCACAGGCTCTCTCCCAAAACTTCCAGGCTTTCTTTCATCACAAATATCTGTGACTCTTCCTCTCTTCTGAAATTCACTCTATTTCCTAATATTCCAAAACATTCTCTGTCTTAGCATCTCCAGACTCTCTCTTTCACGTGCTACATATTGTTAATCTCTCTCTCTCTTCTGGAATTTCTAGAATCTCCTTGCCTTCTGGATTTTATTCTTTACAGAGTCTGATGAGCAGTGTTGATGTCTTGGACTCGTCTGGGATTCTCTGCTCTGAGATGTGCAGCCGAGAACTAATAGAGAAGGAAAAGACGATTAAAATAACCTTCCATAATTACAGCATTAATTTCCAGCAAAACGATCCTCCAAGCTTATTTGTAGGAGATGAGACCTAAGGTCGTTAGCCAGCGTGTTAATTAGATCCCGTGGATATGCAGAAATGATTTGCTGAACTCTCGTTGCCAAGGACAGGGTCCTCCACATCTCTAAGTACTAATTATGCTTAATTAGTGCTGAATAAATATTATACCTTCATTGGAATAACAGAGGCTGACCACATAGGCAAGAAAGGCCGGTAGCTCTTAGTAATGGGGATGAACAGGCCTTTTGGACCCTTACTCATTGCATAGGGGCCACACATATACTGAGAGGACCCTCACTTTATAGCACAGGGGGCAGAATCACCATTAGTTGTTAGTAATAGCACCAGCCAGGCTGCAACAAATATTGTTTTTTTTACATGTGGGCTATTGATATCACACAAGCTGAGAGAACTTTTGTTCATTATTATGAATACCATACAAGATATGAAGATTTTGTTTTTTTTTGCTTGTTAGCGCAGGGGCCACACAAGACAGGAGGACCTTTACTCATTAGCATTGGTCCACACAGGGCAAGTGGAATATCCCTCATTTGCATTGGGCCGAACAGGCTAGGATGACTATCACTCATTAGCATGGGGCTAAACAGGCTAGGATGAATATAACTCATTATCATGGGGCCAAACAAACTAGGAGAACTATAACTCATTAGCATGAGACCACATAGCCAGGAAGGTGCCTCACTTGTTATCATTGTGGGCACACAAGATAGGAGGACCGTCACTCATGGCGCCACACAACAAGAAGCAGAACTTTCCACTGACATAGCTGCCACACTGACGATGAAAAACTTTAATAATTAGAATAGTTGTCAGTTGAAACAGAATAACAGAAAATAGTTTTCTGTTATTAACACATGAGCCACAGTTCAAGAAGACAGGTATCCATTTGTGTTGGGGTCATATCGATTGGAGGACACTTCTTCATTAGCATGAGTCCTACACTAACTAGGAAGAACTTAAATCATTACCATGAGAGCCATAAAAAAAGAAGTGTTTCCTGTTATGTTGTTGAGAAGTGGAATTGTTTTGTGTCTAATGTTATTGGTCTGTTGTGAGGATATTGTGTGACTTCCTCATTACAGTGGCACAAACAAACCTCAATAAATTAGTGTAAGAGACACCAAAAACACTACACGGCAGAGTGCATTTATAAATATACATCATTTGAATTTGACAAAAACATAACTGTAGTAAAATCACCACTGTAGTGCATTTATGAGTAAAGCTATACAATAAGTAAAGCTATGTAATATATACACATGTTTTTCATTATTATTATTACTATTATTATTATTATTATTATTATTATTTCATGCTCTTTCATATAAAACTAACTGGTACTTAGGATGACTGTGTCTCTTTAAATTGTGAGAATGTCTCTCTCCCCGATCGCCCTCCCCTTTGTCTCTCCCCATCCCTCTTGTCTCTCTCCCTTCTCCTCCCTCTCCTTGTTTCTCTCCCCCACCTTGTCTCTCTCCCCCTTCTTGTCTCTCTCACCCTTTGTCTCTCCCCCTTCTTGCCTATATCTCCCTCCCGTCTCTTCTCCCCCTCTCGCCTCTTCCCCCTCTCCTCCCCCTTGTTTTTCTTTCCACCCCATTGTCTCCCTTCTACTTTTCTCCCCCCACCCTTGTCTCTCCCTTCTCCATTGTCTCTCCCACCCTTCCATCTCTCCCCTTGTCAATCCGCTTCCCCACCTTGTCTCTCCCCTTGTCCTCTCTATCTCCCCTCTTGTCTCTCACCTTCCCCTTGTTCCCCCTTCTCCGCTCTCCCTTGTCCCTCCCTTCTCCCCTGTCTCTCCTCTTCTTCCTCCAACTCTTCTCTCTCTTCCCCTCTTGTCTTTCTCCCCTTTACCCCTCCTCCCTTGTCTCTCCCTTTCTCCCTCCAACTCTTCTCACTCTCCCCCCTTGTCTCTCCCCTTCCCTCTTGTCTCTCCCTCACCCACTTGTCTCCCCCCTACCCTTGTCTCACCCTTTACCCCATCACTCCCCACCCTTCTCTCTCTCCTTCCCCCTTGTCTCTCCCCTTCCCCCTTGTCTCTCCCTCACACTTGTCTCTCTCTTTCTCCACTTACTCGCCCCCTTGTCTTTCCCCTCCCCCTCAACTACCCCCTTCTCCCCTGTCTCTCCTCTTCTTCCTCCAACTCTTCTCTCTCTCCCCCTCTTGTCTCTCTCCCCCTCTCGGCTCTCCCCCCTATCCTCCCTCTTGTTTTTCCTTCCCTCCCCCCCTTGTCTCTCTCCCCCTTGTCTCTCCCTCTCTTGTCTCTCCCTCTCTTGACTCTCCCCCTTGTTTCTCTCCCTCTCCTCCCCATTGTCTCTCCCCCTCTTGTTTCTCCCCTTCTCTCTCCAACTCTTCTCTCTCTCCCTCATGTCTCTCCCCTTTCCTCTTGTGTCTCTCCCCTATCCCCCACCTCCCATTGTTTCTCTCCACCTCCACCCCCCTGTCTCTTCCCCCCTCCTTCCCCTTATCGCTATCTCCCTGTCTCTCTTCCGCCTCCTCCCCCTTGTCTCTCTTCCCCCTCCTCCACCTTGTTTCTACCCCCTGTCTCTCTTCCCACTCCTTCCCCTTGTCTCTCTTCCCTCTTTTCCCCTTGTCTCTCTCCCCCTCCTTTCACTTGTCTTTATCCCCATTTCATCTCTCCCCCCTCTCCTCCCCCTTATTTTTCTTCCCCTCCTCCCTCTTGTCTCTCCCGCCTCTTGTCTCTCCCTATTGTTTCTCTCCCTCGCACTGTCTTGTTTCTTTCCCCCCTTGTCTCTCCCCTTCTCCCTTCAACTCTTCTCTTGTCTCTCTGCCCTATCCCCCTTCTACCCCTGTTTCCCTCCCCCTCCCCCTTGTCTCTCCCCTTCTCTCTTGTCTCTCCCACCTTTCTCTCTCTCCCATTGTTTTTCTCCTTCTCCCTTGTCTCTCCCCTTCCCCCTTGTCTCTCCCCTTCTCCCCTCTCTCTCTCTGCCCTTGTTTCTCTCCACCCCTTCCCCATTGTCTCTTTAACCCCCTTGTATTTCCCCCCTCTTGCCTCTCCCATTCTCCCTCCAACTCTTCTCTCTGCCCCCCCTTTTCTATCCACCCTGTTTCTCTCCCCCGCCTCCCCCTTGTCTCTCTCTACCCTGCTCCCCCTTGTCTTTCTCCCACTGTCTCTCTTCCCTCTCCTCCACCATGTCTCTATCCCCTGCCCCCCCCCCCCCCTCACCCTTGTCTCTCAAATATTTAATAGGGCCACTAGGGTTGCCTCATGATATGCAGTGAAAAGGTCAACTTATATTATACAGAGACCCATGCTGTCTGAGTCTGTCCTGGTATTGTGAGTCAGTGAGGTAAACTTCCATAAAAGAGAAAGCCAATTCTGTCTGACCCTGAAAATGTCTAATACGGATGTCAACCTATGCCTCAGCAGGATCCCACTGCAAAGGTAAGTCATTTTCACAAAATAGAATACAAATAAAGAAAATAATTCTGTTTAAGCACACCTAGTCTCAAAAACTGTTAGAACTACTGATGTGAGACCAGTTGGACCAGAAAGAAGGCTGAGCTCTGTAGAATTGATGCATTTGAATTGTGGTGTTGGCGAAAACTACTTAGAGTCCTTTGGACTGTAAGAAGATCCAATAAACAAGTTTTGAATCTTGCAAGGTGCTTTTAAGACAGGGCCCTCCATTCTTTGCAGTGTGTTAATATTGTTTTGCCTTAAACTTAACCCATGTATATAAGTTCATATGTTGGCACGTTACAAATAAATAATAATAATAATAATAATATGAAGTGATATTTCTGCAAGTGTACCTGACACTTTCTGACAAAAATAGAGAGACAGAAAGGTAAAAGGAATAGCTGTAAGTGGAGCGCACACAAATCTGAAAAACAAAATATGTCCATGGTGAACGGCACAAAGAAAAATTCAGATAATGTAGACCATAGCTGTTTTTGTATGAAGCTTGATCACACCTCCATGGAAGACTGTTGGGTCACAATAGCCGTATACATAACTCATCTGTGAAAAGGCATACACAGTTGGAAGCCAAAACATAGATATCCCCTGCAGAAAAATATCCGTTTTGGAAGCTAGACAGGAACAACTTTATATATAAAAATAAAAACTTTGATTATTTTGCCAAGAAAGCATTTCTAAAAGGTAACTGGGATCTGCATTTTCAATGAACTTCTGTTTGATTTATCTTCTTAAACTAGAAATAGTATTAATATTAATTGCAATATAGTAAAATATTTAATGATATGATAATAGGAAAATGTGTTCATAGGAATTTATTGCTTTACATCATCTCCAGAACTTGTTATGTGAACTTCACAGGGCCAAACCTGAAATGATGAGGTGTCGTCTATAATGTATCTGTAAATAATCTGATGGTTTATTAACATCCCTATATATCTGTAGGTTTTACCCAGTTTGGACTTCCATCTGTATACGTGAGGCAACTTTTCTGAGATGAAGGGTCTTAAAGTTATACTGTAATATGATGACATACACTGAAATTTAGCAGGCATAGAGCTGTAGGATTCAAATGTAGCCATAGGGTGAATACTGGTAATATTAATCAAATATTTCAAGATCCAACTAAAGATATTTCTAAAAGGAAGAAGGTACCTTCTTTGTCAATCAACTTATTGTAACAAGGATGATCACCTCTTATCAAACATGTAGTGTATGGAATTAGGAAGGAAACATTCAATGGCATATTTGGGAATTTTGGATGAAATGCCCAGGGATAGGCCATATGTATTTCTATGTGTATCCAATGTTCATTATGAATTGTAGGGAACAAGGTGGAGAGGTGGTCAGAGATCAGAAAGCGTAACAAGCAAGGTCTCAACTGCTAACCAGCGTTTGGTGTCTTAGGCAGCAGCCACTGTATTGATAACCAATTATATTTGTCAACATTTTTCCTGGCCAAACTGGCAACATATGGGGACTAGTCATCATCCAGAGTTGACTGAGCCAGTCCTGACCATTTGTAGAAAGAGGTCACCTTACAGTAGACAGTGATCCAGAAGCTGTCTGAGGTAGTACATAAAACAGACACCCAGTTCTATCTGAGCCTGTTCTGTTAATGTGCATTGCCGTGACATATTAATTAAATAGACACCCAGAAGTAGCTGTCTGAGTCTGTCCTGACAATGTACAACATTTGGAATACTGTATGTGTGTGTCTTTTCATATCACATGTGTATATATCAATATGTCTATAAAATGCACTAAAAGTAGACAGAGAAAGTGTTAATAAGAGAGGATAAAGAAAACGGTAAATGTGCTATTCTTACGGTGTTCTAAATCGGTTTAGTCACAGATCATTGTTTTCATGGTTTCTTCTTATGTCAATGTATGCATTTTTTTTGTTGTGCAGTATTTCCATGGGTAAATAAATAATTATTTTATCAGTACACAAACTGTGGACAGAGGCCTTGCACACAGGATCAGGCCTGATATAGGGATCAGTGCTAGACAGGCTATTTCTCACAGAACATGTGGCTACTTGGTCAAGGAAATTGGTCTTATTGACAATATGAAACAAGTCCGTTGCTCACTCTCTTACTTGACATGGCTTTGTCCTGTTTCTCCATACCCCAGATCTCTGGTATTTACACACACAGTGCCTCACTCTCTGGTGCCTCTTTCCTATCTTTAAGGCTTGTTGGCAGTCTGGCTTAGCATTGGGATCTTGTGATAATCCTCCTCATACAATAGCTGAGACGTCGCCATCTAAGCTGTAATCATCTGGAGAGAGTCAAGTGAAGACGACCAGCAGACAAATCCTAAAATCTCCACAGCTTCATCTGATTTTCACTTTTTTATTGTAATTTTGATTGATTTTCTAGAACCCAGAGTCATGCTATACATACCTGCAATTATACAGAACCATAGTACATGTATCTGCAGTGACATAGACCCAACGTATACATAATTACAGTGATATAGAATCCTGTTATACAAAACTATAGTGTCATAGAGCTCTTTAATATGTGCTTATAGTGACAGAGAACCATGTTATTCATACCTGCAGTGTCACAGGGCGCTATTAAACACACCTACAGTGAAGCAGAGCCATGTTATACATACTTATAGCAACAAAGCCGCCATGTTATACTTAACTACAGTGTCATAGAATCCTATTATATACAACTCCAGCATCATACAGCTACATTATATACAGCCATGTTATAAAAACATACAGTGAAACAGAGCTGGGGTTTTCATATTTTTTATGACATAGAGTCATGTTATACATACCTACAGCAACATAGAGCCATGCTATACATGCCTACAATGACATAGAGCCATGTTATACATACCTACAGCAACATAGAGCCATGCTATACATGCCTACAATGAGATCGAGCCATGTTATACATACCTACATTAACATATAGTCTTGTTGTGCATGCCAGCAGTAACATAGAGCCATGCTTTACATGTCTACACTGCCAGAAAGTCATGTTAGACATACATACAGTAACATACAGCAATGCTATGCATTCCTGCAGTAACATAGAGAAATGTTATACAGTGCCTTGCAAAAGTATTCATCCCCCTTGACTTTGTGCCTATTGTGTTACACTACAGCCTTAAGTTCAATGTTTTGTTAATCTGAATTTCATGTGATGGACCAGAACACAATAGTCTAAGTTGGTGAAGTGAAATGAGAAAAATATATCCATAAAACTATTTTTTCGAAATAGAAAACAGAAAATTGGCATGTGCGTATGTATTCGCCCCCATTGTTATGAAGTCCATAAAAAGCTCTGGTGAAACCAATTACCTTCAGAAGTCACGTAATTAGTGAAATGAAGTCCACCTATATGCAATCTAAGTGTCACATGATCTGTCATTACATATACACACCTTTTTTGAAAGGCCCCAGAGGCTGCAACAACTAAGCAAGAGGCACCACTAACCAAACACTGACATGAAGACCAAGGAACTCTCCAAACAAGTAAGGGGCAATGTTGTTAAGAAGTACAAGTCAGGGTTAGGTTATAAAAAAATATCCATATCTTTGATGATCCCCAGGAGCACCATCAAATATATCATAACCAAATGGAAAGAACATGGCACAACAGCAAACCTGCCAAGAGACAGCCGCCGACCAAAACTCATGGACTGGGCAAGCAGGGCATTAATCAGAGAGGCAGCACAGAGACCTAAGGTAACCCTGGAGGAGCTGCAGAGTTCCACAGCAGAGACTGGAGTATCTGTACATAGGAAGACAATAAGCCATACGATCCATAGAGTTGGGCTTTATGGCAGAGTGGCCAAAAGAAAGCCATTACTTTAGGCAAAAATCATAATGGCACCCTTTGAATTTGCAAAAAGGCACGTGGGAGACTCCCAAAATGTATGGAGGAAGGTGCTCTGGTCTGATGAGACAAAATTGTACTATTCGGCCATCAAAGAAAACGCTATTTCTGGCGCAAACCCAACACATAACATCATTTAAAGAACACCATCCCCACAGTGAAACATGGTGGTGGCAGCATCAAGCTGTGGGGATGTTTTTCAGCGAAATTTGAGGCTGGGACGGAGGTTCACCTTCCAGGAGGACAATGACCCCAAACACACTGCTAAAGCAACACTTGACTGGTTTAAGGGGAAACATGTAAATGTGTTGGAATGGCCTAGTCAAAGCCCAGACCTCAGTCCAATAGAAAATCTGTGGTCAGACTTAAAGATTGCTGTCCACAAGCGCAAACCGAGCTGGAGCAGTTTTGCAAGGAGGAATGGGCAAAAATCCCAGTGGTAAGACGTGGCAAGCTCATAAAGACTTATCCAAAGCAACTTGGAGCTGTGATTGCTGCAAAAGGTGGCTCTACAAAGTATGGACTTTTGGGGGGTGAATAGTTATGCACATTGACTTTTTCTGTTATTTTGTCCTATTTGTTGTTTGCTTCACAATAATAAAAAAAAAACATCTTCAAAGTTGTGGGAATGTTCTGTAAATTAGATAATGGAAATCCTCAAACAATGCATGTTAATTCTAGGTTGTGAGGCAACAAAACACGAAAAATGCCAAGGGGGGTGAATACTTTTGTAAGGCACTGTACGTACCTGCAGGAATATAGAGCCATGTTATACATATATACAATGACACAGAGCCATGTTATTCATCCCTGCAGTAACATAGAGTAATATTATACACAGTAACAATGACATAGAGAAATTCTATACAAACCTACAATGACATATGGCCGTGTTATACATACTTACAATTTACATAGAGCCATGTTATAAATGCCAACAGTAACATAGAGCCATGTTATTCATGTCTACAATGACATAGAGCAATACACACATACAGTAACATAGAGCAATACACACATACAGTAACATACAGCAATGTTATGCATACTTGCAGTAACATAGAAACATGTTATACATACCTGCAGTAACACCAAACTGTTATACACACCTTAAATGACATAGAGCCATGTTATACATACCAGCAGTAGCACATTGCTGTATGTTATATGTACATAAATAACATATAGCCATGTTATACATACATACAACAGCATGGAGCCATATTATACATTCCCGCAGTAACACAGAACAATGTTGCAGATGTCTACTTAACTGGGTAAGTATACAATTTCTTATCTCATTTCCACTCATGTCCATCAATTTGCAAATCACTCTGATATCACAATTCCTAAAGTACAGACAATGTTTTAACTCATCCATATTTAATATAGTGTGACCTCCATTATAAGGATGAGCTCTGATAGCAAGTTTGCAAGTTTTCAATCTTGTAAGATGCTTTGCGAAAACGCATGTACATTAGATTTTTAGCTCAAACACAGGGTCCTCCATACTTTTCCCATGTATTAATATTGTTTTTACCTCGTACTTGACCCCTGTATAGCGCAATGGAATATGTTGGTGCTTTACAAATAAAGGATAATAATAATAGTGCTGTATGTCTAAAGTAAGATGACCTCCTGACTGCACACTATCAAAACAGGCTCGGACCTGCCTATATGTGCTAAGTTGAAGTCCTTTCATGCAGCTCATATGAATGTAACATAATACACTTTTTCTCCTGACATGCTGCTGGCCGGGTGTTTGAGGTCAGAAGAAGAGCTGAGATCAAGCCCCGAACTGCAGCTCATTGACCCGGGGGAGCTGTTTAAGGACGATGGATCTCTCAGTTTGATGAGGACGGGTCCTGTGCTGCCTGGATAGTGCAGGGCATCCTCTGTCAGCCCTTCTAATACACACATTGGAGGATCATTACCCCAGAGTCCCAATTAGTGCAGATCCAGCCCTGGATAATTAGAGTTTGATGGGAACCTGCGGCTCATCTCCGCGGGCAGGACAGGATGATGTCTACGTGTTACACACACTGTTCTATGGGCTGGGGTTTAGCAGCTCTGGCCCCAGGAAATTAACCCTTTATTGCCACTGTAGTGCCTGTCCATGCAAGTTTAGACTTGTCACAGTCTGCTGCAGCTGAGCATGAAAGATGTGTGGGTTTATCCAGACAAATTGCTGCAAAATGTGTGTTAGCGAACACTGTGTTTAGGGAACAATGTAGGTCATAAAAACTGCACGTTTTCGAAGTATGTAACTTACTAACAACGTTAGTAGCTTTGTAAGCTATAAATGGAAACAGATTTTTAAGAAAATGTATAGTTTTTGAATGCTTTGTTTATATGTGAAGATTTCATCTTATCTGGCTTTATCACTTACTTCACTGCTTGAAGCCTGAAGTGTGCTCATGTCACAGTGGAGAGGGGATGGTGGAGAAGGAAGAGAGGACTTTTGGCATTTGACACCTGTCTCCTTCCCTTGCAAATGCTTAGAAAATTAGAACTGAGAACCTGTAAACACCCCTCCTGCAAGCCACCTCCACCAAAGTATCATGGAAGCTTTTAGAGACCAAAGGAGAAATCATTATTTATGTAATCTTAAAGGCATATATAAGTTTCCAGGATTAGGAGTGCATCAGTGGAAAACCAATAATGTATGAAAATGTTTTTTAAACACTTAGCTTGAAGTTAATAAAATGTTTGGTAATTTCTGACAGTTGAAAAGTAGATGTTAACAGCCCCTCGAAACCCAGGCTAAATTAGCATAAAATTAATTAATTTATTTTGCCCAATCAGGAGGAGGCTCAGGCAACTGATACGTTTGTATCAAGCTCTGGGGTTGCTGGCTGTGCTGTAAAGTCTTTCTTCCAAAAAGGTCAAACATATCTGGCTGCTTCTCCTCAGTGTACTTGGTTATGTAAGCTTCCTGTGGGTGTGCAAAGCTGGATTTTAGTTTCCTGCATATAACTTTGTAAGTACACTGAACTTTTCTATATAACACATATTTATTTTTATAATCACTGCCTGCTTTTTACCAAACCTTTGAAACCCAGAAAACTTACAAATACTTTTAATAAAAACTAGCTTATGACTTTTACGTTCTTAGTCAGGATCAAATGTTTCAAACAATTTTGTTTCATTCTATGGTGGTTCTTTAAGTATATTATGGGGGCACCTTTTATTTATTATTATTAATGTTGATTTGTAATGCTCCAACATATTCAGTAGTGCTATACAGGAATTAACTACAAGGCGAAAACAATTTTAACAAATTGCAAAAGAATGAAGGGCTCTGTGTTTAAGCTTAGAATCTAGTATGCATAGTGATTTCCCTAGAATGGGGCAGCACAAGAAAAGTCCTGAAGGCGGGACTGAATGGAGGGGATAATAGAGGAAAAAAGAAGAAGGTCATTAGCAGAATGAAGAGGGTGGGAGGGGGAGTATTATGAGAGAACATAAGATATAAGCACTGTTGTTGAGGGCTTTGTAAGTTAGGGACATGATTTTACATTTTATTCTGGAGGCTATGGGAAGCCAGTGAAGTGACTGTGATGATGGAGAGCCCAGTAAGGAGTAAGCTGCAGCAGCAATTGTTGATGAGTCGCTCAAGCATTTTGTAAGTGAGGGAAAGTAGAAAGGTAGGGTAATTGTTACATACAGAAGCAGAATCAGATGAAGGTTTCTTAAGAAAGGGTGTAATTATAGCATGTTTTAAAGATGATGGAAACTTGCAAGGGTTTAGGGAAGGGTTGAATAGGGGTTGACTAGATGTGATAAAGGTGGAAGAGCTTGGATAAGTATGGCAGAGAGGGGAGGGATACGCTGTGATGGAATGGAATCCAATGAACAGGCAGTAAGGTAAGTGGTTGATAGTAGACTGGAGACTTCATCCCCTGTTACAAGGTCAACGGAGTGCATAGTGGTTGTTGGATTTAGGAGGGGTGGAGGCTGGGTGTTGTCAGTTAGTTGAGAGTCGGGAGTGTGTGAGCCATGTTGACAGGATAATTTGTTACTAATAATTCCAATTCTCTACTTAAATGGCTGGCAAAGTATTCAGCTGTGAGACAGGAAGAGGTAGGAGGTAGTGGTGGGTGGAGGAGAGTGTTGAATGTGGCAGGATAGTTGAGGATAGATTTTATATTAATGATGTGAAATGGCTGTTTGGCAAGGTTGAGGGAAGAGAAGCAGGAGCGCAAAATAAACTTATAGTGGAGGATATCTTCTGAAGTTCAAGATTTCCGTCAGAGTTGTTCAACAGTGCAGGAGCACCTTAGATTTTTGTGTAGTGTGCCATGGTTGTGGATGAGAGTGAGGGTGTCTGCATGTGGTTATGGGGACAAGGGTGTCAAGTAAGAGTTATGTTGAACTGTGAGGTAGCAGTGTCAGGGCAGATGAGGTCAGTGAGGGGGGCTGAGAAGGGGTTGTAGCACAATAGGAAGATGTTGTGGGTCAAGTGCTTGCAGGTTTCTGTTGGTGATGTTGGCTGGGGTTGAAGATTGCAGTGAGGGGAAGATGTGGTGAGGTTGCAGGTGGTGGTTAGATAGAGGGAGTGAACAGGTGACATAAAGGTAGTACCTGTAGGGTCACAGGTTGGAAGCATTTTCAAAGGATATCAGGACACAATCCTCTAATAGATCCCAAAGAATAGTATAGACTGAGTTCTCACAAGACAAAACGTTACTTGGTCAGTTTAATCTCATACAGAGGCCTAAGCAGAGCTCACATTTGCCATGGGAGTAGGAGAAGACTTAGCTTTAACAGTGTAGGGAGACTGGAGTGACTGATCTATCATAATACCAGCCATTATAATAGTTTGTGATTATAATATCCACATCATGTGAAAACCAGATAAGGGAATATATTTTGTTAAATATTTTTATTTTAATTTATAGGACTTTTTTATTTGCAATAATTGGAGTAGCCATGAATACTTCTTTTTTATTGGATAAATATTTAACTTAAATTGACAAGCTTATTTCCAGCAAATTGACTTATAACTGGCTCTGTACTACCATCAATTAATTTAGACTTCGCCCATTATTTCTAGTCAGAAAGGATGTAACTTTAAAATAATTAAATAATCGATTAATAATGAATTAACAACGAATTAATTAATATTTAATCCGCATATTGCAGATCAGAGGAGATCTTAAAAGGTTGAACTTGATGGACTGAAAGTCTTTTTTCAACCTTAATTACTATGGGCCTCATTCTATTATCGGCCGTAGGAGATGCGCGGCCGCAAGGACCGGCCGCAAGCTATTCGGCTATTCTATTCCCTTCAGGCCGGGGACTCCGGCAGGCTTGCGGCCGGCGCCTTGCTGTCCCTTGCGGCCGCTCGCGCCGGAGGAAAGCCTTTGATCTAAAACGGCCGCAAGAGTTTCGGCCGCAAGAAAATCCCGGTTGCTATTCAATTGCTCCGGGAACCCTCTCTGCAAGGCTAAAAGCGAGCCGCAGCTTACTTGCAGGAAAAAGGTCCCGCTAGCACCAATTAAGCACATAAAATAGCTCAAATAAAGCCATCCTGCACTCTGAGGAGACTATAAAGTGATTGTAGGTGTTAGCAAAAGCATTCCCCTACACTCAAATCCGTAAATATTTTTTTTTTTAAATTTATGTCAAAAATCCATGGAAAAAGTCCCGAGGGCTTGGAGCACCTCAGACCCGCCCACGCTGCAGCCGGAAAATAAACAGTTAATGTAAACTCAGATTTGGGCTGATGTGCAAGCTTGAGAGTGGGTTGCTATTAATCCTCATATCCCCCAATATGATCCCTAGCATTTACAGAGCTGTACAGTGCCGTCTTGAATTTATTTTTGCGTTTAAAGTTTTCTGAGCTTACGACCGGTTGCAAGATATACGGCCGTCCGTAAGGGGAGATCGCAGCCTTGCGGCTGTTTTACGGCCGATAATAGAATGAGGCCCTATGTAACTATGTAACTATGTAACTTAGTAATTGGGGTTGAAAAAAGACTAATGATTCATTGAGTTTAACCTTTTCCGATCTCCTCCCATCCTTTTATTATGTGAATTGTTAAGTGATTCAGAATAAGGCAGACAAAAAACTCAATTGAAACATTGACAAAGGAAACATTCCTTACTGATCCCAAAATTTAGGATTATTCCCTAAATCAATACCCTACCTTTTGTTTCTTTGATGTATTTTTGTTCTTATAACTTCAAGGGGTGACCTTGTGTCAGTTATATACTTCATGGCAATAAAGTTCACCTGACATAGCCTCATATTAATTCGTTTGTTGCATCAGAAAGAGGTTATTTGATAATGCATCACATTATATTTTCATTTATCAAATAAAAGTCTCAAAAACTTATTGAGAATCAACTGCTCTTGGGGGCTTGCCCTCTGCCAGCCAATGAGATCTACAGACTAACGAATGCTCTGCATTTCCTGTTAGTTTCAATGAAGTTTAAATAGGTTTTTCTTAGTATTGTCCATGCAAAAAACAACTTGCGTAATCTTTAAAATGTGCTCTTTTTAATTGTGTGAAAGAAAACTGTTGTGGTCTATTGTGTCCCTTTAATTATATCACCTTATATCACCTTGTAGACACCATTGTTGAGAAAATACTGTAAATTTAATTTCGTTAGTCTTTCTCCATAATTTTATCCCTCCATTCCCTTTATTAATTTTCTTGCCCTTTTGTAGCACAATGTCAGATTTTTTGAAGTGGTGGATAAAATTGCATTCCATATTCCAAATTAGGTCGTACCAGTGATTTATGATGTGCCTGTATTGATCTGGCTTTATCACACTCAAAAACTGTGTTGATTTAGTCTTTGTTACCTGTAATATTTGGGAGATGCTTAATTGAGGTGACCAGATTTTTTTAAATGAATCCCAAGATGGCATATGAAAGCTGATTATGATTTATAGTTAAATTCTTCTAAACAAAAATTCAGCACCACATGCTGCTGAATTTTACCACCAGCTCTCACCAAATCTGTCAAACTGGTCCACTCTTGAAGATATTAAGGCATTTCTATATTATAAGCTTGACTGTATCATAAATTTCACCTTATATCTAATCCCTATTTGTTCTCCCTAATTAGTTAGTCACATACCGTAGTTACATAGGGCCTCATTCAATTGTGATTTGGCCAATTGAATAAGGCTCTAAATAAGCACATAGCATATTTTTTTTAAAGAAGTTTTTAGTTAGTGAAAAGCTTAATTTTGGATAGATGTTTACTAACTAAAAACTTCTTTAAAAAATATATGTTATGTGCTTATTTAGAGCCCTATTCAATTGGCCAAATTGCAATTGAATGAGGGCCATAGTAATTTAGTTTGAAAAAAAGACTTTAGTCCATCAAGTTCAACCTTTTTAGATCTCCTCTGATCTGCAAAACACGGATTTATTGTTAATTGATCCAGAGGAAGGCAAACAGTAAAAAAAACAAAAAAACAATTGTCTCAACAGGGAAAAAATATATAAAATGTCTTCCTGACCCCAGATACTGGTGATCGGATTCATCCCTCTCTATGGCCCTCATTCAATTGCGATTTGGCCAATTGAATAAAGGTCTAATAAAGCACATTATATATTTTTTTTAAATAAGTTTTTAGTTAGTGAAAACCTTGCTTTTGGATAGATGCTTACTAACTAAAAACGTATTTAAAAAAATATGTGATGTACTTATTTAGAGCCCTATTCAATTGGCAAAATTGCAATTGAATGAGGGCCTATTTATCCAGGATAGCCCTTAATGCCCTTTTTATTAAAAAATATATCCAAACCCTTTTTAAAGTTATCAAATCTGCTGTCACCACCTCCTTTGGTAGAGAATTCCAAAGATTAACCACCCTTACTGTGAAGAACCCTTTTCTTTCTTTAAGGTGAAATCTTTTTACTTCTAATCTCAAATCCCCTTGTCAGTTGAAAACCTCTTGGCACAAAAAGTTCCCTTGACAAAGACTTGTATTGACCCTGGATATATTTATATAAGGTAATCATATCTTCTCTTAGATTACTTTTTTCTAGAGTAAATAAGTTTAATTTTGTTAGTCTTTCTTCATAACTTTGCCCCCCCCATTCCCCTTATTAGTTTTGCCCTTCTCTGTACTTTTTCCAGCTCTAAAATGGCCCTTTTATATAGTGGTGCCCAAAATTGTACTCCATATTCCAAATGAGGGCATACTAGAGATTTGTATAGTGGCAGAATTATATGTGCTTCCCTTGCTTCTATACCCTTCTTAATACATGCATTTTACTTGCCTTTGCAGATGCTGCTTGGCTTTGAGCACTGTTACCTAGGTGGTTGTCCACAAGCACTCCCAAATCCCTTTCAATATCTGATACCCTTAGATTTGCTCCATTAAGATTATAAATTGCATGGCTATTTTTCCTTCTCAGATTCATAACTTTACATTTATTCGTATTAAATCTCTTCTGCAAATTAGATGCCCATTTCTCTAATTTATGCATATCCCTTTGGAGGGAACTTTGATCATTTTCTGATTTAATTACCTTGCACAACTTTGTGTCATCAGCAAAAATGGAGACATACTCCAATCCCACTTCCAAGTCATTAATAAATATGTTAAAAAGGAGGGGACCTAATACTGAACCCTGAGGAACCACACTTACCACATTAGTCCTGTCCGAGTATGTTCCATTTACCACAACCCTTTGCTTCCTGTCTTTTAGCTCTCAATCCATAAGCAAATATTTATGATAATTCCTGTATCTCTTAGTTTGCTCTTAGTATTACCTCTGCCGTTCTCCAGTCATCTGGTAGAGACCATGTGTTGAGTGAATCTTGAAAAATTAGATATAATGGTTTTGCTATTACAGAGCCCAGTTCCCTCAGGACGCTTGGATATATTCCATCAGGATTTTTACCTGCGTTAACCAGTTATTTGGTGAAGGTAGTGTAGCTGGTGAAGCTAATGTTCACCGGTTATTTGGTGAGGCTAATGTTTCTCTCATTTGTCTATCAGGAGCATATTTTTTAGACCTTTGATGCTCTTGGTTTGAGTCCCCAGGAGCGGCTGGTTTATATACAATGGACGTCTCATTTGTAACATTTCTGATTTGTATCTCTGAGTCTCATGGTTTGGTCCTTGTGGCTCCTTATGTGCACTCCATGTGCTGCTTTATGCCTCTGATCTGCTGATTTGAACTAATTATTTAGGTCCAGGAAGCTCCTGAGCCTAATCCCTGGAACTCCTGATTTCAATCCCCCTGATTATTGCTTTGGGTCTTTGTAATTCCTAATTTCAGACCTTAGGTTTCCTGATTTGTGTCCTCTTGGATAATGATTTGGAATAATTACTGGGCCCTGATTTCTGTCACTGGAACTGCTGATTGAATTTTTTTTGGGTCCCAGGGACTCCTGAGTTGGACTTATTATTGGATAAGGGGGCTCCTGATTTGTGGAGTCTGGGACATTTTCACTGGGATAGACATGAGCAACATGCAACCTCCAGGGTTTGGTTAGGCATGAGGCTAGGACCTTGAGTCTCCTGATTGGGGCATAAAGTCCATGTGGATTTCTGTCTTAGACAGTTGTCAGTCTGTCTCCAGACACCCCCAGGCTGTGGCTCAGAGCTGGGTAGCTGTTTGTGCACAAATTGCGCTCTGTAACTCTGCGGTGAGAGAGGAGGATGTGACGGGTGATAATCAGCTGTCACAGTGACACTGTCACAGCCGGGCAAGTGACACAGTGACAGCTTATTACAGCCTGTCTTATCTGCTAGGGCTTCACTAAGACATTGCAAGGTGATTAACCCTTGCATGCCTCCGGCACTACAGGGGTTACAGCCTCAGTTCTTTCCTTGTCACAGATGAACCAGAGTGAACACAGCAAATTAGTGCTCCAAAATATCACATAAACTGACAGGGTATCAATGATCTGGAAACATCAAAAAATAGTTGCTAGAACAGAAAAGGTTTATAATAATATTAATGTCAAAATTGCATTTATTAATTTTTTGGGTGTATATCTATAGATATACAATAAACAGTCAGACAATCTAGGAATATATATAGGAAACTCGGTACATCACGGATGGTTCATATAGCCTGATGAAACAGGATATTGAAAGGCTGGAGCTAGCAAAGGAGAAAAATATATCTATTGTCGCTTGGCCTATTGGCTTGCCTTCAGGACTGGGTGTATCTAATCCTAACGTTGTGAGCTAGCCTCATGCCTAACCAATTCCAGGAGGTTGCATGTTGTTCATGTCCATCCCAGTTAGTAGTGACTCCAGATGGCTTGCTGTGTTCATATGTGGTGATATCGCCTGTGGGTGACAAGATGTCTGAAGGCAATTGCACTAAGGTGACACTTACTTCTTAAGAACAGCTGTTCAACTGCATGCACTTCCTGTTCAAAGTGGTATCATGAAACACATACATATGAACATAGATGTTCACAGTAGCCGGCAGTTTCCAAGGTCTCAGGGCTATCCAGCAGGCCAGTTGATATATTTTACCTTTATATAGGGTGTGCCGTGTGTTTTGTGGATAGTGGTTAAGGTGTTCATGTGATGTATTTACAGATTAAAAAATTACAATCTAAAGGATACGTAAAACAAAAGGGGAAGTAGTAAAAGGAAGAAACAAGAGCTTGACAAGTAATTGAAGACAAAGTCGAGTGTTAATTAGTGATTAAGTTTGTGGGTGTGTGAGTTGTGTAAAAATGGAGGTGATAGTTAAATCTGAAATATAAATGAATTCAAATCATAGGTTGGTAGGTGGGAGGGCAAGTTATATGAGTTTAGATGCTGAAGAAAGGTGGTTGTGTGTGAAGCTCAAATTTAGAGGCAAAAGGAAGATAGAAATGGGAAAATGAAATTTGGAAAGAGAATCTGCAGAATGGATGGCACCAGGCCCAGTGTTCCTGGCTGAATCTCCGCAGAAATGGCTGCTGAGTCCCAGTGGTAAATACAATTTAGGAATGACAGATACAGATAACATAACCTGATGAGAAATATGTGTAGAATATAATTTAAGATATACAGATAACAGGTGTGATATATTGGAAATGTAAAGGTTACATACTCTAGTAAGATCTATATGTAATATAGCCAGGCTAAGCATATGAAACATGATAACAGCCAGGTGAGATTTACAGGTGACATATTCAGGTAAGTTATAAAAAAGTAACATGTCTCTGAGAGATTTACATTTCAAAATCCAGTTCGGAATACATAGATTATATACATTTAATTTACAGGTAATTTGACAAAATTAAATATAACTTACCTGGAAGAGAAGTACAGGTAAAATATCCAGATGAGATATACAGGTATGATAATGAGATGAGATTCTCATGTAAAAAATACAGGTAACTTCCTAATTTGTTTTACAGTTAGCATAATTGGAGGAAATATATAGATGATACAACCATGTAAGGTATGTAGGTAAGTTACCAAAGTTAAATGTATAGTAACATCCCCAGGTGAGATATATGAGTAACATACCTATAACACACATAGATGAGATATAAGATTAATATCCTAATGAAACATACAGGTAACAGTACTAGAGGAAGTCATAGACATAATAACTACCAGACAATTTGACTACATCAAAACCATCCACCTATTTTTCAGTGGTCTTGTTTATTTCATGACCCACAATAATCACAACTCAGATATTCTGAATGATGGTTTTGGTATACATTAAATCACAACTACTGAAAAGGGTATCCTGTAGAGGGTATCTTCTCGGTACCATTAATGACCCAAGTTTGACCTGCAACAAGTTCGGAACCAGAACTACAAGTTCTCCAAACCCGTGAGAAACCTAAATATCTGTTCTGTGGGTGAGAAACGACCTAACAGTGATCTGCTTTTCTTGTACAATTTGCCCATTTTTATTGCTGCACAATATATCTTAGCAAAAGCACAGTGAACATGTCTATTCTTTCAGAGGGTAAGTCTGACCATATTTGCTGTGTTTTTATCAAGAAATGTGTTGTTGCATTAAAAATGTGCAAATTGCACTTGGTCTTTTGATCCACTATCTCAAGATACAAAGGATAAACATTGAGCAAAAATATTTTCTGCTGTCTGTGAACCTGGGCATGCATAAGACTGTTCTGATGGGTTATTAAGCCATCACTCTCTAGCTGTACAGAACAGGCATAATAGATCAATCTATTGTTTCGTATTTGCTATATTTTTAAGATTTTATGATTGGTACTAGGAATAACTAGTGATTCTAGATCTTGTAATGCCCCATGTTAATCTACAACAAACCAATTATGATTTTCAAGTGTTAATAAACTGGTTAATAGTCAAAGGTTTTGATAACATATTGATTTTCTCTGACAATCATAGATGTGTCCAAGAACATTAGCCCTGGAGAAACCTGGAAAAATGTGGATTTTTTAAGAACCAATGTCTTACTTATGTGCTGTGTCTTCTCCCCAGAGGCTCTGAGCATGAATCTAAGTAAGTTTCAGGCTGTTGTAGATTAACCTGCTCCCAAGAATGAAAAGATTTATTGTGATTGCCACTAGCATTCCTGGATTGATTTCTGCAATATTGAAACTCAGTAGGATCGGTGCCAGATTTATTTGGTCCTGTGATCTTAATTTTGTTAAATTGTTTCTTTCTTTGCTGTTTTCCAAATGTTATCCTGATCCAAAGATTGACATTAGTTGTCGAAATTGACATCTCAGCAATAGAAACAATGGTTTTCCCAAAGTATGAGCCTAAAACAATGGCTCCTATTAAATTCCACGCCTGCAGTGGCAGTTGTCTTGTCCTGAGTTACAGTGCGATTAAATTAGAAAAGCCCACAAGAAAATGGATGGAATCCAAATCCGTAAACCATGCTTCAGCAGGAAGCAAATTATTCAAACCCGTAGATATGGGTTTAGACGGAGCCAATAGTAAAAGAGACAATCATCATTATGTCACTAAAACATGGAGGTTACATTTCAATCACTTACAGTTTTGAAGTCCGAGTTGCGATCGGGCCCGCATTCCAGAAATAATGTAATATGAAAAAAATCAATAAATATGATATTCTAGTCCATGCGAGTTCTATTACCGTATATACTCGAGTATAAGCCGAGTTTTTCAGCCCTTTTTTTAAGGCTAAAAAGGGTCCCCTCGGCTTATAATCGAGTCACTCTCCCCCCGCGTCTCTCTAAACCCCCGTGTCTCTCTAACCCCCCCGTGTCTCTCTACCCACCCCGTGTCTCTCTAACCGCCCCCGTGTCTCTCTAACTCCCCCGTGTCTCTTTCCCTCCCCCTCCTCATCCTCAACTCCCCCTCATTCTAAACCCCCCCATTCTAAACCTCCCCTCCTCATTCTACCCCTCTAAATACCTCCCCCTCTCCCTTTCCCCTCACTTACCTGCATCTGAAGCTTCTGCTCCGGCCTCCGCACATTCCGGCGTCTTGACGTGGTGCGCATGTGATGTCATGTCATTAGCATATACCGGGTGCCGGCACCCGGTATATGCTAATGACGTGGCGCACATTATCATATACCGGGTGCCGGCAACAGGTATATGCTAATGACGTGACGTCACATGCGCGCCAGGTCACATGCGCGCCACGTCATTAGCATATACCGGGTGACGGCAGGTTGAGGAGGGAGGTTGAGGAGGGGGGTTGAGGTTGAGGAGGGAGGTTGAGGAGGGGGTTGAGGAGGGGGTTGAGCAGGGAGGTTGAGGAGGGGGTTGAGGATGGGGGGGTTGAGGTTGAGGAGGGTGGTTGAGGAGGGAAATTGAGGAGGGAAATTGAGGAGGGAGGATGAGGAGGGGGGTTGAGGTTGAGGATGAGGAGGGAGGTTGAGGATGAGGAGGGAGGATGAGGAGGGGGGTTGAGGATGGGGGGGTTGAGGTTGAGGAGGGTGGTTGAGGAGGGGGATGAGGATGAGGAGGGGGTTGAGGAGGGGGGTTGAGAATGGCGGGGTTGAGGATGAGGAGGGAGGATGAGGAGGGAGGTTGAGGATGAGGAGTGGGGTTGAGGAGGGGGGGAAACACAGGGAAGGGAGAGGGGGGAAGAACCACAGGGAAGGGAGAGGGGTGAAGAGACACAGGGAAGGGAGAGGGGAGAAGAGACGCGGGGAAGGGAGAGGAGAGCAGAGACATGGGAGAGAGAGGCAGACACAAGAAAAGGGCACACAAGAGGGGGACACAGAGGGCACAAGAGGGACACAGGGGGCAGCACATTTCCCACCCTCGGCTTATACTCGAGTCACTCATTTTGCCCAGTATTTTGTGGTAAAATAGGTGCCTCGGCTTATACTTAGGTTGGCCTATACTCGAGTATATACAGTAAATGTGTTAAGACATTAATTGCCGAGATCCATATAACACTGAAATTAAAAATTATTTTATTGCAGATTTGCGAGCTTGAGAATGTTGTGCAATTAATTTTAATACATTTCATCACTTTCCCGAAAATTCTAATTTAAAGTGTGTTTATATTTGATCTGACAGTGCTACGGACAGGAGTTTAACCCGCTTGCGTGTCCTCTGTAGTACCAGTACGATTTTTGGCTACAATTCCCCTTTATGGGTGTGAAAACAGTTGCGGGCTTGAGGAGTTCGGAGTTAAGATTTTGACAGCTCGTAGGGTTTTTCCGCCTGTAACTAGCAGATTATTTACGGGTAGCTAAAAGAGGCCAATTTTTATATAGCCGTAACTTTTGTGGGCTCCTTTACGGGCTTCTGGAACTGCGATTTTGCTAATTTAATAGGACTCAATGTCTTCATCCTTCAAGCTTCCATTTTGGTCAATTTTCTCAAATTAAAAGAAAAAAATCTGGAACAGAAAATATTCAGGATAGAGGAACCTCTAAGAAAGAGTGAGTTTCTGGTCCATGTGCTTGCATCAAAATAGGGAATAATTCCAATCAGATTAAATGTAGGAATTTTGAGTAGATCTTTTAGAGGGATACAGCGGTCAAAGCATTTTATTGCAATGCAGCAATTGCCAAGTACAAGAAATCCCCAAGGATTAATTAGGAATTATTAGTGAATCATAGGTAATCATTACTTAATTATTCCCTGGTGTTTGCAAGTGGCCAGATCAGTGTTAGCTATTGATTTTAGACTGAAATCAATGTATGCAGACCCCCAAGAAAATTTGCAACTATCAGATATAATTAAACTAGCTACTTGCCCGTCAAAAATGACAGGAGTAAAATGATAAGCCTGGCATTGCTGTTTGCCACACAATGCGAGCGTATGGGCCCTTTGAGCACCTCCGTCGCTCATTGCGATCCCCTCGCTGAGTGCCTTCGGCGCTCATTGCATGGCTCGCAATAAGTGCCTTCGCCGCTCATTGTTAGGCTCTTCCCCTGTGTACTACCTTGGGTTAAGAGTTAGTGGCTTGGGTTAAGTGTTACTGGCTGGTATTAAGTGTTACTAGATTGCATAAGTCTTAGTGCTTAGGGCCCATATTTACGTCCTTCTGTCTCGTTTTACAACCTTGGGCCTCGTTTTCGCCTTGTAGGTTTTTTGTCAGCAATTTTTTTCTTGCTTCTGCGATTTTCAATCTTGAAAAAAGGCAAAATCTGGCTCAAATTAACTTCCAACCTCAGTCACAGGCTCCCTGACTCTCCCTCTGTGCTGTGCGTGAGTATGTAAGTGAATCAGAGGCATATTTTTGTGTTTTTGCAGTCCTTTTCCGTTTGGTGGTTCGGCCGTTAAAGTCTTATTTTTGCGAGGCCCGCAGTCCATCTACGTGCCTCGGGTCCCAAGTCATACAGGCCTTAATTTTGCGATTGTTGCTAAGTCATTGCAGCTAAGTCCTGTGTTCCTGAACTTGTGGATGAACACCTTTGGCGCTTATCACCCTTGCAATGAGGGCCTTCGGAGCTCATTGCAGCTAAGTTCCCAGGTGCCTGAACTGCTTGCCTCGCTTTGCGAGCTTCGCAGTGCAATGATCGCCTTCGGCGCGGATTGCAGCCTGAGTCCTGCGCGCTTCAACAGTTCGCCTCGCTTCGCAACCAGACTCGCAAAGCGCGACAACCCCGCAAACGTGACAAATGTTCTTGCACTGACAACTATATATGTGATTCAAGTGCAGAAATTCAAACATAAGTTTAATGGGCGCACCATAAAGGTTAGTGTCAACAAAAATGACAAACAAGCATGAAGTCAGTGTTGGCCAAAATGTGTGAGTATAAAAGGTTCAGGTTAAAACTGTTTAAATCCATAACAATTTGATTACAGGAAATATGTATGTAATATCCACATTTTAGATCTTCAACTACAGTCTGATTGGCTAAAATCTCATGCTTCCCTTTTTTTTAAAAATGCAGACAGATATATTAATAAAGAAATACATAATTTTCCATATGCATTGAATAAACACATACCCCTCTTTAGGTATAATCTGAGATACTGCATACACAATTTTCTGCATATTAGAAACACATAGCTCTATACAAATGTTTGGAGTATTATATATATTTTTACATTGTATAATACAGAGTTGTAGATTTTAAACTGATCTGTGGATTATACACATTTCTCTGAATATTATACAACATTTTAATGTATATCTTTCTGTTTAGTACAGACAATGCAAAGTAGAACAGAACTTAAATTCTCAAAATGTTTAACAGAATGGGAAAAACAAGACGACCTTGCTTTTGGATAGAAGTTCACTAACTAAAAACTTCTGTAAAATAAATATGTTCTGTGCTTATATAGAGCCCTATTCAATTGGCCAAATCGCAATTGAATGAGGCCCCATGTAGCCTATAACTACTGCTCACAAGCTTACATACTAAAGGAAACCAAAGGTTATGGCTGACATATCAAGCTGTATTTCATGTGTTTCAATGTATTTAGCAAAGTCTGGAGCATTGTCTATAAATAATTTAATGTCCATGTGGAATAATGTCTATGGGCCTCATTCTATTAGCGGCCGTAAATCGGCCGTAAGGCTGCGATTTCTTGCGGGGGTTCTGTTAACTCGCGATTCTATTATACGGCCCCGCAAGGATCTCCTTTTACGGCCGGCCGCATATCTTGAAACCGGCCGTAAGCTGTGAAATCTAAAAACGCAAAAATAAATTCAAGCCTGCACTGTACAGCTCTGTAAATGCTAGGGATCATATTGGGGGACATGAGGATTAAAAGTAACCCACTCTCAAGCTTGCACATCAGCCCAAACCCGAGTTCAAGTTAACTGTTTATTTTCCGGCTGCTGCGTGGGCGGGTCTGAGGTGCTCCAAGCACTCTGGACTTTTTACATGGATATTTTACGGATATTAAAAATAAAGTATTTTACGGATTTGAGTATAGGATAATTATGTGCTATTTTTTCTAACACCTAAAATCCCTTTATAGTCTTCTCAAAGTGCAGGATGGCTTTATTTGAGCTATTTTATGTGCTTAATTGGTGCTAGCGGGACCTCTTTCCTGCAAGTAAGCAGCGGCTCGCTTTTAGCCTTGCAGAGAGGTTTCCCGGAGCAATTGAATTGCAAATAGGAATTTCTTACGGCCGAAACTCTTGCGGCCGTTTTAGATCAAAGGCTTTCCTCTGGCGCGAGCGGCCGCAAGAGATAGCAAGGCACCGGCCGCAAGCCCGCTAATAGAATGAGGCCCTATGCATTTTTCATTTGTTTTCATTTATAATTTTGACCTGGACCATAGCCCCATATATTTGTTTAACCTAGCAACCCCCCCCCCCCACTAAATCAATTGCTCCATAGTAAAATTACCGCGATATAGGGAAAATAATGAAAAAATGGGAATTGTAGATCATTTTTAAAATATAGTTCCTACTATTGTTACTCTAAAGTGCTGAGACCACTGAAATCATTAAGGGAACCCTGTGACAAGGATTTGTATAACAGAAGGAAAATCTTTTCCTCACCTTCAACAGCGAATGATATTTAACCAATTACTGAAATAACGTCTACAAAGTTATATTGTCCATGTTATTTCAGCTCATAGTTGACTTTGTTTTCAACATTGCACATTTCCTACTTTTCTAGCTTGCCCTTTCAACTGTCTTTGTCTCAAAACCATTTGCTTCATTTAAGATTCCTACAGAGAGGATCTAGCTCTTCGAAAGTACAATAATGTTCTGTTGAGACTCCATGGGAAGTCCATCAACAAAATAACAAGACTAGCAGATTGCCCATCAAAAAATGACGGCAATAAAATTGTAAGCCAGGCAATGCTGTTTGTCACGCCATGTGAGGCTTTTGCTTACTGTATGGGTCACTCATTGCAGGGTTCATTACCTCCAAGTTTTGTGCTTGGGAATGCCATGTGTCTTTCCACCATCTCCCCCCTGTCCCTTCCCTGTGTGTTTCTCTTCTGTGTGTCTGCTGACTGGTGTTTGTTATATTTGCAAAGTCCCGCGTGCCTGGCGTTGTTGGTGTAAGTGTCTTTGCCATTGTGTATTTTCTAAGTCCCTCGTGCCTGGCGCTGTTGGTGTAAGTGTCTTTGCCGTTGTGCATTTTCTAAGTCCTGCGTGCCTGGCGTTGTTGGTGTGTTAGTGTCTTTGCCGTTGTGCATTTTCTAAGTCCTGCGTGCCTGGCGTTGTTGGTGTAAGTGTCTTTGCCATTGTGTATTTTCTAAGTCCCGCGTGCCTGGCGCTGTTGGTGTAAGTGTCTTTGCCGTTGTGCATTTTCTAAGTCCTGCGTGCCTGGCGTTGTTGGTGTAAGTGATAGTGTTTTTGCCGTTATGTATTTTCTAAGTCCTGTGTGCCTGTATTTGTTCGTGTAAGTGTTAGTGTCTTTGCCGTTGTGTATTTTCTAAGTCCCACATGCCTGGCTTTGCTCAGCCTCATTTTCATCCAGTTTCAGATTTTTTTAAGTTTTTCATCCCCCATTTTTTTCTCGCTCAGCCTCTTTTCGAGTGACGAAACACGTCAAATAAAGCTCAAAATCACTTGCAACCTCACTCCCAGGCTTCCTGGCTCTCCCCTGTGCTGTGTGTGAATGTGTTTTTATTTATTTTTTATTATTGTTCTTGTTTTTCGATTTCTGCGGGTTGGCTGTTAAATTCGTATTTTTGCGAGGTCGTAGTTTTCCCCCCGAGCTCACATGTGTGACAGTGCCGCTCACATGTGTGACAGTGCCGCTGGCTGCAATGAGCCCCTTTGGAGCTCATTGCAGCCTAAGTGCTGTGCGGCTGCTTAAGCGCTCATTGCCTAAGTCCTGCAAGCTCAGAAGGCTTCAATGCCTCTACGGCTCGCCTCGCTTTGTGAGGCTCGCTGGCATGACAACAAATTGCAGTTTGACAATTATAATATGTGATTAACATTAGTTGAATACGCTATTTCACATTGGACACAAGGTTTATCTCCTAACTTTGTAACAGGAAACAGTTAAAGCAGTGCCAGGACAAATAATAACTGGTCAATTTAATGTGTCGTCTCAGCTAACTCCTATCATCTCCCACTTGGAGCTGCCTGAAGCCACATTCTGTTTCCGTTTAGCTATTACATTCAGAGACAATCATTTTCTCGGTCACATGGTTCACTCCCTTGCTTGATCAAGGCGAAATGTACAGATTATTGTAGTGAAGGGATGTTAGTCATATTGATAGATTAAATATTTCCTACACATCAACAATATTCTTAAGATTTCCAACATAACTGAATATTTCAGGAAAGCATCTTGTACTGAAAAATATATTTCAAAATGTATTAAAAAAACTTGTTAAAGTTCTGTTTAAAAGCTAGCAAAATACATTTGGTGAATCACTATAGACTATTGATTAATGTTTACTGCAGCATAACATAGAGTTAAACAGTGGAGTAAAACAATGTAATAATTCCTCCACCTATGTTATTCTGTAGTGCCTAGTTACCAACAGACATATTAAATTCAAACCTCGTAAGTTCAACATGAAGCACGTAACGGCTGCGGAATCGAAATCTGCCCTACTTACGTTGCCATTAAATTAGAAAGGGCTGCAAGCTACGAGTGAGAGAGGCTCTTTCACAAACCAGTTCGCGGCCATCTGGGTTGCGTGTTCGAACGTAAACAATTAGGCAATTACGCAGTTACGGGTTCAGGTGGAGTAAATGGACAAAGAGATGGTTAGCGTTAGGCCACTGAAAAGGGGAGGGCAGATTTCGAAGTCTTACGTGCTTCAAGTACAGTTTGCGATCGGACCCATAGACCAGAAATAATGCAATATTGAGAAAGCAGTAAATATGATATTCTATTACATGCGAGTTACAGTACGTCGTTACACATTGATTGCCAGGATCAATTTAACAAATATAAACATGAAAAAAAGTATTTTTTGGGCCCGTTTTGCGGGCTTGAAAATGTTGTGCTATTAATACAAAGAAATCACATCACTTTCCCTTATTATAAATGTACAGTAGAGTGTTGTTATTTGCATTACAAGTGCTACGTATTGGACTTTACTCAACTTGTGGGTGCTCTCGAGCACACATAGGCCTTTGGGCTCCGTTTGCGAGTTACATGCTTGCTCGCGAGTGACCACGTTGCAATTTAATAGCTGAATTGAACAAGTAGCGTTACAGGCATGACAGATCAAAGGATTTACTTGCGCAAAGTTCAACGTTGCTCAGCACGTAGCCATTTTTCGGCCGTCCTACGTGTTAACACGGCAAGCCCGATGCGAGCAACGTTAAAGGGCTGATTCAATAGTCATAACACGTAAATCGCAAGTTACAGGCTACGTTTTAAAACATAGCCCCAATTTTAATGAGGCTTCAAATTGCCTAATACTTTACACCTTTTGATAAATAGGCACTTTTGAGTAATGTAGATAGCCCCAAATTTCTCATTTTTCATTGAGACTGTACATTAAATTAATTGCTACAAGTATCATAAATAATGAAGTGTTTTTCTTAATTAATAATCATTTGTAGTGATGGAGTATTCCTTTCATGTGGTTAAGACAAATTGTTTGCCTGAATACATCTGACATCAAACGCTATCTTTAACTATACATGGCCTCATTATGGAAGGGGTTAATATCCAAGTGTGCACTGCGCCGCTCAGTCTCCAGCTAGTAGAACGGCTCTGCGGCTAGCTCAGTCCTCGCTGAATACTCCAGTATATCGGGCTGTCTGTATCTGACATGTACCTCGTTATATAGACATCGCTGCCATGTCAGCTAAATAGAAATCGCTTTTATCAGAGACGTGTCGGGGGAGCCTGGCGCCGCGTCCGCTTGACAGTAATGGGACTTGTTCCTAAGACTGTGAAACGCCTCTGGGATACGGTGGGATTAGCACTGGGATTAAAACTGATTTTATTTTCAAGACATTTCCATATTCTTACTTTCTATGAGAGAATAATCATTGAAATGACCTTAGACATGATACAGCATGTCTGGAGTTGGGGGTCATCTCAGGCTCTCATGCACAGAAACATGCATTTGATGGCAGATAAAAACCTAAAAGGTCCATCTAGACTGCCTACTCAGTGATGATATAAGATCCCACAAGATGCAATTTCTACAATTTCTCTATGTGACGGAAAGGGCTTAACTCTCCATCTGTGCACAGGGTTCCTCTCTACACCTCACCAGCTGTAGCAGACAGCAGAATTTTGGTAACCTTTCATCAGATCAGACAGACACGAATATAGCATGGAAATCCCAGGAAAAGAATTTACATTCTACCACTTATGTCTTAACCAGAAGATTTTCTGTATTGAACAGGGTAAATCATATATATATATATGGTAACTAAACACATTAACACACAGTAATTAAACAATGTTGACATTAAACACTATCTCTTTCCCAACAATAATTTGATTACACCTCAATAGTATACCTTAAATGAGCACAAAACTACATATAAAATACATGCAAATATCAGGCATGTTTAAAATTAGTATAATTACTATAGCAGGCTGTTACCCACAAATATAATATACCTAGTATTACAGTAATGTAAGTGTATCAGCATAACCATGGACATAATGATGTGCCTGGTATGTTACAGTCCATAAAGTCACATGGAGTCGAAAACAACGCAAAAAAAAACAAACAAAAAAACAACCACCTTTATAACACAGTAAATATTCCCAGAGCTAAACATAGGACCACCAGTACAGTGAATCCTTTAGAGGCCCAGAGTAATGTGAATGCTTGAAATAGCTTGACTGTTACATAGTGTTTTGTGACACCCTATACTGTCTTCTGTTAAAATAGGGACAAGTACACACAAGGGTATATTTGGGTTTTATGCTGACCAGGTCCATTCAAAATTGTGTGCCGTGCATGTACCAGTTACTCCTTCACATCTCCTCTTGTTTTGTCCTCATGCTAAGATTACCACATATTGGCATGGTCCTCATTGTGGCTCTCACATTTTCTTTCTTAGGGGCATCCTTGTCGCACGTGTGTTGCTTGTTCTCACATATAAGCTGTCATCATATGTGCGGCGCTTTCCAGTTCTGGAAATACAATTTGTGTAAAGCGCAATCCATGAAGTTGTGATCTTCCTCAGATTTTACATTCACTGACTCATTCCTGATTGTTGCACTGATCCAGTCCAGTAATTGGTTCTTGCCAGAAAGGGGACATGGCACAAAGCCTATATAAGGCTGGTACAACTGTAGCAGCATTTCTCAATTGCTTTGTGTGATCCTACTTGGCCTGACTTTTTGGCTATGTTATTTGGATTTTCCTTACTCTCTGGCTTTCTTTGACCTCATCTCATTTTTGGGGGGATTTTGTACCTGTTCTGGTAACCTTGACCTGACACTGCTTTGTCTAACTACAACTGGTACTACTGTTGGTACTGACAACCTGGTACCCCCTTGCTACTGGGTTTCCACTTGACACATATTTATTTAAAAGTATATATGTCAGAAAGTCTCAGCTATACTACAGGTATTAATGTCACTGCTTATAGACATGTTTGTATATATGCACATAGTATTCTGTATCAGCAACTTAAAAATGTGCTGAGCTAGGTCTTAGCCTTATTGGCCTAACCAGAAATATAGCCTTGAGTACACAACTTCTGCAAAAATTAATGCATGCATAAAGATATGAACCAGAACTGTGGGCAAAGATTTAATGGCTGAAATAAAAGTCAAGACAAAACAAACTTGAATACAAAATTAATAAGTATGAATATGTATATTATGTATAGTTTTATGTAATTACCAAGTCAAATTAACTTGGTACAAAATAGCTTGTCTCATCTGCATATGCAAAATGAGAGTCAGCTTGCATATACCAGTCACTGGAAACACCAGTACTGAAAATACTTTAATGTAGACTTTTTGGGGGGTAAAACAGTCCCATTAGGTAAACATACAACACATGGCAAAACAGATTTATATATATATATATATATATATATATATATATATATATATATATATATATACATGCAGTAACATGGTTTGACCGTGGCTGCTATGAAATCACAGGGAGAACACTCAGTTTCACAAAACATAATTAGAAATAAACATTTTGTCATTTTAGCAGCTTAATTTATAAGATCACTACCATAAATGAATGTTCACCAGTACTTATATTATTTTTTTTTATTTAGATATATTGGACAGATTATAACATCTTCATTTTTACATATCAGGTTATTTTTTATACCAATATATTACCTTCTTTGTATGAAACTCTGGTTATAGAAACAGTTATTTTCACGTTTATACTATTTTACTTACACATACGTATATACTACACGTACTTCATTTTTTAAATAATGTACCTAGACTATTTCTTGCTATGTCTACTCTCTTCTAGTAATTTATAATATTTACAGGCATCTTCTAACTCAACTGCTAACACCTCTAGAATTCAGGGTTTGTGTGCAGTGTAGACATTTCTGACAGAAACTCTTTGACCTTTATGTAAAGTTAATTAGCTCTGATCCAGCACTTTTCGGCTACAGAATGCTCTCATTCTCTGGAGTCAGTTGTGGGAGGTTGGCAGTTTGCTCAGCCGTGACTGTGGACCAGTGAGTTGTGTTAGAGGATCCGTGGATATACATGTGAAAGAGACTGATCCAAATTAGCCAAGTTACTGTTCCCTTAATGGTTATGTGAAACTCCTGTAGAGCAGTTATAGAAGCTCAGGACATGCTCCCATTGCACAGATACTGGGTGGTATAATTATTGGCTTCTAGAGAGGTTCAGACTGTGGTAGTTGTAGGGAACCTTATGTTATCTACATTGTAAAATGATTTGCTTGTGAATATCACACTAACATATTTACCTGTACTTCCTAATAACTGTGAAAGTGACATCTGGTGATGAATCAAGTAATACTCGCTCCAATAGTCCCACAAGATAGGATGTATAACTCGCTCACCTATTTTTTTTTTACGTTGTTCATTTGTTTCCAATTGGCCTTGACCTCTTGGCCCAGAACACACCTGGCACACTTTTATGTCCACGGTCCATGCTTAGTTTTAATGGCAGAGATACTGGAGTGGGATGCCAGTTCCTTCTCCAGTGGGTCACAGCATAAAGCTTCTGGTGTTCCTAGGTGGTCTCCTATCCAAGTACTGACCAGGCCCAACCTTGCTCGGCTGCAGGTTGATGTGACCTCTATTCAATTGCTACAATTCCTCAAGCCTGCAATTGACTTCAAACCCGTAAATGGCAAATGTAGCCAAAAATCCATGAGTACTAGAGGGGACTTGCAAGGGGATTAAACACCTGGGCCCTCATTCAATTGCAATTTGGCCAATTGAATACGGCTCTAAATAAGCACATAACATATTTTTTTAAAGAAGTTTTTAGTTAGTGAAGACTTTGCTTTTGAATAGAAAATCACTAACTAAAAACTTCTTTAAAAAAATATGTTATGTGCTTATTTAGAGCCCTATTCAATAGGCTAAACTGCAATTGAATAAGGGCCCTGTTAGTAGCACTGTAAAAGCAAATAAAAATTCAATACTGAACTTTAAAATACGGGGAATGCGATTTAAGACAATGGAATTAATTTTACAAAAGTCTCAAGCTCACAAATCTGCAATAAAAAAACATTATTTTACATTTTATTTTCGTGTTAAATCAATATCAGTAATCAAGGAGTTAATACATATCAGGCTACCCACATGGACTAGAACAGTATTGTCATTCATTTTTATAATTCTGTACATTTCCCGATTGCATATTGGACTTCAAAACCTAATTGATTGACGTTTAACCTCCATGTTTTACTGACGTCATGATGTCTCATGTACTATTGGCTTTTTTTCTAAACGACCTTGCTTAATTGATCATGATCATGACCTGAAATGCTACTTATGGGTTCATCATTTACGGTCTGTAACTGTTAAAATTGAATGAGAATCAAAGGCCTGCAGTTTTTGTTATACAGGCCATATGTCTGCGGGCTTGAGATTTGCTACAATTACAGAGTGATTCAATTGAACAAGCCCGCAAGTTAAGGCCCAAAGCTTCAAGACCTTAAACCCTGCTTTCATATGTAATGCTTCCAAGTATCCGATCCAATGTAGCGAGCCGAATTCAAGCAAGGCCGTAATTTGCAATCCTGTCACAGGCCAATTAACCAATAGGAACAGGAGAATACTAATTAACGCTGCAGAAACAGGTTTAAAAGCCCGCAAAAACCATAAGTCCTTGACTGTGCTGTAGCTGAAAAAGTCAACACACAGGTCTAGGCTTAGTGGGTTTCTGAGCTTTGGAGTGAGAGAGAGAGAGAGAATGGGCTGTTTTGCAAGTTTTCGTTTTTTTTTACCACATGCACACACCCCCATACCCCCCCCCCCCCCACACACACCAATACCCATACTATAATACACATAATACACACATATTATTTACCTCATACACATACATGTACATATTATATTGATTTATCCTTATATTAAGTTCATAATTTTCAGGAGGGGAGGAGGAGAATGAGGCAGGAGAGGAGGAAAGAGTGGAGAAGAGAAAAGAGAGAGGGAACACTGGAGGAGGAGAGTGAGGAGAGAGAGGGGAACACCAGAGGAGGAGGAGAGGTAGAGGTGTTGAGAGAGGGAGAGGAGGAGGAAAGTTAGGGTGGGGCGGTAGAGGTGTAAGAAAGCAGGAGGGGGAGGGATGTGCTCCCAGATGTAGGCACACAAGGAGTAAGAGCTGAGGGTCCACGGCCTGATCCCAGGGGGGGAGGTAGTGGGGATGAGGGACCGTCCCCGGGGAAAGAACAGGGAGGCCAGGAACCCGAGGCACAGTTGGGAGGGCAAAAGCCTGTGGCAAAGTACAGGGCCCACAATTATAGCCAAGAGGAGACAGACATCCTCCTCAGGGAAATCCATGCCCACTATAGCATCATAAATGGTGAGAGGGAAGTGAGGCCTAGCCAGAAGACGCGTACCTGGACTTAGGCTGCTTCAGCTGTTGTTGCATTAGGGATTGCAAACAGGGATGTCAAATCTGTGAAACACAGATATGATGACATGCCGATTGAAGGTCAAGAGGAAGATGTCAGCAGAGGCCAGAGCAGCCTGTGCAACCGGTGGTGGACCACCAGCCAATACTACATATTGCGGATGGGAGTGGACCCTGAAGGAGTGGATAGAGCCAGCGGCAGTAGTGGGCCTTCCAGGCAACCCTGTAATATGTGTATCATATACACCATCACACCCTCATGTACCAACACTACACATAGATAACTGACATACAATAGCAACTTAAGCTCTCTGGTTATGACTACAGATATATGGGGCAGCAAGAACTATGTCAATTCATGAAGCAAACATATTATTATCATAATTGTTATCAATGAAATGTCCAATGTCTGCGGTTAAAACTGATTCTGAGTAGCAGTCACCAAATAGATCAAGTTTGATTTGACAACCAAAAGAGAGTACATGTATGGGTGTGCACACTGTGGCATATGCGGATACAGACTAACCTGGACCATGTCTCAACTGCATGTTGACAACCATTGCTGAGAATTGGTCGCTGAGCACATATCCTTATGAACTGCAGATGACACACCACACCAGCATTACATATATTGATATGAGCTATGATTCGCAATGCTCATGATACAGGTCAATGTTTATCTGTGTAAAACAATCACCACAGGTAATTACAAGTGACCATGGTGTCAGAGATATGGAAACACACAGCAAACAATTGTTTAGAGGACCTATACTCAAACACAATTGTCCTTTCATTTCAGTACGCAGGAGGCGTACCCCATCCAGAGAGACACAGGCAGAGGCTCCACAGGAGGGGTAACAACATTCACCCCTGCAAGTGGTGGTGAAGGAAGCTAAGAACATTCCAGAGGGCCCAGGACCATCACTGGTAGCTAGCCCATCAGCAGCTAGATGGCCACCCACACCACTATTGTGGGAAACACCCCCTAAGCCCTCACACGCTTAATGGCACGTTCCCAGCCATTTCATCCACATCCACTTCACAAGTTATGGAGCCAGCAACCACCTCCACCCCAAACTCCAACACCTCCTCGCCATGGTAGAGGCACGGAAGGTAGGGGACCAGTGCTGAGAAAGAGGAGGTAGGCGATAACATCCCCTAAGTCTTCCTCATCCACACTCCTCAATGAATATACATTTTTATTAATGTTACCATACTATAGGTTGACTACAGAGTGTGTGCATGTATGGTTATGTTCAACATTTCAGCAATTGATTTTCACTGATTTATATCTTGTTCTTGTCTCTGTAGGTCTCAATAGCCCAATCTCATAATCATGAAGGTATGTTCCTCAACCTCCTCTTTCTGTTTCCCGGATTCTGCTCATTCATTTGGGATTATTCATTAATATATGAAAACACACTGTGTGTGGAATAGATTTGTATGACATTATCCATGATTTATTTGAGCTGATTAATTAAGCAGATGTTAAACAAAAGTAAGCACTTTGCGCATTACTGGTTACTTCGATTTAATGGAGTCATTTCTAATGACCATTTTTTTTCATCAGATTCCACTTGCAGTGGTGTAGTGACCACATGTGACCCTAGTAGGTGCTATCCATCATGATTATTCTAGAGTATGACATTACCCCCTTTAGGTATCCTCTTTTTGCACAGAAAAGCCTCTTCCCCTTCTGGGATTCGCCCACACCACACCCATAATATTAATGCATAGTTGTATACATATAAACATGTGCTGTGTGTATCAAAAAAAGTATGATATTGTTATACTGTTATCACTGTTTCTGTGTTTTTGTACTGTATCATGATTGTGAACCTCCAGATTAATTATTTAAACAAACAATTGGTATTTTGTACATAGATCTTCCTTCATATACCCATCCTTTGTTAATGTAGGGTTGAGGTAATAGGTCTGTCACTAGTGCTACATAATTTTTTCTTCTCCTGGTACTTGATATGTCATTTGGCGGTGTAATTTGGCCACTATTTGTTTTCACAATGTAGATGTGATGAGTGAGATGTATATAAGATGATCTTTGTATTTTTAGGATCCACATTAGAGCCTTTATGAGTGAGAAAGGGATAATATGGCAGGCAGTTTCATATTTTTGTGTTGCAATTCAATCAGGTAGTTTCTCCTTAATTGCTTTCAGCATCTTGCAGCCACACTTTTCATATTGGCATATGCATGATCATTAGAACATATGAACAAAAATTGTTATTTAAGGCCTAATTGTTAATTGCAAATTGTTGTGCAATGAATTTGTATGCCTTACCCATGTTTTAAACTCCATTGGTGTGTTTTAATTGCATTTTGCAGTGTTACAAATAAGTCTGTAAACCTTTTGTGGGTCCCATTTGGAACCCATAATATTTTTTGCTACATTTGCCATTTGCGGGTTTGAAAACAATTGTGGCCTTGGGGAATTGTAGCAATTGAATAGCGATTTTAGCGATTGCAACATTTGCTACCTTCACATATCAAAGGCTTAAATGGGTTGTAAATTGCGATTCTGGCAACCGCAGTGATTTTCAGCTGCTAACCCGTAGATTGCTTGCAGCTCGCTAAAAGACACCATTGGAATAGCAAATTAGTTTACGGGCTACATAACGGGCTCCAGTAACTTACAATTGCTCAATTTAATAGGGTCATAGTGTTACAATTGAATGGAGGCCTTAGTGTAGCAGAATTCAGCACCACACTGCTTGGACAGCACCACTCCCTTCATAAATTGTAACCCATCATAAGCAGTTTAAAGTGACAGTTAAAGGTATATGTAAGTTAGGTGGGTTATGAATGCATCCAGTAGTCTGTGTGTCAGCATGTGTGTGTGCGTGTGTCAATGTGTGTGTGTCAGCATGTCAGCGTGTGTGTGTCTCTGTGTGTGTCAGAGTGTGTGTGTCTCTGTGTGTGTCAGCATGTCAGCATGTGTGTGTCTCTGTGTGTGTCAGCATGTGTGTCAGTATGTGTGTGTCAGCATGTGTGTGTCAGCCTGTGTGTTTCTCTGTGGGTTTCAGCTTGTCTGTGTCTCTGTGTGTGTCAGCATGTGTGTCAGCATGCGTGTGTCAGCATGTGTGTGTCAGCATGTCAGCATGTGTGTGTCAGCCTGTGTGTGTCAGCCTGTGTGTGTGTCAGCCTGTGTGTGTTTGTGTGTGTAGGCACGCATGTGTTTGTGTTGCTGCATGAGTCGCTGTGTGTGTGTCTCTGGGCAATTCTCTGGGGTTAGGAGGCAATTCTCTGGGGCTGGGGGCAATTAACTTAAGCTGGGAGAGGTCACGGGGCAATACTCTGGGGCTGTTGGCAATTCTCTGGGGCTGGGGAGGTCACAGGGCAATTCTCTGGGGTTGGGGCAATCCTCTGGGGTTGGTGGAGGTCATGGGGCAATTATCTGGGGTTGGGGCAATTCTCTGGGGCAATTATCTGGGTATGGGAGGCAATTCTCTGGGGCTGGGGGGGCAATTCTCTGGGACTGGGGGGAAATTTTCTGGGGCTGGGGGGGCAATTCTCTTGGGTTGGGGCAAAACTCTGGGTTTGGTGGAGATCACAGGCCAATTATCTGGGGCTGAGGGAGGTGATGGGGCAATTCTTTGGGGCTGGGGGCAATTTTCTGGGGCTGGGGGGCAATTCTCTGGAGTTGGTGAAGATCACGGGGCAATTCTCTGGGGCTGAGGGAGATGATAACGCAATTCTCTGAGGCTGAGGGGCAATTTTCTGGGGCTGGTGGAGGTCACGGGGCAATTCTCTGGGGCTGGGAGAAGTGATGGGGGAATTCTCTGGGGCTGTGGGGCAATTCTATGGGGTTTGGGGGCACTTATCTGAGGTTGGTAGAGGTCATTGAGCAATTATCTGTGGTTGGGGCAATTATCTGGGGTTGGGGGCAATTATCTGGGGATGGGGCAGTTCTCTGGGGCTTGAGGTGGTCACGGGCAATTCTCTGGGGCTGGGTCAATTCTCTGGGGCTGGGGGGACATTTTCTGGGGCTGGGGGGAAATTATTTTGGGTTGGGGGCTATTCTCTGGGGTTGGTGGAGATCATGGGGCAATTCTCTGGGTCTGGGGGCAATTCTCTGTGGCTGGGGGGAAATGTTCTGGGGCTCAGGGGGCAATTCTCTTGGGTTGGGGGCAATTCTCTGGGGTTGGTGGAGATCATGGGGCAATTATCCGGGACTGAGGGAGATGATAGGGTAATTCTCTGGGGCTGGGGGGCAATTTTCTGGGGCTGTGGGGCAATTCTATGGGGTTTGGGGGCAATTATCTGGGGTTGGTAGAGGTCATGGGGCAATTATCTGTGGTTGGGGCAATTATCTGGGATTGGGGCAATTATCTGGGGATGGGGCAGTTCTCTGGAGCTGGGGGAGGTTACAGGCAATTCTCTGGGGCTGGGGGCAATTCTCTGGGGCTGGGAATAAATTTTCTGGGGCTCGGGGGGCAATTCTCTCGGGTTGGGGGCAATTCTCTGGGGTTGGTGGAGATCACGGGACAATTCTCTGAGGCTGAGGGAGGTGATGGGGCAATTCTCTGGGGCTGGTGGGGCAATTCTCTGGGGTTGGTAGAGGTCATGGGGCAATTCTCTGGGGCTGGGGGAAGTGATGGGGCAATTCTCTGGGGCTGTGGGGCAATTCTATGGGGTTTGGGGCAATTATCTGGGGTTGGGGCAATGATCTGTGGTCAGGGGCTATTATCTGGGGATGGGGCAGTTCTCTGGGGCTGGGGGAGGCCACAGCAATTCTCTGGGGCTGGGGGCAATTCGCTGGGGGAGGTCATGGGGCAATTATCTGAGGTTGGGGGCAATTATCTGGGTTGGGAGGCAATTATCTGGGGATTGGGGCAATTATCTGGGGATAGGTGAGGTCACGGGGCAATTCTCTGGGGCTGGGGGGCAATTCTATGGGGCTGGGGGAGGTCACGGGGCAATTCTGTGCAGCTGGGAGGCAATTATCTGGGGTTGGTAGAGGTCATGGGGCAATTATCTGTGGTTGTGGCCATTATCTGGGGTTGGGGGCAATTATCTAGGGATGGGACAGTTCTCTGGGTCTGGGGGATGTCACGGGCAATTCTCTGGGGCAGGGGGCAATTTGCTGGGGGAGGTCATGGGGCAACTATCTGGGGTTGGGGCCAATTCTCTGGGGCTAGGGGGAAATTATCTGGGGATAGGGCAATTATCTGGGATGGGGGAGGTCATGGGGCAAGTCTCTAGGGCTGGGGGTCAATTATCTGGGGCTGGGGGAGGTCACAGGACAATTCTGTGCAGCTGGGAGGCAATTCTCTGGGGTTGGGAGGCAATTATCTGACATCATGTGAATTCCCACAGTAGGGCAGACTTCAGGTGATAACTGAGCATGTCTGTACAATCCCCAGGCAAAAAAATAACAATGTATTAATTATGCTAATAATCTCTGGGAATTTCTGGGGGTGTCAACATTTAGAGAAAACTCTTTGCAAAAGCAAGAAACTCAGCAAACTTCAGGCTAACTGTTTAACTGTTTACTAGCCCAGCTCACTTACATATATCTTTAACTGCGCTAAATTAGTTCCTGAGATCTGAGTACATCCAGTCTTTGTTTTGCATGTGACAATAAATACAATGCACACCGAGACCCAGGAGGTAATCAGCTACTAATGGCTTTGATCAAGAGATAGAGAGTTGTGACATCTGCTGTGTCATTTTAACTATATGGTGAGGTACATTTCTAAACAATAGAACCAGTCATTTAATTTAGTGTAAGATTGGGCAAAATGTTACTTCCCATACAAATCAGTGAAACTTCTAATATGGAATACTTTCCTACATTGTAAATACATGGAAAGTCAAATCAGGTTTGACAGCAGTAAAGAAAGAATGGACCCATCTTATTTTCCTCATAAGGCTTATTGAAAGCATGCCTGAATTCTACCTTCCAACTTCACATATTCATATCCTCTTGTACTCTGTTTCTGAAAGACACTTTCTTCATCCAAAAAAGAAGCTGATTTAATTTTGAAGAGAGTGAAAAACTGTTTATACATTGCACTAGCTGTTTTTTTCTCTACAGTAAGTCATTCTTGAGGTACCCAGCATTATTTGTGCTCCTTATACTAATGTACAGCTCAATATTCTATTTTGCAACTCACTGGCCTCTATTTACTTGCAAGCCCTCAGCTTACGTTATACAGGCGGTAAGTCTGCGGGCTTGAAATTTGCTACAATTACAGAGAATTCAATTGAACAAGCCTGCAATTTCCAGGCCAAAACCATAAACCATGCAATCATAAGTAGCATTTCAGAGCGTGATCATGATCAATTAAGCAAAGCCGTACTATCAATTTAGGAACAGCCAATAGTAAATGAGACTGTCATCATGACATCCGTAAAACATGGAGGTTAAATGTCAATCAATTAGCATTTAGAAGTCCGCAATGTACAAAATAATAAAAATGAATGACGATACTGTTCTAGTCCATGTGGGTGGCCAGATATGTACTAATTCCTTGATTCCTGGGATCAATATAACACAAAAATAAAATGTAAGAAAAATAATTTTTGGTTGCAGATTTGCGAGCTTGAGACTGTTGTGCAATTAATTCTAATGTCTCTCATCGCTTTCACCGTCATTTAAAGCGAATTGTTGTTTTTTTATTTGCATTTACAGTGCTATGATTAGGTGTTTAACCCCCTTGCAAGTCCTATATGTTACTCATAGGATTTTCTTCTGCATTTGCCATTTATGGGTATGAAAACATTTGCGTGCTTGAGAAATTGTAGCAATTGAATAGCAATTTGCAATTGTAACATTTACGGGCTTGAAAGATCAAAGGCTTAGATAGGTCCGAGTTATGATTTGAACAACCACAGGGATTTTCCGCCTGTAACCCGTAGTCATAGCTAAAAGACGCCAATTGAATAGCAAATTAGTTTATGGGCTACATTACGGGCTCCAGTAACCAATTGCTCAATTGAATAAGGGCGACAGTGTTTGATAATGGTGGAAGAGGGGGTGTAACCCTTATATTTGCTTATAAAAGCAGCTGATATGGTTCTGAAGATCACAGGAATGGTTCACTTTAGATAAAAATGTCTAATACAATCTATAGATGGTTTTACATGCTTGCTTTTTGAGCTGACAGTGTCCCTTTAAATTCTTTAATATATTTGAGGATTTCTATCATGCTGCCCTCGCGATCCTTTTGTCTAAGCTGTATATATTAAAATGAAAAAGTATTTCTTTAAAATGTTGTCTTTCGGGCCATCTATCATTTGGGTTGGCCTACTTTAATTTATTAGTATGCATTTGCAGATATGATCTTCAGAACTAGACACAGTATCTAGATAAGGTCTGGACTATGGATTTATGGACTGACATTAGTACCTCACTATTTCTGCTTCTAATTCCTCTTCCAATACAATCAAGCATGCTGCTTTTTTTTCCGGTTTGTTTCTACTTTTAAACCATCCAATATAATAATTCCAAAGCACCTTACGTCTTCCATTGCGGCTATCAAAATGATTAAAGGGCCAGTGTAAAACTTTTCATTTGACATCCATTTTTTATTTCCCCATCAACTAAGGGGCTATAGCTACAATCCCATAATGCCTTGCATCTCTAAAGTGAGCATCTGCCTGATATTATCTTAGTTGAAATGTTTCTTTTTCTTTTCAGCAAAGCTCATTCCAGTGTGAGACAAAGGGAGATACAGCTGTATTTTTAAATTATATTTTCTGGCTAAAACATTGCTTTGCGTCTGTTTCCATATGTATTTTTAATATTAGCTGATGATGATCTCACATGAAAAGTGCTTACTCTATCCTTTTAAGTATATAATCCTCATTGGAATTTTTGTACCCTAATGGATTTATTTTTTGCATTTTCATTATTATATATTTCGTTTTGGTCCAGATTTTTAATCACTGCATTTAACATATCATGGAATGCCAAAACGATTAAAGATTGTTGTCTTCAAAGACGCTAATCTTCTCTTGAAGTCCATCCGTTATATCACTAATAAATATATTTAACAAAACCCGGCTCTGGACCAGATCCCTGACACATTCCATTAGCCACTATCTTTCTGGATCTATGCCATTAACTGTGACTGATGTCTATCTTTCACATTATCCTTGAATCCAGTCCCAGTCTATATAGTTTAATAATTAGTTGTTGTGTGGATAAGTGTCAAATGCTTTACTGTTTCACCACTTAAATTACATAATCCAAAACTCTGACCGGATGAGTCTGACATGATCTTTTTTTCACTAAATAATACAGTCTTGGGTGTTTTAATTAATTTGATTTTAGATAATCCATAATTATTTCTTTTTAAGTGTATTTTCTTTAAATAATTATAACTTTTTGTCTTTAGTCTAATTATCCCTCCATTATTTTTTCTTTTTTTTTCCATTAACATTATTAAAGATTGTTTTATCACCATTTACCCTGATTGTGCATTTTACTCTTCCGTAGCTAGTAATGTAGAAAGGCAGACTTACTGCTATTAAATTAGCCCAGTAAAGTAAAGCTGCGGGTTTAGAGCGAAAAAAGCCTACGGGAGGTGGACGTTGAACTTTGCAGCCGCAAATCCTTTGTTCTCTCAAGCCCGTAACCGCTACAATTCCAATCAAGCTATTAACTTGCAACGATTTCACTTGCGTTCAACCCTGTAACCCGCAAATGGAGCCCAAAGGCCAACGAGTGATAGAGAGGACACGCAAGGGGGGTAAAGTCCAATCTGTAGCACTGTAAATGCAGATACACACACTACTGTACTTTTATTAAAAGGGAAAGTGATGTTAGGTCTTAGTATTAATAGCACAACATTCTCAAGCTCGTAAACCAGCCCCAAAAAATACTTGATTTCATGTTTAATTTCCGTGTTATAGCGATCCCGGCAATCAATGTGTTAATACGTATAATGGAACTCGCATGTGACAGAATATCATATTTACTGATTTATCCATATTGCATTATAACTGGAATGTGGGTCCGATCGTAAATCGTAGTTGTACCCTGTAAGACTTTGAAATCCAACCTCCATTTTTCTGTGACACAATAATGGCATTCTCTGTTTCCATTGGCTCCATCTAAACCCGAAACTAAGGATTTGACTAATTGATCACTCGCCTCCAACGTTCAACAAATGGTTTACGGGTTGGCGTCTCAAGCTCGTAACTCGCAGTCCGTTCCAATTTAATAGCACAGTAACTCGGCCAAATTTCAAGCCTGCAGCTGTTGCACATACAGTCTTCGAATTTAATGTTGCTGTAGGTGTGGTTGTATCTTCTATAATATATTACAAAAAAATACTTTTAAAAATTGAAAACTTTGGGTTTGTACTAAACCTTAGTAGTAAGTTATCACTAGATCCTACAATCTTGATCTGATACATCTGAAACTGTGTTAAGTCTGAATATCTAATCGTGGAAAACAGTGACAGTTATATTAATGCAGTTTCTCCAAGATTGTACCAGGTACGGAGATATAGACAGATTGTCAAAGGATTGTGTGCTTGGCAATGCGGAGTAAACAAACAAAGATATAATAATTTGAATGTGGTTACTGGTGTGGGGTTATTGTTATAACACGGTACTAGTTATTGGTATGAAACACAATGCAAATGTTACTGTACATTCTGCGTGATATTACCCAAGATAAGACAATAACAGTCATTACTGAATATAATAATGTTTTTTTTCCACAATATTACCCAGTTGTGTGCAGTAGCCTGTAAGGTTGATTGACCATGAAGGGACACTGAGCAGTGAGAAAACTTATCTGGGTGCTCGGGTGAGCTCAAAAAACTGTATTATCTGTGTTTTCTACAAAAAAGCCATGTCATCATGTTTGCACCTATTTGGATAATACTCTGTGCTTGAGACTGCCTTTATAATGTCCATTATGTACCACTACACATGCAATTGAATATTGTTGAGTGAACTGTTGGTGAAAATATTGGGATATGTGCTCACATATATAGAACCTATCATGCATATTACTGGATATTGTGATATGAGAGGGGTGATTTTATTGTTAATTATGTTATTATTCTTTATTTAAAAACTAGCGAATTGCCCGTCAAAAAATGACGGCAATAAAATTGTAAGTGAGCTAAGGGTGTTTGGTGTATATAATGTGGCTGATGTAGCGTTGTTCATTTTCTATGTCGTGTGAGTTATTCGGAATATCCGTAGCTGTTTGGTGGGCTTTTTTGGAATATCCGTAGCTGTTTGGTGTTGTTTTGCGTGTTTATAGTAGTGTTTTGCGTGTTTAGGGACCTTTAGCCTCGTTTTCGCTTTGTTCGGCGGCCATTTTTTGTCTCGCTTAGGTGATTTTTGGGTCTCTAAACTCCGAAATTTATGCTTAAATGGAGGTCTAACTTCACTTCCAGAGGTCCTCGGTGCCCCCCCCTTGCTGTGAGTAACATTTTTAAGCGTGAGCAACGGCTCGTATGCTCACAACTATATATGTGATAGACAACATTTTCCATGGTGCTATTTACTAAGGTACAGTAAGGCAACTTCAATACAATAAAAACATTATTGGATGGACAGAAATACAAATACAAATCAATAAAGTATGGCAACAGATTGGTGCAACAGGTTCAAAGAGCTTACAATCTAGTGAGGTGTCTGAGACCCCCTAAAGAGTCTTCATCATGCATTTGTGTGGTTGTTGGTGCCAAGGCTGAAGTGTTTCACCCCCTTACATAATCTCCACAAAGCATCTTAAGGGGTCTTATCTGCAATGATTGAGTGTTTTGTAGGTGATAGTGCTCAGAACCTATAAATAATCCATACCACACACCTCTGTGGGTCTGCCTGCCTATTATAGACTGATTTGGTAGTGATATTCCTGTACAATCTTCACCTTGGCTCTGTGACCCAGTCTGAATATTATTGTGGGATTTTGTTCTCTACTGTAAGGGACTCCCTGCTGTGCATCTCTTTCTGTCTCTATGTCCATCTGAACAATGTTAACCCTTTGTAGAAGGGTTGTGTATAGACTCACTCGCTGCTTACCTTGGATAAGAGTAACAGATGTCTCTGTGCAGCATATGATTGGCTTCTGTATATTATACGAGATCTGAATGAGGAGCATAAGATCAATATCTCATCAAACGGATTCTCACGGAGAGGCTTTGATGGGAAGTTAAGATACGACTCATCTGATTTGTGATGTGTGAGGAGAGAGAATCTCTGGCAGCAATAGAGTATGTGTATTTATGTGTTTATACATTTGCTGTGGGTTTGTATGTAATTATATCTATATATAACTGTATCTATTTGTATTTAATTCTGTGTATTGATGTGTGTCTCACTCTCTATCTTTTTCCTTTGCCTCTCTCTCTCGCTTTCGTTCACATTTGCTCCTTCATCAAAATCTCTCCCCCAAACCTATTGCTGTCCATGGTAAATCTTACTGTCTCCTGTTGCATACACCCAAGTATTGCCCCTTCACTTGATAAGATCAACGAGAACGCTCATACTTCATCCAGTTTTTAAAAAAATACTTAAAAAACTACCGTTACACCAACTAGATTGGATACCACTTTGGTTTACTGCCCCTCCCTTTAACAAATTTTCCATAAACAACAGACACATTTGTTTGGGTCATATGATCAAAGAATTATTTTAACAAGCCCATCATGGATAAAATTAGACCTTGCCAGTGCCCAATATAAACAGTTAATATAAATCAAAACATAAAATGTCATTGGCTGTGTTGCTGTCCTATGGCATATGGTAATAATCTAATACCATAAACTTATTGGGTCTCCAAACCCATGTGGCTTGGTTGATCTTTCACTCTTTGTTATTTCTTTTTCACTCATCTCTCTCTTTTCTTTCTTCCCTAAATGTGTCATACTCATTCCCACTCACTCTTTTGTCTTTTCCACACACCAACAGCCTTATTAAATTGCAATTTGGCCAATTGAATAGGGCTCAATATAAGCACAGAGCATATATTTTTTTTTTTTTACTCAACACTTCTGTAAGAAAAATATGTTCTGTGCTTATATAGAGCCCTATTCAATTGGCCGAATCACAATTTAATAAGGCTGGAAGTTATTTCTCTCTTGCAATCCCTTTTCCTATCTCCTTCGACTCTTTCACCTTTCCACCAACCCAGTTTTTTCTTGAGATCCCTTCTCCATTCTCCTTGCCCTCTTCCACCTTTCACATTTAATTTTCTTCACACCTTAGTACCACACCATACATATTCTCTATCCCTATTTATTTGTCTTTCCCTCCTCTCTTTTTCCCTTTTGCATTTCTCTTTCATTGTATCTTTCTCCATCTCTGCCCCTCTCTCTTTCCCTTCTTTCTCACTTTTTCCATCCTTCCCTACTCCTCCCTCTCTCTCACTCATTCTCCCCCTCGACTCTCTCCCTTTCTATTGTTCCTTCTTTACACGTTTCATTTCCTCCCCTCCTCAATTCACATCATACATTTCTCTCCCAGGCCATTCTTTATTAAGATAAACTTGCGCCTTCAATGAATCTCTGTGCCTGGAATGGCAACATTTGTAAATATCACCCGCACTTTAACCTGTCAGCAGCAGCTCTGGGGAAGATGTGCTGGGGGGCTAATTGCTCCTTGTAGGGGTAGATGTGCTGGGGGTGATTGCTCTCATTGGAGGTGGGGAGATTACAAAGGAGAGGGAGCGATGAAAGCAATGCAATTTTAAAACTGTATTTTTTGTGTTTTCATATCTAGAAAATAAAATAAATACTGCATTGAAATCATGCTTTTAAAAAAAAAGATTTTGCCAACTTATACAAATTAAAATGTTTTGTTTGATAGAAATATTTTAACTTTTAATTAATTTTATCCTCCTCTGTATATTTGTCAAATAAAATTTACACTTCACTCCTTAGTATATCGTATATTTGGTATCATAATTACATTGTGGAGGGTAAAAATAATTAAGCCTTTGTAAAACACCAAATTGCCTTAAGACTCCCTTTAAAGTGTGTTTACAATTACAACCCACAGTTTCAGTCTGTATTCCTGTTATTTAGTCGTCCTCTCATGTCCAACTCTCTGTGACCTTATGGACCACAGCACGCCAGGCGCATCTGTCAGCCACTGCCCCTCTGAGCGCCATCAAGCTCATATTCATTGCTTCATTGACCTCGTCTATCCATCCCCTTCTTTGTGTGCCTTCCATCTTTCCCAGTATCAGAGTCTTCCCTTGGGAATCTTGTTTTCTCATGGCTAAATGATCTGAGCTTCAGCCTCACAGTGTGTATACATTACACAGATTATTTAGTAGTGGCATGGGCACGTCATGTTTGGGTATTCTGGGTAATGGAATAACTCTTGGGATAGAAAGGTCCATGGTAACACATGTGGTAGTGCTTCATATTTTCCATCATTCTCGTAACAAGTCTCCTCTGTACACATTGTACAAATACTATTATCTGGAGATGGTGGCATCGTAGGCTTATGATCTAACAATATCCCCTCTATACAAAAATATTTTACTGTCATATAAAATCCATAGAGATGCTGAGCATACAAATTAATCTCTAGAAATTAGTTCATCTCTACCTGAGGGATCATTTGTGTCAAGTAAAATGTTCAAATGTTTCTGGTAGTTTCTATAAAAGTACAAGTTGGTTTCATCTTAATGTGAATTAAAAAACTATCTGTACATTATACTAGCTGGTTTTATTTACAGTAAATCATTCCTGAGATGTTTTGCATACTATGCGTGTCTCCTATATGGTAATATGTGGCCTAGGTCTTGTTTACATGGCTCCATAAAACATCTTGAGTGAAATGTTAATATAAGCTCTAACGTCGCTATTAAATCCAACCAGCAGCAAATCCTGACATGATTGATCGATACGTAGAAACTATTCCTTGCTGCATTTGGAGATTTTACCTAAAGTGCTCCTGTAAGACTTACTGAACATCCTACTTGTTCTCATCTGAGAGTGCTCACAGTGAGACAAATCCTTAACTGTAAATTAATCCTCCCACAAGAACAGATAAAAACTCCAACTCCAACAACACTTAGGAGACATTAAGGAGCTACAAGTGTCCCAGTAGAAGAAAAATAAATTGTCTAAAGAAACATTGTTAAGTCAAACACAATTAATAAAGAGCCCCAGTGGTTAATGCTAGCCCACCTACCAACCACCAACCCCTGTGATTTAATACCATTCAATAAATTGACAAGTAATATAAAATACTAGCGACTTGCCCGCCAAAAATAACGGGGAAATACAATTTTAAACCATGCTTTTTGACACACAATGTAAAGCTTTTTCTACTCTGAGGACCTTCTGCATTCATTGCGAGCCTCGCGCTGAGCGCCTTTTGCGCTCATAGCAAACCTCTCCTCTCATTTACTTTTGCTCCTCTGAGCGCCTTTTGCTCTCATCACAAAGACAGATATATATGTCTATTTTTTTAAATAATAATTAATTAATTAGTTAGTTACTTAATAAATTAATTTACTTTACCTAAGTCGTACGTGCCTGGCGATGTTTTGCACATTTCGAAGTCGTGTAGCCTCGTTTTAATTTTTTTCGGCCTCCACTTTTTTTCTCGCTTAGCCGATTTTCAATTTCCGAAACTCCTGGCTGTCCCCCCATGCTGTGTGTGATTTTTTCTTATGTTTTGATTTTTTTGTTGCTGTTGTTGTTTTTGAATGTACGCATTTTGGTAGTTAACTTCGTATTTTTGCGACCTCATATTTTTTTTAAGTCGTTCATCCTTTTCAGTGTTTTCTGCGCTTTGGGTAGCCTTGTTTTTATTTTATCGGGCGCCATTTCTTTTCCGCTTAGCCGATGTTTAAATAGTGGAACTCCTTACATTCGACTTTAATTTGCGTGCAACCTCACCCCCCTCGTGATTTTATCTTATGTTTTTTGTTATTTTTCAGTGTTTTTGGTGTTTTTTGATGTACGCTTTTCGGCAGTAAAGTTCGTATTTTTGTGGCCTTGTATTTATTTATTTTTGCGGCCAGAACTGCGCCCCTCGCAAAGCGTGACGACGACTTGCAGCTTGACAGCTATTTTATGTGATGATGCATCTGAACTGCAATGTTCATGTGCAAGAATAATAAACCACATCAATGTATCAATGGTAAAACGTAGCTATATGGACACAGTGTTGTAAAATCTGCAAGTTCCATCATTTTACTGAGGTTGCCAAGAGAATTACTACATTTTGGGGCTCTAACTCCTAATGTAACACTAAGATCTGCTTAAGTGTACATGTAAGAACCCTTGCGAGTCATGTGAGCTATTTTCCTCTACGTGACGAACCCATGGCTACCTATCAGTTACATGAAATAGCTTTTGGCTGCCATGTAATAGTTACCTAAATTCTCTCCTAAGAAATCTTGTAGCTATTGGTCTGCCTTGCAGGAAATCCAATGTGAGTCATGTAATCAAGCTCTTAGGAAGCTAATTTACGCAGTGTGCTTAATAAAGGTATTGTTTTGCCATCACAGAGACAGATACCGGTAAGCAGAAAGCAAACCTATTTAACACATCAGTGCACTAGTATTTGTCTGACAGTCGGTTCCAAAGAATACATCAGAAACAATGCTGATTATCTATAAAATTATTAATTTCAGAAGCAAATGACTAGCACAATATATGCTAGATTCCCATGCTATTAAAAATTAACTTAAAAACATAACTCGATGTGGGGGTGGCAGAGTCCCTTTCCAGCTCATTCTTCAGTGATCTTTAATCAACCAATCTGTTTTCATCATAGATATGGAAGGCCATACAGGAAAATCATAGATTTCTGTTCTTCCTGTATGACCATCAATATCCCTGAAGAAGTCATGTATGGACATAACGCGTAGGAGCCTATTATGTTATTGTTTTGCTGATACCACTATTTTTCTGAGTACAGTAAAATCACAATTATCCAGCACTCAAACAATTGGGACTCTCAAGCAACCGGCACCTGCCTTCAGTCCCTGTTTGACAAAAACTCTATTGCCATTATCCGGTACAACCGGCATCCAAATATTTTATATTAAAATGTCCACATTTTTTCTGTCGTTTTTTTTAGCTTTAATGACTTAGATTAGATAGCGGTAGTTGTATAATAGATAGTTTAAGGGTTTTTAGGGGGTTTATGATTAATTAGGCTTCATAAAACAGTGACTCTCAAGCATCCAGCAACTACACTTATCCACCAATAGGCAATCCCCATGGGTGCCGGATAACGAGGAGTTTACTGTATATATTTTTTAATCATATAATTCATTGTGTTTTCATGCTACACTAGTTGGTCCTCTTGCTCTACTCCTCTTCCCTTTTATATTTTGCAGTTGTTCATATCATCTAGATGACTGACGCTTTTGGATCCAATATATATTATGTGTATGTTCTGAAGATTAGAAAGTTTAGCTTGTCTGGCACAGCCTTTCAACTGTGATTTACTGGCATTTAGGCAAATAAGTGTCTTGCCACTGGGCAGAGTTTTACTACTTTGTACCTGACTGCCTACTTGTACTGTTTTTTTTTTGTTTATTACGTCACATTGTAGTTCACCCTCTTTAAATGATTGTAATATCTTAAATACTTTAATATCGTAAACGTCTTTTTTTCTGAAATTAGCAAATGTATTGGCCCTGAGCAAACCTTTTGTCACCAACATATTTAGAAGAAATGCACATTTCAACTTTTCTTCCTCAGAGAGAAACACATGACAGTGGTGATGATATGAGCCACTTGAGGACCGCTACTGGACATAACCCAGAAACAAGTGTCCTTGTGCAACATCTGCTCTTTATGGATGCACCCGACAACTTCTATACAATATGGAATGATATTTTTGTGGGTTGTGTACCACTAATCAGAAGGACAGCCCTTAACTATCCCTTGGCCCATAGGCCCAGCTTCATAACCTGGATGAAGTGATGGTACCCTCCAAGACTCTCCAAAATGCCAACCTATGAACCCAAGAAATTAATGGCAGCTCAGGCTTGTCTGCACAAACAGCCATAATAACATGAAAGTATAATAACATCCTCCCTTCGAGATTGCTAATTTGTCGTGGTGAAGGGTCTTGTGTACATCAATGAATCTGTGAGCTATACCATATAGGTTCACCCAAGATGGGCAGGTCACAGCAGAGTGGTCAGGACAAATAGTGGTCCAATGGAGAATCAACTGACAACCCACTCCAGTATTTTTGCCATGAAAACCTTATGGATGAGCATAACCAGACACAAGATGTTCCTGGAGTTCATAGGGTCACAGAGAGTCAGACATGACTGAACAACATCAATAATAACATTCAGAGCTATAACAGCATGCAGATATATATGCTTAGATATAATAACATACACATGAACAACATCGGACATATAATAAAACAAAGAACATGCTGATATATATTAATATACAGAGATATAATTACACAAGAAATATAATAAAAAGTAGAAAAATAAGAGACATAATAATATATGTATGTATATATATATATATATATATAATTAAAATAAGACACATGTATGATAACATGAAGACATATAATAACATACTGAAAGATCTGTTAACATACAATATATAACACCAAGCTGATATATAACATGAAGAGACATGATAATATTCAGTGATATAATAATATGATTATATGAAATACCATAATAATAGCATACATATATAATACAATGCAGAAATGCAATAACAGATACAGTATATAATATCATTCACATATATAACACCATGCAGAGATATAATAACATGAAGAGCTATAATAGCTCACATATATAATACCATGCAGAAATACAATACCAGATACAGTATATAATATCATGCAGATATATAACACCATGCAGAGGTATAATAACACGAAGAGCTATAATAGCACACATATATAATACAATGCAGAAATACAATACCAGATACAGTATATAATATCATGCAGATATATAACACCATGCAGAGGTATAATAACACGAAGAGCTATAATAGCACACATATATAATACAATGCAGAAATACAATACCAGATACAGTATATAATATCATGCAGATATATAACACCATGCAGAGGTATAATAAAACAGAAATATAATAACATGCAGAGATATATAATATCATTAACATTAACTATAAGCCCTAAGTGCTTTATTGCTCCTTGATTATCCCCAGCCCCTCCCTGTTTCTCCTCCTCCTGCTGCTAATATTGTTGTTAGAAAGATTCATCTGTGCGAAGCGAAAGCTAATTATAATAATTAACAGCAAACACATGAACTTGTCAAATTCATAATTATAAACCACAGGGACTTCTGGCATTAAATCTGCCGTCTGAAAGTGAAACGCTACAAATAGAGCGTAACATGCGAGGCATCAAACATCTGAGAGCGTATCAAATGGGGAAAGAGAGTCACACAGACAGCAGGGAGTCACTTAGATAATAGAGAGTCACACTGATAATGAGGAATCAAACATAATCTAAGAGAACATCAAATGAGAGTAGGGAGTTACACAACACGCAGCCACCAAATCACTGGAAGTCACACAGTTAACAAGGAGTCAAATATGCAAATGGGGATCAAATGGGTAACATGGTGTTAAACAGGTAATAATGGCTAAACAGGTAACAATAGTCCAAGTATGTACTAATGAGTTAAAAAGGGAACAGTGCATTCAACCAGTAATAATTAGTCAAACAGGTAATAATGAGTCAAACAGTTAACAGAGACCCTTCTGCATTGCCACCTTTCCTGGTGAAGGAGCTTGTGTACTTCAATGAAGCTGTGAGCTATACCATTTAGGGTCACCCAAGATGGGCAAGTCATAGCAGAGAGTAATCGTGGCCCAGTAATGAAGGAACTGGCACCTGACTCCGGTATCTTTGCAAAGAAAACCATATGGATAAGCACAACCAGAAAGTGCCTGGTGTGCTGAGCTTCATATGGTCACCAAGGGTTGGACCCGACTGAAGGACGCAACAGTAACAGGTATCAGGGAGACAAACAGGTAATAGTTAAAAGCAACGTGGAGTCAAAGTTTACCACTGTATCAAATAAGTAATTAGGTAGTAAAAAAAAATAATGGTTCAAGCAGGTAACAGTAATATTGACTCAAACAGGTGCTTATGAGTGGGAAATGGGAGTCAGGTGTGTAATCATATACAGTACATAGTTGTTGTAATTGCATGTTTGTTGGTAAAGCTATGTTAAAAGTTACGGGTTGCACATGCGCAATGAGTGCGGAAGAGCTTTGCCGCTCATCGCCAGGCCCGAAATTTGCGGGTTTCACAAGGTCTGCAATGAGCGCCTCTTCCCCCTTACGGACCTCACGATGAGCGTAGGCATCCAACGCGAGTCCCGCAACTTGGGGGGGGGGGGGAGAGACTTCCAATAAGCCCCGAAGGTGCTCATCGCGAGGCTCACAAGGTAGAGGGCAGGAGTGACAGGCTTAAAAAAAAAAGCATCAAACTCGAAGGTGCTCATTGCAGGGCCCAAAGTTGCGGGCTGAAGCCGCTCATCGCGAGGCCCACAAGGTGGAGGGGGGGAAATTTGCGGGTTTCACAAGGTCTGCAATGAGCGCCTCTTCCCCCTCTACTTTACAGACCTCGCAATGAGCGAAGGCGCTCAACGCGAGGCCCGCAACTTAGGGGGGGGGGGGGAGAGGCTTGCAAAAAGCCCCGAAGGCGCTCATCGCGAGGCTCACAAGGTAGAGGGCGGGAGTGACAGGCTTTTAAAAAAAAGCAGCAAACTCGAAGGTGCTCATTGCAGGGCCCGAAGTTGCGGGCTGAAGACGCTCACCGCTCAAGCCCGTAACTCGGAAGCCTTTGGGAGGCCACCAAAAGATGTCAATTGAATAGGAAATTAGCTTGCAAACTCCCGCAAATGTTTTCACATCCGTAAATGGAAAAAGGAGCACAGGGGAGAGGGGGGAGAAAGACACAGAGGAGGAAGAGAGGGGAAAGAGACTCAGGGGAGGGAGTGGGGAAGGGGAGAAGAGACAAAGGGGTGAGAGAGGGGAGGAAAGAGACTCAGGGTAGGGAGAGGGGGGAAAGAGACACGTCTGTAACTCTTTCAAAGTTATGGGCTTGCGCATTACGAGGCCTGCAATGAGCGACAAAGCCGCTCATTGCTGGGCCTGCGATGATCGGCGAAGGCGGTCATCACGAGGCCTGTAAAGTAGAGGAGGGGAGAGGCTCTTAATGAGCGGTGAAGGTGCATTGCAAGGATTGAATTTTTTTGCCGGGCAAGTCGCTAGCAACAATAATAATAATAATTAGTTGAACAGGTAAGATAGAGAGCATAACAGATATTAATCAATATGTAACAAAGTCACCCCACTCGATTGCTGCCTTGTCATGGTGTTGGGGCTTGTGTACTTTAATGAAGCTGTGAGCTATACCATGACGGGTCATCCACGATGGGCAGGTCATAGCCAAGAGGTCAGACAAATTGAGGTGTATTGGAGAAGGAACTGTCAACCAACTCCAGTATCTTTGTCATGGAAACCTAAAGAATTAGCACACCCAGATTTGTTGTATCTGACGCTCCACTGGGTCATGGAGCATCAGACAAGACTGACTGCACAACAACAACAACAAAGTCAAATAGGTAATAAGCAGCCAACACAGAGACACTCAAGTAATGTGATGTCAACAGGTAACAGGTAGTCAAACAAGTGAAGCTGAGTAAGAATGAGTAATAATGAGTATACAAGTAAATAGGATCTACAGTAAATATGTAATGAGTTAAACACGTAACAAAGAAGTCAAGCTGAAGAGCTAATAAAGTATCAAAAGGTAATAAGAAGTCAACAAAAGATAATAATGAGTCAAACAAGTAAAAGAAAGTCTAAAAGGTAAAAAAAAAATCAAGTTTAATGAGTCAAATTGGTAACAAAGTGCCAGAAAGGGATAACTGAATCAAGCAGACACCACGATGTCATCAACAATAACGTTGAGTCAAACAGGTAACACAGTGTCAAACACATAAGAAAGAGTTAAACAAGCAATCCGGATCAATCACTTAATACAAAGTTTAAAATTATGAATCAAATGTAACAAGAAGACAAACAGCGCTCAATCTGAGAACAGACAATACCTAAGTAGGTTTGTCCTGTAGGTCTGGTTACCTACTCAGAGAGCAACCTCTTTTAGCTCACTTGTGCCCTTCACAGGGAGAAATATCCTGTAGTATATCAGTCTGGTCTCACTCACTAGAGTGACCCAGCCCTGAAATACCAGGCAATTCTACCCTGAACAGGAGAAACAGAAAACCCCAGATGCATTTCGCCTCTGTGGCCCTTATCAGTGAGGTGCATCTGTACTCCCCAAGGCACAGTGAGCAAGGAGTTCACGTTTAGTTTCCCCTATAACCCTTAGAGTAAGAAAAAACCCTAAGGGTAATTTGCATACACAACAACAAAATTAGAGGTGTTCAATCTGAGAACAGATAATACCTGAAGTAGGTTTATCCTATAGGTCTGGTTACCTACTCAGAGAGCAACCTCTTTTAGACGAAGACAATGAGGAACTAATTAATTAAACAGGTAACAAGACATCAAACTGGCAAAAAGGCATCAAACAGTTAATAATGAGTCAAACAAGAAATATATAACAAGTCAAACAGAGGTCAATGTGCAAAACAGATGACAATGAGTCAAACAGAAAATAATGGGTCAAACAGGTATAAGGGGATCAAACAGGTAATAATAATTCAAAATTGTAATAATGAGTTATACAGGTAACACAAGTTAGATGAGATAATAATGTATAAAACAGGTGACAAAGTCAAAATCGTAACAAAGAGTCAGGCATGTAAGAGGAATTAAGTCAGGTAATAAATAATAAGTCAAATGGGTATAAAGTTGTCAAAAATAGTAATGAGTTGAAATGGTAACAAGGTGTCAAAAAGGTAAAATTGAGTCAAACAGGTAACAAGATGTCAACACGTAGTAGAGTCAAACAGCCAACAAGGTGTCAAAAAGGTAATAATGAGACAAACAAATACCAAGCTGTCAGGCAGGTAATAATGAGTCAAATAGAAAATAAGCCAAACAGTTAACTAGGTGTCAATATTTTGTACATTTTAGGATTGAGCCAAGAGAAACTGTCTATATAATATTCATAGACATTGTTCACTGCTCCACATGATGGTTTTGTGACTCACAGGTCAATGAGATATTTATATCCTGATACCGAATGATTCAAGCTCCAAAAAAGTCATCAGCAACTCAATGTATCAGTCTAGGACAGTGCTCCAAGTGTTGATCCAAACAACCGGACCTTTACTTCTCTGATGTTACATTAATAAACAATGCAATAATTCATATCACACGTTTGGATACATTTAATTGCTAGTGATGTAATTCATTATCAAGATATAAATAGTTATATGACCTGGAGTATTACACCAGGTGTGTGGAACACGAAATATAACCAATTTTTGTATTTCTATTGATTTAATTTTTTCACTCCTCTTACGTTACTTCATATGTATTGTCACATTTTCTGTGTATATTATTACTTTCATACTATGTTAATTTGTGATGTTTTTCAGACAGCTTCACTAAGCCGAATTATATTAATTGATACTAACGGATATTAGTTTTTTTAGTAAATGATTTATTAAAAATTCGACAACATAATATAGTATAGTTTTTATTGTGTGTTAAAGTGTACATTTCTTGTATGTGTGTATGTGTGTGCATCAGTGTATATGTGTGTATCACAGTCACTGTGTGTATCAGTGTATGTATCTATATACTTGTGAGTTTGTGTGCATATATGTGTGACAGTATATATTCCAATGTCAGTGCATAGGTGTATATAAGGGTATACATGTATATCATTATTTATGTATGCATCTCATCCTATGTTGGTTTTATGTTGGTATAGCAGTGTATATCCCTATACTGTATATATATATATATATATATATATATATATATATATATATATATATATATATACAGTGGATATAAAAAGTCTACACACCCCTGTTAAAATGTCTGGATTCTGTGCTGTAAAAAAATGAGACAAAGATAAATCATTTCAGAACTTTTTCCACCTTTAATGTCACCTATAAACTCAATTGAAAAACAAACTGAAATATTTTAGGTGGAGGGAATAAAAAAATAAAAAAAATAATGTGGTTGCATAAGTCTGCACACCCTCTTATAACTGGGGATGTAGCTGTGTTCAGAATTAAGCAATCACATTCCAAATTGTGTTAAATAGGAGTCAGCATACACCTGCCATCATTTAAAGTGCCTCTGATTAACCCCAAATAAAGTTCAGCTGCTCTAGTTGGTCTTTCTTGAAATGTTCTTAGTCGCATCCCACAGCAGAGAGCTTCCAAAGCATCAGAGGGATCTTATTGTTAAAAGGTATCAGTCAGGAGAAGGGTACAAAAGAATTTCCAAGGCATTAGATATACCATGGAATACAGTGAAGACAGTCATCATCAAGTGGAGAAAATATGGCACAACAGTGACATTACCGAGAACAGGAGCTCCCTCCAAAATTGATGAAAAGACAAGAATAAAACTGGTCTGGGAGGCTACCAAGAGGCCTACAGCAACATTAAAGGAGCTGCAGGAATATCTGGCAAGTACTGGCTGTGTGGTACATGTGACAACAATTTCCCGTATTCTTTATACAGTATGTCTGGGCCATGGGGTAGAGTGGCAAGACGAAAGTCTTTTCTTACTAAGAAAAACATCCAAGCCAGGCTACATTTTGCAAAAACACATCTGAAGGCTCCCAAAAGCATGTGGGAAAAGGTGTTATGGTCTGATGAAAGCAAGGTTGAACTTTTTGGCCATAATTCCAAAACATCTGTTTGGCGCAAAAACAACACTGCACATCACCAAAAGAACACCATACCCACAGTGAAGCATGGTGGTGGCAGCATCATGCTCTGGGGCTGTTTTTCTTCAGCTGGAATTGGGGCCTTAGTAAAGATAGAGGGAATTATGAACAATTCCAAATACCAGTCAATATTGGCACAAAACCTTCAGGCTTCTGCTAGACAGCTGAACATGAAGAGGAACTTCATCTTTCAGCATGACAACGACCAAAAGCATACATCCAAATCAACAAAGGAATGGCTTCACCAGAAGAAGATTAACGTTTTGGAATGGCCCAGCCAGAGCCCAGACCTAAATCCGATTGAAAATCTGTGGGGTGATCTGAAAAGGGCTGTGCACAGGAGATGCCCTCGCAATCTGACAGATTTGGAGTGTTTTTGCAAAGAACAGTGGCCAAATCATGCCAAGTCAAAATGTGCCATGCTGATAGACTCATACCCAAAAAGAGTGCTGTAATAAAATCAAAAGGTGCTTCAACAAAGTATTAGTTTAAAGGTGTGCATACTTATGCAACCATATTATTTTATTTTTATATTTTTTCTTCCCTCTACCTAAAAGATTTCAGTTTGTTTTTCAATTGAGTTGTACAGTTTATAGGTCACATTAAAGGTGGAAAAAGTTCTAAAATGATTTATCTTTGTCTCATTTTTTTACAGCACAGAAACCTGATATTTTAACAGGATTGTGTAGTTTTTTTATAACCACTGCATATATATACCGTATATACTCGAGTATACGCCGATTTTTTTCAGCCCTTTTTTAATACTCGAGTCATTCTCCCCCCGTGTCTCTCTAAACCCCCCGTGTCTCTATACCCCCCGTGTCTCTCTAACCCCCCCTTGTGTCTCTCTACCCCCCGTGTCTCTCTACCCCCCGTGTCTCTCTAACCCCCCCGTGTTTCTTTCCCTCCCCCCTCCTCATCCTCAACCCCCCCATTCTATCCCCCCCCCTCATACTACCCCTCTAAATACCCTCCCCCTCTCCCCTCACTTACCCGCTGCGGCCTCCGCTCCTTCCGGATCTTGTCGTGGCGCGCATGTGACGTCACTGCATTAGCATATACCAGGTGCCGGCACCCGGTATATGCTAATGACGTGGCGGGGGGGTTGAGGTTGAGGAGGGAGGTTGAGGAGGGGGTTGAGGATGAGGAGGGGGTCTGAGGATGAGGAGGGGGGTTGAGGAGGGAGGTTGAGGAGGGAGGTTGAGGAGAGAGGTTGAGGTGGGAAGTAGAGGTTGAGGAGGGAGGTTGAGGAGGGAGGTTGAGGATGAGGAGGGAGGATGAGGACGGAGTATGAGGAGGGGGTTGAGGAGGGGGTTGAGGGGGGTTGAGGTTGAGGAGGGAGGTTGAGGAGGGGGTTGAGGATGAGGAGGGGGTTGAGGATGAGGAGGGGGCCTGAGGATGAGGAAGGGGGCTGAGGATGAGGAGGGGGCCTGAGGATGAGGAAGGGTGCTGAGGATGAGGAGGGAGGTTGAGGATGAGGAGGGGGGTTGAGGAGGGAGGTTGAGGAGGAAGGTTGAGGAGGGAGGTTGAGGTTGAGGAGGGAGGTTGAGGATGAGGAGGGAGGATGAGGAGGGAGGTTGAGGAGGGGGGTGAGGATGAGGAGGGGGTGAGGATGAGGAGGGGGCCTGAGGATGAGGAAGGGGCTGAGGATGAGGAGGGAGGTTGATAATGAGGAGGGGGTTGAGGAGGGAGTTTGAGGAGGAAGGTTGAGGAGGTTGGTTGAGGGGGGAGGTTGAGGATGAGGAGGGAGGATGAGGAGGAAGGTTGAGGATGGGGGGGTTGAGGTTGAGGAAGGGGTTGAGGATGGGGGTTGAGGTTGAGGATGGGTTGAGGATGGGGCGGTTGAGGATGAGGAGGGGGGTGAGGATGAGGAGGGGGCTGAGGATGAGGAGGGGGCCTGAGGATGAGGAAGGGGCTGAGGATGAGGAGGGAGGTTGAGGATGAGGAGGGGGTTGAGGAGGGAGTTTGAGGAGGAAGGTTGAGGAGGTTGGTTGAGGGGGGAGGTTGAGGATGAGGAGGGAGGATGAGGAGGAAGGTTGAGGATGGGGGGTTGAGGTTGAGGAAGGGGTTGAGGATGGGGGTTGAGGTTGAGGATGGGTTGAGGATGGGGCGGTTGAGGTTGAGGAGGGGGTTGAGGATGAAGAGGGGGTTGAGGATGAGGAGGGAGTTGAGTATGAGGAGGGGGGCTGAGGATGAGGAGGAGGCCTAAGGACGAAGAGGCGGTCTGAGCATGAGGAGGGGGGCTGAGGATGAGGAGGGAGGTTGAGGATGAGGAGGGGCGTTGCGGAGGGAGGCTGAGGAGGGAGGTTGAGGTTGAGGAGGGAGGTTGAGGATGAGGAGGGAGGATGAGGAGGGGGGTTGAGGAGGGGGGTTGAGGTTGATAAGGGGGTTGAGGATGGGGGGGTTGTGGTTGAGGAGGGAGGATGAGGAAGGGTTTGAGGATGGGGGGTTGAGGGTGAGGAGGGGGGCTGAGGATGAGGAGAGAGGTTGAGGATGAGGAGGGAGGTTGAGGAGGGGGTTGAGGTTGAGGAGGGGGTTGAGGATGAGGAGGGGGGTTGACATTGAGGAGGGGGTTGAGGATGGGGGGGTTGAGGATGAGGATGGGGGGTTGAGGAGGGGGTTGAGCAGGAGGGGGTTGAGGATGAGGAAGTTGAGGAGGGAGGTTGAGGATGAGGAGGGATGATGAGGAGGGAGGTTGAGGATGAGGAGTGGGGTTGAGGAGGGAGGTTGAGAATGAGGAGGGGGGGAAAGACACAGGGAAGGGAGAGGGGGGGAAGAGTCACAGGGAATCGAGAGGGGGAAGAGACACAGGGAAGGGAGAGGGAAGAAGAGACACAGGAGAGAGAGGGGGACACAGAGGGCACAAGAGGGACACAGGGGGCAGCACATTTCCCACCCTCGGCTTATACTCGAGTCACTCATTTTACCCAGCATTTTGTGGTAAAATAGGTGCTTTGGCTTATACTCGAGTATATACGGTATATATATATATATATATATATATATATATATATATATATATATATAAATATATTGTAAATATAAAGTACATCTGTGTTCACATCTGAATGTCTAAAGCAAGTTAAAACAAAACCTGCTTCCAGCTCAGAGTTCTGAGAAAAACAGTTATTACACTGCATTCTGGGAAGTTGAGCCAGGGGGGTTGAGGAGGGGGTTGAGGGGGGTTGAGGTTGAGAAGGGAGGTTGAGGAGGGGGTTGAGGATGAGGAGGGGGTTGAGGATGAGGAGGGGGCCTGAGGATGAGGAAGGGGGCTGAGGATGAGGAGGGGGCCTGAGGATGAGGAAGGGAGGTTGAGGATGAGGAGGGGGGTTGAGGAGGGTGGTTGAGGAGGAAGGTTGAGGAGGGAGGTTGAGGTTGAGGAGGGAGGTTGACGATGAGGAGGGAGGATGAGGAGGGAGGTTGAGGAGGGGGTTGAGGATGAGGAGGGGGGTGAGGATGAGGAGGGGGCTGAGGATCAGGAAGGGGCTGAGGATGAGGAGGGAGGTTGAGGATGAGGAGGGGGTTGAGGAGGGAGTTTGAGGAGGAAGGTTGAGGAGGTTGGTTGAGGTTGAGGAGGGAGGTTGAGGGGGGAGGTTGAGGATGAGGAGGGAGGATGAGGAGGAAGGTTGAGGATGGGGGGGTTGAGGTTGAGGAAGGGGTTGAGGATGGGGGTTGAGGTTGAGGATGGGTTGAGGATGGGGCGGTTGAGGTTGAGGAGGGGGTTGAGGATGAGGAGGGGGTTGAGGATGAGGAGGGAGTTGAGGATGAGGAGGGGGGGCTGAGGATGAAGAGGGGGCCTAAGGACGAAGAGGCGGCCTGAGCATGAGGAGGGGGGCTGAGGATGAGGAGGGAGGTTGAGGATGAGGAGGGGCATTGAGGAGGGAGGCTGAGGAGGGAGGTTGAGGAGGGAGGTTGAGGAGGGAGGTTGAGGATGAGGAGGGAGGATGAGGAGGGGGGTTGAGGAGGGGGAGTTGAGGTTGATAAGGGGGTTGAGGATGGGGGGGTTGAGGTTGAGGAGGGAGGATGAGGAGGGGTTTGAGGATGGGGTTTGAGGTTGAGGAGGGGGTTGAGGGTGAGGAGGGGGGCTGAGGATGAGGAGGGGGGTTGAGGATGAGGAGGGAGGTTGAGGAGGGGGTTGAGGTTGAGGAGGGGGTTGAGGATGAGGAGGGGGGTTGACATTGAGGAGGGGGTTGAGGATGGGGGGGTTGAGGATGAGGATGGGGGGTTGAGGATGGGGGGGTTGAGGATGAGGATGGGGGGTTTAGGAGGGGGTTTAGGAGGAGGTGGTTGAGGATGAGGAGGTTGAGGAGGGAGGTTGAGGATGAGGAGGGATGATGAGGAGGGAGGTTGAGGATGAGGAGTGGGGTTGAGGAGGGAGGTTGAGAATGAGGAGGGTGGGAGAGACACAGGGAAGGGAGAGGGGGGGGAAGAGTCACAGGGAATGGAGAGGGGGGAAGAGACACAGGGAAGGGAGAGGGAAGAAGAGACACAGGAGAGAGAGGGGGACACAGAGGGCACAAGAGGGACACAGGGGGCAGCACATTTCCCACCCTCGGCTTATACTCGAGTCACTCATTTTATCCAGCATTTTGTGGTAAAATAGGTACTTTGGCTTATACTCGAGTATATACGGTATATATATATATATATATATATATATATATATATATATATATATATATAGTAAATTTAAAGTACATCTGTGTTCACATCTGAATGTCTAAAGCAAGTTAAAACAAAACCTGCTTCCAGCTCAGAGTTCTGAGAAAAACAGTTATTACACTGCATTCTGGGAAGTTGAGCAGGGACACACAAATGTGCCCACAAATGCCTCGCGCTTCATTCCATAGCCATTATCAAACATGGCTTCCTTTAAGCTTATGCATGCTGTATTACACAGCTTTAATGCAAAGCCAAGGTTGGAATAAACACAGGCTGAGTATCCAATCCATGTACAGCTGTTTCAAGCTTACTGGCTATCATCAGCATGGAGCGGGATCTCAGGCTGTGTTGTGGAAATTATGAGTAGGTAGTTCACCACAACAATCATTTATAATATGGTGGGCAAAAGAGCGATAGAAGCCCTTCACCCTACAGTAGTACAGTAAATAAAAAATACATCTGTGTATATATTTAAATGTGTGTGTCTATGTGTGTCTTAGTGTATAAGTGCATAACTGTGTATGTGAGTGGTTGCATATCAGTGTTAATGTGTGGTTAGTGTATATGTCTGTGTATCCATATATATGTGCATGTGTCAATATATTAGTGTAAATGAGTGGGTATATATCCGTTATTATATTTGTGAAATAGAATACACATCATTGATCCTCTAATACATGTGTTCTTGACCTCCCACACTTACCCATGATTTCCTCCTCTTGTGTCCAACCTAAACCTGCTGCTGACTCCCATTCCTCTTTGTAACTATTCACAGTGTTAATGACCTCCACACTTGTTACCTGCACACATAAATGCATATACAGCCCCTCATCCATTGCCCCTTCCTTTACATATCTTTAACCCTCGTTCCCAGCCTCCCTACAATTACCTCTCTAGCAGTTGTACAAATCCAAGAACTCCGACACCCATTAAAGCCTTGACCTGAAGTCCAGGTTGTGGTCCCTGACCACAAGTGCATTCTGGGATGTATGCAGGCAAAGATTTATACCAAGTAATAGAAGAGTTAATATTGATGCCAGGGCTCCTGATTTGTGTCTCCTTGTCAGAGAGTGTTGGACGGAGAAGATAAAGAGAGCTCAGAGAGCCCAGATATGGTGACAATGCTCCAGTCCCTGCGGGCAGCTCCCATTCACTCTCCTGAAGGGCAGCAGGAGAATGAGAGAGAGAACAATGGAGGAAATGTCAGTGTGACACTGCGTGTCCTCTGTGTGTTACCTTGTAACATTCCTGCACCACAAACTTTATTGTATAAACTGCCGCACCCCCTCGTTGTGTTTGTGATCTGGGGGCGGACATGTTTGAGGTAAAGTATTAGAGAATGTGACCGACCTGGGGCCCGGAAACCTCTAGTGAGTGACATAAATGTGTTATATTATACGTGTCATCAGTCAGACACGTGGATGTGACTGTGTAACAATAAGTGACGTTGTGATATGTATGACCAGGGCCGCCAACAGAAGTCCTAGGGCCCAGTGCAAATGTAATAGCCAGGGGGCCCAATCTGAAGCACATTTTCACCATCTCCCATCCTTTATGTTAACTGCACATATAGTAGTGAAATATCTTCATTTGTTTCCCCTTTTAAATGAGTACATTTTATAGATTTAGGAATTATAGCTAATCCTTGTACCCATCGCAAAACGATCCCCTCTCCCCCTGTCAACAGCCCTGTTTATGACACTGTGTGATGTGATAATGTGACTCTTTGTGATAAAGTATGTCTGTGTACAACATGTGAGTGATGTGGATGCCACGGTGTGACTGTGTTTTACAGGTATGTGATACTGTGACAATGTGTGTGTGTGATATTGCACTGTATCACACAGTATAATAACATGTGCCACTGTGTGTGATAGTATGTGTGGTGGGATGCAATACTGTGATGGAGTGTGATAAAGCGTAAGTATGATGTGGATGTGACTCTATGTGACAATGTATGTGTGATGAGGCGTGACACTGTATGATTATGTGTGATGCTATGGCCCAGATTTGTCAAAGGGTGAATGCTCTTTGACGTATTGATTAACCTCAATTCAACTAAATACGCCTCTAATGTTCAGCATTGAAATCTGATGACTTATCAAATGGCATACATGAATTCATAAGGAGCAAACATATTGGCATATTGCTTGTTGTAATGAATGGCATATGTATTGGTTTGTAGTACATAGCGTATGGTAACGGTTTTCAATGGGAGACGTATTACATAATTGAAAAGGCCCATTTTACATATAAATAGATATGTATAGTAACTGAATCGTCATAGAAAGTCAATAATAAATATATTAATATTAATAAATCTTGGTAATAATTATACTAGTTTGATAATATTGTAAAAACTATATATATATATACTAGGAAATTGCCCGTCAAAAAAGATGGGAATACAATTGTAAGGCTGGCAATGCTGTTTGCCACACAATGTGAGGCTTTTGCTCCTCATCACGAGCCCCGCGCTCCAGCTCTACTTGCGAGCCTCACCCCTCGTGTACTTCTACTTTCTTGCTTTGCAATGATCACCTTCAGCGCTCATCGCAAGCCCCAAAATGAGCGCCTTCGGCCCCTTCCACTTGCAGAGCTCATCACGAGTCCTGCAATGAGCGCCTTCGGCGCTCATCGCCTGGCTCGCAATAAGCGCCCTCGTTGCTCACTGCAAGTCTTTCCTCTCGCCTACTGTATGGGCCGCTCACTGCAGGGTTCGTTAACCTGCAAGTTTTGTGCTTGGTAGTGGCATGTGTCTCTTACCAGCATCTCCCCCTGTCCCTTCCCTGTGTCTCAGCTGTGTGTGTGCTGAATCTTTGCATGGCGCGCTCTGACTGACGTTTGCCTGGCGTTGTTTGTGTGTTAGTGTCTTTGCTGTTGTGTATTTACTATGCCCCGCGTGCCTGGCGTTGTTGGTGTAAGTGTTACCGTCCTTGCCGTTGTGTATTTTCTAAGTCCGGCGTGCCTGGTATTGGTGAGCCTCGTTTTCATCCTGTTTCAGGTTTTTTACATTTTGTCCTCTATTTTTTTCCTCGCTTAGCTGATTTTCGATTTATGAAAAACGGCAAATATGTCTCAAATTTACTTGCAACCTCACTCACAGGCTCCCTGGCTCTCCCCTGTTCTGTGTCTGAGTGTGTAAGTTAATTTGAGGCATATTTGTGTTTTTTTCCAGGTTTTTCCAATTTGGTGGTTCGGCCGTTAAAGTCGTAATTTTGCATCCGTCTCTAAGTCCAGTTAATATGCAGAGCAGGAGGTCCCTAGAGTGCAACCCTGACCTGCCGCTCTCTTTCATCTCTTCTCTTTTAAATTAATTTCTCACACTTCTGAATCTCTCTGTCCATCCCGCCTGAATTCTTTCCTGTATACTGTATATAGTTAGTTATCCAAACTCTCCTTATATCAATCAGCACCTTCTCTTCTACTCCCTCAGCAGCAGTCATTAATTTATTCAATACCTTACACTGTCGCGATGAGTCCTCATTACAGCTAAGTCCCACGTGTCTCGGGATGAGCGCCAGCTAAGTCAAGCGTGTCTCCACCATTGCAATGAGCACCTTCAGCGCTCATTGCAGCCTAAGTCCTGCATGCTTCAAATACTCGCTTTGCGAGGCTCACAGTGCAATGAGCACCTTTAGCTCTCTTTGCAGCCTAAGTCCTGCATGTTTCAACTGCTTGCCTCACTTCGTAAGGCGAGCAGTGCAATGAGCACCTTTAGCTCTCTTTGCAGCCTAAGTCCTGCATGCCTCAACTGCTTGCTTCACTTCGTGCCTTCGACGCTCATTGCAGCCTAAGTCCCACGTGCCTCACGGTCGACTGCTTGCTTTGCAAGACTCGCAATGCGTGACAAAAACTCGCAGTAAGACAACTATATGGGTAATATATATATATTTCTATATACAGTGCCTTGCAAAAGTATTCACCCCCCCCCCCCCCCCCCCCCCCCCACACACTGACTATATACCTATTTTGTTACATTACAGTCTTAAGTTCAATGTTTTGTTAATCTGAATTTTATGTGATGGATCAGAACACAAAAGTCTAAGTTGGTGAAATGAAATGAGAAAACTATATACATAAACAATTTTTTTAGAAATAGAAAACAGAAAATTGGCATGTTTATACAGTATGTATTTACCCCCTTTGTTATGAAGGCAATAAAGAGCTCTGGTGCAACCAGTTACCTTCAGAAGTCACATAATTAGTGAAATGATGTCCACCTGTGTGCAGTCTAAGTGTCACATGATCTGTCATTACATATACAGCTTTTTTGAAAGGCCCCAGAGCCTGCAACACCGAAGCAAGAGGCACCACTAAAGAAAGGCTGCCATGAAGACCAAGGAACTCTCCAAACAAGTAAGGGACAATGTTGTTGAGAAGTACAAGTCAGGGTTAGGTTATAAAAAAATACTCAAATCTTTAATGATCGCCAGGAGCACCATCAAATATATCATAACCAAATGGAAAGAACATGGCACAACAGCAAACCTGCCAAGAGACGGCTGCCCACCAAAACTCAGAGAGGCAGCACAGAGACCTAAGGTAACCCTGGAGGAGCTGCAGATTTCCAAAGCAGAGACTGGAGTATCTGTACATAGGACGACAATAAGCTGTACCCTCCATAGCGTTGGGCTTTATGGCAGTAGCCAGAAGAAGCCATTACTTTCAGCAAAAACCAAAATGGCACCTTTTGAGTTTGTGAAAAATCATGTGGGAGACTCCCAAAATGTATGGAGGAAGGTGCTCTGGTCTGATGAGATTAAAATTTAACTTTTCCCCAATCAAAGAAAACGATATGTCTGGCGCAAACCCAACAAATCACATGACCCAAAGAACACCATCCCCACAGTGAAACATGGTGGTGGCAGCATCATGCTGTGGGGATGTTTTTCAGCAGCCGGGACTGGGAAACTGGTCAGAGTTGAGGGAAAGATGGATGGTGCTAAATACAGGGATATTCTTCAGCAAAACTTGTACCACTCTGTGTGATTTGAGGCTAGGATGGAGGTTCGCCTTCCAGCAGGATAATGACCCCAAACACACTGCTAAAGCAACACTTGAGTGGTTTATGGGGAAACATGTAAATATGTGATGTAATGGCCTAGTCAAAGCCCAGACCTCAATCCAGTGGTCAGACTTAAAGATTGCTGTTCACAAGCGCAAACCATCCAACTTGAAGGAGCAGGAGCAGTTTTGCAAGGAGGAATGGGCAAAAATCCCAGTGGGAAGATGTGGCAAGCTCATAGAGACTTATCCAAAGCGACTTGGAGCTGTAATTGCTGCAAAAGGGTGGCTCTACAAAGTATTGACTTTAGTTGGGTGAATAGTTATGCACATTTACTTTTTCTGTTATTATGTCCTATTTGTTGTTTGCTTCACAATAAAAAAAAAACATCTTAAAAGTTGAGGGCATGTTCTGTAAATTAAATGATGCAAATCATCAAACAATCCATGTAATTCCAGGGTGTGAGGCAACAAAACACGAAAAATGCCAAGGGGGGTCAATACTTTTGCAAGACACTTTACATATACATCTATATGTATCCCCTTCTGGATCTCTACCCTGTTGTGGTGAAGGGGCTTGTGTACTCCAATGAAGCTGTGAGCTATACCATGTAGGGTCACACAAGATGGGCAGGTCATGGCCGAGAGGTCAGACAAATCGCGGTCCACTGGAGAAGGAAACTGCAACATACTCCAGTAGCTTTGCTAAGTTATGGCATCAGAAGATAAGCCCCTCAGGTCAGAAGGTGCCTACCACATTACTGAGGAAGAGCAGAGGGCAAGTACAAGTAACACCAGATCTAATGAAGTAGTTGGTCCAAAGCCTAAAGGACACCCAGCTGTTGATGTGTCTGGAGGGGAAAGGAAAGTCTGATGCTGCAAAGATCAATTCAGAATAGGAACCTGGAACTATGAACCAAGGCAAACAAGATGTGGTCAAGAATGAAATGACAAGGTTAAACATTTTTATCCTGTGAATTACTGAACTTAAATGGACTGGAATGGGACATTTGACATCAGAAAACCACCAGATCTTCTACTGTGCTCAAGAATCCCACAGAAGAAATGGAATAGTCCTCATAGTCAATTTAGGGTGGCCAAAGCAGTGCTCGGTTACAATCCAATAAATTATAGAATTATTTAAATTAGAATTCAAGGCAAGCCATTTAACATGTGATCTAAGCCTATGCTCAAAATATGGATGCTGAAGAGGCTGAAGATGTCCAGTTCAACAAAGAAATTAAACACGTCATAGGTATAACACCGATAAAATATTTTACTCTCATCATAGGAGATTGCAATGCTAAAGTATGGAACCAAAAGACACCTGCAATAACTGACATGTTTGGCCTTGAAGTATAGAATGAAGCAGGTCAGAGATTAGTAGAATTCTGTCAAGATAATTCTCTGGTCACAGCAAACACCCTCTTACAACAACATACTCTGAGACGACTCTACACATGGACATCACCAGATGGGCAACATAGAAATCAGATTGACTATATACTCTACAGCCAAAGATGGAGGAGCTCTAAACAATCAGAAAAAAAGACCCAAAGATGACTGTGGCTCAGACCATGAGCTTCTTATTGCAAAGTCTAGAATTAAACTGAGGAAAAGTGGGAAAATCATCAGACCAAGTAGATACAAAATAAATAATATCCCTTGTGAATATGCAGTGGAGGTAAATAATAGATTTAAGGAACTAGAAATGGAAGAGAGAATGCCTGAAGAACCGAAGTTTCCAACATTATCCAGGAAACAGCAACAAAGAATATCCCTAAAAGAAAGAAAACTAAACAGGAGGCCTTGAAAAAAAGCCCAGAAAGAAGGAAAGTGAAGATAGGAAAATATTTTTCCAACTGTATGGAGATATCCAGAGGATAGCAAGAATTGACTAGGAGACATTCTACAATGAGCAATGTAAAGTGATCAAATAAGATAACCGAATGGGTAAATCAAGCCATCTCTTCAAGAAAATTAGGAATCTCAAAGGTACTTTTCATGCCAAAGTAGGTGTGATAAAAGACAAAAATGATAGGGTTCAGATAAAGAAGAGGTGGCAGGAATATACTGACGTTCTATACAGGAAGGATCTTAACAGCAGTTATGACCTCAATAATTTGTCCAATAAGCTGGAGCCAGGCATCTTGGAGAGTGAAGTGAGATGGGCCCCAGGATGTCTTGTTGTTAATAAGGCTGCAGGAGTTGATGAAATCCCAATTGAACTATTAAAAATTCTACAAGAAGATGCTGTGAAAGTGTTACTTGCCTTATACCAACAAATTTGGAAAACTCAACAATGGCAAACTTGGACAAGCTAGTAAAAAGTAAAGATATAAAACTATCAACAAATGTCCGCATAGTTAGAAATCAAGACAAACTATTCACTGGAAGGTATGATAATCAGGCTGAAGCTTAAATATTTTGGCCATATTATGAGATGGCAGGATTCCCTAGAGAAGACTCTGATGCTGGGAAGGATTAAAGGCAACTAGAAGAAGGGGACGACTGAAGCAATGAACATGAACTTGATGGAAAGTGAAGAAAATGGGGGCCCTGTTTTAAACTCTCTCGTGACCATATGAACTCAGCATGCCAGGGACATCTGTCTGTGTTTCTGGTTGTGCTTATCCATATGGTTTTCTTGGCAGTGGGTTGGAGTGGATTGCTAGGTCCTTCTCCAGTGAATCGTAATTTGTCTGACCTCTCTGCTATGACCTGTCCAAGCCCCTTCACCACGACAAGGTAGAGATCCAGAAGGGATATTATTACTATTAATATTATTTTTGTTATTATAATTAAAGTTATTTTTACATTTTAAAATGTTACTTTTTCCCATTATTTTACCTATTATTTCTAACCTATTTGCATTGCTCTATTTAATTACAGCATCTTAAGAAAATATACAACGTACATGTCTTATAGAATATCATTACTGGTTTATCAATAGGCATTTTTAAGCTGTTCTCCACCCCTTGTATTTTTGAATTTGATGTAACATTTTCAATGTTACTGAATGGCGTATAGGCGCATTGAATACTTGATAAATATTGTATTGTGTATAGAGTGGCATATTACCTGCTGTAATCGATGGCCAATACACTGCTTGATAAATCAAGGCCTGAGTTTATTGTGGAGTGGCAGTGTAAGGTATTGAATACATTAATGACTGTTGCTGAGGGAGTAGGTGCTGATTGATATAAGGAGAGGATGGATCACTAACTATATACAGTATACAGGAAAAAAGTCAGCGGGGTGGGGGGGGTGGACAGAGAGATTCAGAAGTGTGAGAAATTCATTTAAAAGAGAAGAGATGAAAGAGAGTGGCAGGTCAGGGTTGCACTCTAGGGACCTCCTGCGCTGCATATTAACATATAAAAGGACTTCGGATGAGGATGAGAGCCACTGAGAGTGACAGGGACAGTCTGGGGACACAGTGTAACATAGGACAGGGACAACTTGGGTACACTATGTAACATAGTACAGGGGTAATTTGGGGACACAGTGTAACATAGGACATGGACAGCTTGGGCACACAGTGTAACATAGTACAGGGGTTATTTGGGGACACAGTGTACCATAGGACATGGACAGCTTGGGCACACAGTGTAACAAAGGACTGGGGTAGTTTGGGTGCAAAGTGTAATATAGGACAGTGGAGGCTTGGGTACACAGTGTAACATAGGACAGGGGTAACTTGGGAACACATTGTAACACAGGATAATTACAGCTTGGGTACAGTGTAACATAAGACAGGAACAGCTTGGGTACACAGTAGAGATGTCGCGAACTATTGAGGACTATTCGCATATTCGCGTTCGCAGCGGACGGCGAACACATGCGCTTTTCGGATCGCCCCCTATACTTTATCATTGATGAAACTTTGACCCTGCACAGTCAGCAGACACATTCCAGCCAATCAGCAGCATACACTCCCTTCCAGAGCCTTCAATCTGAAGGACAGGCTAATATTCTGCTCTGTTTTACCAGTCATAGTTGGTGTACCATACATTGAAAAAAAACAACCCTTTTTTCCTTTAATCTAATTTCAGTTGCCTGCCTGTGTCAGGCTCACAGCTTATATTGTGCTCAGTGAAATAAAACAACACTTTTTTGACTGTAATAGATTGAAGAGCAATTGCCTACCTAAAGGTGTGTGTGAAGCCTATTGCATCTACTCTGCCAACTTTTGCCAGTGCACAGTGATACATCATATCTGGTGCAACCGTAGTGTAAAGTGACATAAAACAACACTTTTTTTGACTGTAATAGATTGAATAGCAATTGCCTGCCTACAGGCGTGTGTGTGAAGCCTATTGCATCTACTCTGCCAACTTTTGCCAGTGCACAGTGACACTCATATCTGGTGGCACCTTAGATTGCACGGGCAGTGCCCCAAATTTGAAGAAGGAAGTCCGACCAAGCATCTTTTTCCATCTCCCTGTTCCAAAAATCAATGCCATATACACGTCCCCTAATAGTGGACGTAACAGGGATTAAACCGATAGGAATAGTACTACTTAACAGTACACACCTTATAATAACGCAGACAGAGGCAACGCAGAGAGAGGAGTCTGAAGAAGAGGAGTCAGAGAAGGAAGGTGGATTTGAGGAGGTGGAAGACCAAACACAGCACGCGTCCCAGGGGGCTTGTTGTCACCTTTCGGGGACCCTTGGTGGCTGGGTGGAGGAAGAGACCTTCAATGACATCAGTGAGGACAAGGAATGGGACATGACTAGCTTGGTATCCAACCTTGTGCAAATGGGGAGTTTGCGGTTGTGCAAAGGGACTGTTTGCGTTTTTTTGCGGTGCATTAAACGGGGAGATTGGTCTGTTACTGTGAAGCGGGTGTAACCCTTAACTACCTGATCGATTCAACATATACCCTGATGTTCTAAAGCATGTTATTCAAACAATTTAAGAATGTTAGGTGATTTATGCCCTTTATGGCTTTAAAACCAGATACTCTGCATCAACTATGTAATTTTCGTGGGATAGTTTTGGCACATGGATCCCCCTCGGCATGCCACAGTCAGGTGTTAGTCCCCTTGATAAACAACCTTTCCCATCACTATTGTGGCCAGAAAGAGTCCCTGTGGGTTTTGAAATTCGCCTGCTCATTGAAGTCTATGGTGGTTCGCCCGTTCGCGAACATTTGATTGAAGTTCGCGTCCGATGTTCGCGAACCGAAAATTTTATGTTTGCGACATCACTAGTACACAGTGTAACTAACACAGGACAGGGGTAGTTTGGGTGCACAGTGTAACACAGGACAGGGGTAGTTTGGGTGCACAGTGTAACATAGGACGGGGCAGCTTGGGTACACATTATAACACATGGCCCGCAAACTGTCCATATGGATCAGTCCCCTGGTGACCCCATAAAATACCTATACATACAGTTTTGGGTTAAGGAAGCCACAGCCGCCACTTTCATTGACATACACATAACATTAAATGTCAACTTGAATACATTAAACCAAAAGGATTATAGAGTCACTGTTTGGTTGCCTACTATGAGCTAAACAGTCACGTCACACTCAGGGCTAACAACATATGGATAGCCCAACCTTCAACAAGCCCAGTTTGCCCCAAAGTGGCACAATAATCGTGATTGGACAAAGGACCATGACATGCTGTTTTTAATCACCTTCCGGCAGCAAAATTACACTGTGACAAATAACGATTTGCCAATTAACACACTCACCACCTTCTACCAACCAACAGAGAGGGTGGGATGAGAAAACACACAAGAAACAGAAGAGAGGGGAAACTGTACCCTCACTTAGGAGGGAGGATGACATATGGTTACTGGGGAATAATGGCCCAAGGAGCACCACCCACATATTTTAATGATTCTTAGCACCTCTCCAAAATTCCCCGTACAGTCCTTCCCACTACAGGGGAATTTTGTTGTCCAGTCCTTCAGTCGTGTCTGGCTGTCAGGGACCATGTGGACCGTAGCACCCAGCACATTTGTCTATGTTTCTGGTTGTGCTTTTCCATACGGTTTTCTTGGGTTGCCAGTCCTTCTCCAGGGGACCGAAATTTGTCTGACCTCTCTACTATGACCTACCCATCTTGGATGCGCTACATAGTATAGCTCACAGTTTCATTGAGGTACACAAGCTCCTTCGCCATGACAAGCTCCTTCGCCATAATCCACAAATATGCAATTAAAAAATATTATTTTTAACTGTTATTTCTGAGTAATATGGGTCCCAGGATTTAAGGGGTTAATCATGAAATCCACATGGACTTGAACAGATAATCTAATTAATTTTCTACATTGCTTGATTGCTAGCCTGGCCATCAAATATTACTTATTGGCACTAATTAATTTTGTAGTCTCTGATTGCAGATTACGTCTAACTTCTGTATTTTACTGATGTCATGATGACTCATTTACTATTGGCTGTGTCTAAGTAAATTACGGGCATGCTTAAATATTCTCAGATCATGATAACGCCCCGGGAAATCCTATTTAAAAAGGCAGGGTTTACATGTGGAGGCTGTGAGACGTAAATTTAGGCTTCAGTCAATGGAATCCATCTAAACATTTAGAGGAAACAAAAACACCTTTCTCAAATAATTGAATATGAATTGAATAAATGATCAATGCCTAATCAAAATATCAAGTGCATGTTAATAGGACATTGCAGTATAAAAATGGTGGCATCCTATATCTCCTAAAGAACACATAAAGTATCTCTCTAAGGCAGGGGATTCTGTAAGCCCTATGGATATAATGTACAACTCTTATGCAGATAAGAACATCATCATTTTTCATTTGAGGAAAGAAATATATCTCTAAGTCATGGTCGGGAAAACCTGTGTTTTCAGGTCCATAATAATTAAGTATAAAAAGAGATCCTAAATCCTCTACACAGGGGTATGCCTGATATTCATCTAAGTGGTGTGTTATGTTATTTTATATATGAAGGAAGGCAATGAACTTCAGAAAGCTCTGATTAAGTGAAATAGTTAAATCTTCATCTACCTGAGATGCCAATATAAATATTTCTACAAGAGCAGTACTCCACCCCCAGCAGCAAAATGATTCAATAGGATCCATTAACCTAATAAATATGCAAATTAGCCTAATTGATAATGACTTTTGCTGCTTGAGAACCTGAGAAGAAAAAAAAATAAAATAAGAGAGAATCTCCCAGCGGCCGCGCAGCGCACAGAGAGACAGAGCAGAGAGATAGCTATCTTGTCAAATTAAAGGAAATTGAAATCTGATTAATTAAGGCTTGCGAGGATTTGCATTTGAAAGGGAAAGGGGGCCCTTCAGAAACGGCGAGAGCGGCTGTAAATCAAAGGGCGTGCAGGAGACTCGTGGGGCGGCAGGAGTGGGATGAAAGAGCAGTGACTGATATTGTCAACTTGACTGAGCTGAGCTGCCAGTCGCTCCTGGGCTAACTCCAGTCCCGCAGCGGCCACCTCTCCTGGGACACGCTGACCTGACACTGCAGAGTCACAACTTCACTTCACTAAACTTTTATAAGTTCTGCTCAATAAATGTATGAATCCAAGGACACAATGTATTGTAATATCCTATCTAAATCTCCTATAGACTTTGTATTCCAATGCCTCAAATTTCTGCACAAATGGAGCTAGATATTAGAGGATAGCTATATGATGAAAAATATATGTGTGAAACACTTGATTGGGAAAATGTCATAGTACTACATGTTAAACAGGAAAGATGTTATGCCTCTTTTTTTTTTTTTTTTTTTTAGATCTTTATTACAAAAACCTTCATATACAATTTAGATGAGCAAAATGTTATACATTTCTTTTAAATACAACTTAGTGTTTAATACAATACAGTTTTCAGTGCGCTTTCATTCACCATGCATGCCTCAAACACACCTGATTTTTGTTTATTCTTTATAACGAGTTAATGGGAGTAATTATAGAGTTATCTCATTAAAACTCGACTTTCATCGAGATGTAGGATTGTTATTTTTGGCCCCATTCTCGTTCAGCATTGTCCCAAATAGCCCATTTATATTTGATGGTATTAATCAAGAATAAAACCTCAAGATATTTTTCCAGTTCCCTAACCTGTTCTATTTTTACCATTTTTCTAATTTTTTCTAAATTTGATCTTATAATATTGAAACATTTTGATGTCATGTGGGAATAGGCCGACCTTTTGATGATTAATTCAGTCGCACTAAGCTGGTTTTTGATATTCTTGTTAAATTTAGACTTTCTTAGACAATTACACATCTGGCCATACACTAACCATCCTTGTGGGGGGATGCCATATTTCTCCCTCAATTGTTGGAAAGATGCCAATTTACCATCAACAAATAAGTCGTTCAAACTAAGTAAACCCTTCTTCGTCCAATCTTCGTACCAAGATAATCCATAAAATGTAGTTATTGTTTTGGTGTGAACCTACTTGGGAACGATAACAATTGATATTTCTTGTTAATTAGCTTCCCTTTTTTTAGATTATTTTTAACAATATATCCTCCTTTTGCTATAGATTCAGTTGGATCGTTCTCCAAAAAGATCAAAGCACCCAAATCTGCTTCAGGGACAGACGCTTTTTCAATTTGATACCATGTATGCCTATTCTGTGATTCCAGCCATTTTAAAACGTGGGCTAATATATTGACTTAAAATTGGGTAAGATATCCCACCACTACTAAAACTTCTTGCCATAATTAATCTCTTGAGCCTTATATGATTTCTGGAGTGGATGAACTTATCAATCACAATCTGGGCAAAACGGCCATTTTAATATTTGCAATTCTGCCCACAAAGGATAACTGTAGATTTTTCCATCTTTCAATAACTTCTTCACATTTCTGGAAGATATTTTTACAATTAATAGAAGTTATTTTGAATTGAAATTAAACCATATTCAGAAATCAATTTTAGTACTTGAGTTAGTTGAGTAAGGGTAAAAAATATATCGTCTGCAAAAATGGTTGTTTTATGTTCTCTCTCTCCCACCCATATCACCCTTATTCCTAGGTAACTTCTAATAGCTGCAGCTAATGGTTCCAATAATAATGCAAAGAGGGTGGGAGAGAGAGGACATCCCTGCCTGGTACCATTGCCAATTCCAAAGTATTGCAAGTTAAATTCATATCCAGTCAATGCGGCAGATGGAGTAGAGTATAACGCTCCAATAGCATTGGTGGCAAATTCCCCAAAACCCATCCTATCCAATGGACCCTAAAGACATCCAAGACAATTTGATGAAAGTGCATGTGTGAGAGGGGCATGGGGTACACAGTGCAACACAAAACAGTTACAGCTTGGTAACACAGTGTAACATGGCACAGGGACAGCTTGGGTACACAGTGTAACACAGGTTAGGGACAGCTTGGTAATATAATATAACACATGGCCCGCCCACTGTCCATATGGATCAGTCGCCTGGTGACCCCATAAAAGATCTATACATATAGCTTTGGGTTAAGGAGGCCACAGTCGCCACTTTCACTGACAACGTGTGAGAGGGGCACTGCATGTATGAGAAGTGCATGGGGTACACAGTGTAACACAGGGCAGTTACAGCTTGGTAACACAGTGTAACATGGCACAGGGACAGCTTTGGTACACAGTGTAACACAGGTCAGGGACACCTTGGGAACACAGTATAACACATGGCCCACCCACTGTCCATATGGATCAGTCCCCTGGTGATCCCATAAAAGATCTTTACATATAGCTTTAGGTTAAGGAGGCCATAGCCGCCACTTTCACTGACAACATGTGAGAGGGGCATGGGGTACACAGTGTAACACAGGGCAGTTACAGCTTACTAACAAAGAGTAATACAGGACAGGGACAGCTTGGGAATACAGTATAACACATTGCCCGCCCACTGTCCATGCGGATCAGTCTCATGGTGACCTCATAAAAGATCTATACACATAGTTTTTGGTTAAGGAGGCAACAGCCGCCAATGTCACTGACATTGTGTTAGAGGGGCACTGAATGTAAGAGAGGGGCATAGGGTAAACAGTGTAACACAGGACAGGGACAGCTTGGGTACACAGTGTAACATGGCCCGTCCATTATCCATACAGAGCTGCCCCCTGGTGACCCCATAAAAGAGCTATACACATAGTTTTGGTTTAAGAAGGCCTTAGCAGTTACTTTCACGTACATAAACATAACATTACATTTGTACATAATTATAACATAATTACGTACATAAACATAACATAAAACATGCAGACATTAAACCCATAAGGTTATAGAGTCACTGCTGTTGACTGCCTACTATGAGCAAAACAGTCGTGTCCCACTAAGAGCTAACACCACCTGGCTAGCCCAACTTTCAACATGCCCGGTCATCAAAAACCTCCTGTAGACTTTGTATCCCAATGCCACATATGGGAGCCCTTGGCTATATGTTAGAGGGTCACAATATGATGAAACATTATATACATTTGAAACACTTGAGTCTGACAAAGAGCACAATTAGCCAAGGAAAATGGCATAACACTACATTTTAAACATACATTTTTTTTATACCTCTGCTGGACCCTGAAGACATCCAAGGCAATTTGATGAAGGCTGCTTGTGTGAGAGGGGGATTTACATTTTTGCAGGGGATAGCCTGTATTTATCAATGCAACTTGCCTGCTCCTAAGCATGTGTGTGGTAAGTGAGTAGGTGTCAAATTCCACATGGTCCAATGATTTTACAAATCTCTCTCTGCTCTCCCTCCTCCCTTATTCTGCCTTCCCAGTGTATGGGAAAGAGAAACAAATCTGAGGTTCCAGAATACAGGTTGGGACCATGGATAAAGGCGGGACACTGATTTGTTACAGGGGACAGTGATTAGACGCTGGAGTCCTTCACTGGAGGTAGGGGCAGTTATTTGAGACAGTGGTTACATATTGGTGATCACTATTTATAGAGATGATATGAAACACTCATAGGTGAGTGAGGCAGTGATTCAAGGCTGGAGCACTAATTAGAAACTAGAGGAAGCTTCTAGAGAATGAGGACAGTGATGAGAGGCCAGAGACAAGGTAAAAACTGTGGTCAGTGGTTACAGAGTCAGACACTGATTAGATGTTAGAGGCAGTGATTAAACAGTTAAATCCAGGGTAGAGGACTTGAATAGTGTGTGGACATCACTTCTGGGTGCACCGATTAAAGGTAGTAAGACTTTAGCACATTTTAAAATCTTCTATCATAGACTGGGCACATCAATCAGAGGCTGGGGTACAGATTAAATGCTGGAGGATTGTAAGAACATACGAGTGCTGTTAGATTCTGAAGGGATAAGTGTCTTGGTACCATGATTATAGACTAACATCACATATATAGTTGTCAATGTGGGTAACGTTTGCGATGTTGGTCAAGCTTTGCGAAGCGAGGTGAGCCGTCGACCATGCAGGATTTAGGCTGCAATGAGCTCCAAAAGCGCTCATTGCACTGCGAGCCTCACAAAGTGAGGTGAGAAGTTGAGGCATGCAGGACTTAAGCTGCAATGAGCGCCAAAGGCACTCATTGCACTGTGAGCCTCGCAAAGTGAGTCGAGCAGTTGAGGCACACAGGACTTAGCGATGCGAGCAGGTGAGGCACGCAGGACTTACGACCCATACATGAACTGCGCGCCTCGCTAAATTATGACTTTAACGACCAAACCACGAAACTGAAAAGACATAAAAAAAAAAACAAATATACCTTTAATTAAAAAAAGCAAAAATGCAAAATGACGAAAACGATGTAGCTTGAAGGACGTAAAAAATAGCCCTAAGCAGTAACACTTACCGAAATACATTAACAATCCAAGCCACTAAAATTTAACACAAGGCAGTAACACTTAACCCAAGACAGTAACACCCAAGCACCAGGCCTATAAACTATACAGGGCGAAGACGCTCAACACGGGGCTCACAATGAGCGCAGAAGGTACAGCATTCCCAGCCTTAACATTTTATTCTCGTCATTTTTGACAGGCAAGTAGCTAGTATAAATTAGTGGCTGGAGATAGTTATTAAGAGTTAGGGGTAGTAAACTGTTGATGAATAGTGAAGGCCAGTGAGAAGATCTGGGGAATAAGATGGCTTGTAGGCTATGAAAGGGAACAAGGCAGAGCAAAAGGACCAATGTGGAGTATTTTAATAATGTAAATTGATAGAGTGTTTGTGTCCTGAGCAGATTACATGGGGCTGTGGAGAAGAAAGTATGGAGGATTTGGGATGTAAGTTGGTATGTTTGGCAGTAAAATACATTCACAGCTTTTATTTCTGAAATAAAAATTACACTGATCTTAATACAGTGAAACAGTTTTTTTTATCTGTGACTACAGTTAATTCTCAGCTACTAATTATTATCTTTGTGACTAACGACTGCTTTATAATGACAAAGAAAAGAAACAATTTACCTGCAAATTTGAGCAGTCACAAATCTCCCGAATGACTGAAGATTGCGCATCCTTCCAAGCTCTTAGTTGCTGTGGAAACAGTGGAAGATTCAGTCATTTGGATCCCTCTGAACTTGTTTAGATTTTGGAAGGTGTCGCCGCGTCCTGCGTTTCTGCCAGCTTGACCCTTGAAGCTACCAGTTGGAGATATCTTGTAGTAAAATGAGATACATTTGTATCTTAAATTGTAACTCAAATTTTCTGATCTGATGAGAGATCAGTTTTTGTTCCAGGTGACCTTTTACTGGGGACTCGAATCTTATAAAAAGTGCCCTTATATCTGGAATGTGACTCACGTCTCAAGATACATTCTAATATAATGAGATACGATACTTTATACCTGGGACTTATTGCTCATAATATTTCTAATCCAACAGTGTACTCTAGAACTATGATTTCGGTCTCAAGACATATTCTGATATAACAAGCTGACCACAAATATGGGTCATCTCATCAATTCAGACATTTTTTCTAAAATTTTACCTCAGGTCAGGAAATGTTATGACTTTCTGCTCCCCTTATATCTTGAACTCTGGCTCAGGCCTTGGAATATTTCCTGGTTCAATAATATGGTCTCATATCAGAGACAGCCAATCAAGTCTTGAGATGTCACCTGATCCACAAAGGTAGCCTTTTATCTCAGACTTATAATTCAATTAGTCCACCTTGCTGGTACTCACACTTAAGTCTTGAGATGTCATCTAATGCCATTAGGTGACTTTTAATCTCGGACTGGTGTCCTAATTCTGCAGATGCCTTCTGTTCCAGTGAGAAGAAATTGTTTATTGGACTCTTGAATCTGTCTTAGCTAGTTTATGTTTTCAAAGATACCTGTCCAGCCATCCATGGGAACAGAGAAACGTATCAGGACCAAGCAAATAAAGATTGATTTTCAGACTAACTAAGATTTACACCTCTGAGCTCTATCATGTCTTACTGATATATACAACAGCAGAAGGAACAATCACAAAGCCACAGTTTATACTTGGGTTGCAGGGTCACAGACTCATTTTTCTACATTTTGGGGTAATGTTAATGTAACTAATATTAATTAGTGACCAAATAAGTCCTTAGGGAAAAAAATGGTATTTTGGCCTCAGAAACAATACTAAAGTCTACGCAAACAATAGGGGATACAATTTGCTGTACCAGTTTCAGAATCCCCACTGAAGTCTTTTTGGGTAATATTATGGAACCAGTGCACACTGGATCAACTATTAGAGTTTTACTGCTAGATGCTTGCCTGCCAAGCTATCTTACTTCGTTCACCGTACTTCGAAAAATTTTGTACATATGAAAAAATCTGCTTCAAACTGTTATGGATCTCTCAAAGTTGGTAACCACAATACATTTGCACCCAGTATTACAACCTCTAAAATACACTTAAAATACCCCCAAATTACAAAATGCACATTATACACTTTGTGGGAGCCCTTAGCTCTTAAACGGGCAGTATCTAACATGTTAAACAAGAAAAAAAAGAAACCTTACAACAACCACAGATTCCACAGGGACAATATTTTAAACAATACAGAAACACATATTATTAGTCCAGTGGGTTTATATAAAGTATATTTCAGTCCATGCCCTCAAAATCAAATAACTAATTTGATGAATATGTGGAGAGTAACAACTCTCTGATCCTAAACCATCACAGGTGCCTTACTGGTTATGTACCAATGGTTGAATACCCCTTGAACTCTATGGGAACATGTAAAGATAAGTGATGTGAAGGCCTCAGAATCCCCACTAAGATTAAGGAGGGAGTTGTCTCTGACAAGATACATTTCCATTTATAAGTTCCTTTATCCAAGTCTTAGCAAAGTGCATACGACTAGGATTCACTTGCCCTAGCCCCTAGTCCTCGATCTTAGGAGTGAATTTTCACTGAAGTTTATAGCAACAGTAGGAGATAAGTGGTGTGATACCAGCTTCAGAATACTTACTGTAGTTTATTGCAAAATTAGTTTTTACAAGCTGGTATAAATGCCTTGGATACATAGCTGTGGTCTTTTTTGATGATTAAGAGATAATATCTATGAAAGTGAACTCAGATTCCGCAATTAGGTTTATGGAAACTCTAAGATTAAACAACTGTCTAGGAAGTCCTACTTGGATCTACACAATCTTAGTAGATACGAGGTATGATACTGACCTAATTGGGGTCACTAAGAACTATAGAATATATCAGACTCAGAGTTATAACTGAATACTATGAGGACATCAGTAGATTAGGGCTGTCTTATCAGTTTTAGAATTTTAACAAGGGGATTTAAAAGTTGACCTTAAAATAAGCACTTCCTTTATGGTCGGGAGCTAAGAGCCATGATACTGACTCCAGAATGGTCCCTGATTTGTATGATAAATTCAGGAGATAAGAGTTGGGATACCAGCTGCAAAATCATCATTTAAATCTAGGAGGAGTGTAGATGATAAGACTTATGATATCAGCCTAAAAAAACTTCCCTTAGGTCTACTGGAAATTTAGAAGATAGGACATGTGATGTTATCTACCAAATCCTTAGTCCTGTTTCACAACACTTGGCATCACACTAACAGTGTCCAGTGTAACATCATACTGAAGCACAACCAATACACATACAACACACCATTAGCACAAACACTAAGCATGATGGCCGCCTTTATCCTTTAGCTCTCCCTGACCCTGTATGGCGCTGTACTGTCTCCCTTTCACAATATACTGGGTATTCCATGATAAATGATCCACCTCGAACAATGCTTCCTTCATGCTGTTTAAGCTGGGAATAATGCTACGTGTGAGCTTGATAAATTACTACAGGAAGTCGACATATGAATTAGCAGAAAAGAGGGATCTTAAACTGATGAGATCTGCTCATGGACACAATGCATCCATATATTTCATACTCATAATTTGATTTATAAGATAAATTAAATGAGAATGTCAGAGGAACAAAACGACAAGAGGGTCAGAGTGCTAGAGTAACAAAGATACAAGATGATTAGAGTGCAACATAGAAAGTAGAATATCCACGTGCAATGTAGATACAAGAGGACTGGATCAGTATAGAGATAAGAGAGTGATGGAGCAGCACTAGGATGAGAGGGTCTGAATGACAGAGCAACCAAGAGACAAGAGGATTGGAGTGTTATAGGAATATAGAGACAAGAGGATCGGAGTGGTAGAGCAACATGGAGACAAGAGGATCGGAGTGCCAGAGTCACATAGATATCAGAGGGTCAGAGTGGTATTGCAACATGGAGACAAGAGGATCGGAGTGTTATAGGAATATAGAGACAAGAGGATCGAAGTGCCAGAGTCACATAGATATGAGAGGATCAGGGTGGTATAGCAACATAGAGACAAGAGGATCGGAGTGTTATAGGAATATAGAGACAAGAGGATTGGAGTGCCAGAGTCACATAGATATGAGAGGATCAGAGTGGTATAGCAACATGGAGACAAGAGGATCAGAGTGTTATAGGAATATAGAGACAAGAGGATCGGAGTGCCAGAGCCACATAGATATGAGAGGATCAGGGTGGTAGAACAACATGGAGACAAGAGGATTGGAGTGCCAGAGTCACATAGATATGAGAGGATCAGAGTGGTATAGCAACATAGAGACAAGAGGATTGGAGTGCCAGAGTCACATAGATATGAGAGGATCAGGGTGGTAGAGCAACATGGAGACAAGAGGATCGGAGTGCCAGAGTCACATAGATATGAGAGGATCAGGGTGGTAGAGAAACATGGAGACAAGAGGATTGGAGTGCCAGAGTCACATAGATATGAGAGGATCAGAGTGGTATAGCAACATAGAGACAAGAGAATTGGAGTGCCAGAGTCACATAGATAAGAGAGGATCAGAGTGGTATAGCAACATGGAGACAAGAGGATTGGAGTGTTATAGGAATATAGAGACAAGAGGATTGGAGTGCCAGAGTCACATAGATATGAGAGGATCAGGGTGGTAGAGCAACATGGAGACAAGAGGATTGGAGTGCCAGAGTCACATAGATATGAGAGGATCAGGGTGGTAGAGAAACATGGAGACAAGAGGATTGGAGTGCCAGAGTCACATAGATATGAGAGGATCAGAGTGGTAAAGCAACATGGAGACAAGAGGATTGGAGTGCCAGAGTCACATAGATATGAGAGGATCAGAGTGGTATAGCAACATAGAGACAAGAGGATTGGAGTGCCAGAGTCAAATAGATATGAGAGGATCTGAGTGGTATAGCAACATAGAGACAAGAGGATTGGAGTGTTATAGGAATATAGAGACAAGAGGATCAGAGTCCCAGAGTCACATAGATATGAGAGGATCAGTGGTATAGCAACATGGAGACAAGAGGATTGGAGTGCCAGAGTCACATAGATATGAGAGGATCAGAGTGGTATAGCAACATGGAGACAAGAGGAATGAAGTGTTAAAGGAATATAGAGACAAGAGGATCAGAGTGTTATAGGAACATAGAGACAAGAGGATCGGAGTATATTGGAACATAGAGACAAGAGGATCGGAGTGTTATAGGAATATAGAGACAAGAGGATTGGAGTGCCAGAGTCACATAGATATGAGAGGATCAGAGTGGTATAGCAACATGGAGACAAGAGGATTGGAGTGCCAGAGTCACATAGATATGAGAGGATCAGAGTGGTATAGCAACATGGAGACAAGAAGATTGGAGTGCCAGAGTCACATAGATATGAGAGGATCAGAGTGGTGTAGCAACATGGAGACAAGAGGATTGGAGTGTTATAGGAATATAGAGACAAGAGGATTGGAGTGCCAGAGTCACATAGATATAAGAGGATTAGAGTGGTATAGCAACATGGAGACAAGAGGATCGGAGTGTTATAGGAATATAGAGACAAGAGGATTAGAGTGCCAGAGTCACATAGATATGAGAGGATCAGAGTGGTATAGCAACATAGAGACAAGAGTATCGGAGTGCCAGAGTCACATAGATATGAGAGGATTGGAGTGTTTTAAAAACATAGAGATAAGAGGATCGGAGTGCCAGAGTCACATAGATATGAGAGGATCAGAGTGGTATAGCAACATGGAGACAAGAGGATCGGAGTGCCAGAGTCACATAGATATGAGAGGATCAGAGTGGTATAAAAAGATAGAGACAAGAGGATCGGAGTGCCAGAGTCACATAGATATAAGAGGATCAGAGTGGTATAGCAACATAGAGACAAGAGGATTGGAGTGTTATAGGAAAATAGAGACAAGAGGATCGGAGTGCCAGAGTCACATAGATATGAGAGGATCAGAGTGGTAAAGCAACATAGAGACAAGAGGATCGGAGTGTTATAGAAATATAGAGACAAGAGGATCAGAGTGCCAGAGTCACATAGATATGAGAGGATCAGAGTGGTATAGTAACATAGAGACAAGATGATTGGAGTGTTATAGGAATATAGAGACAGGTGGATTGGAGTGTTATAGGAACATAGAGACAAGAGGATTGGAGTGTTATAGGAATATAGAGACAAGAGGAATGGAGTGTTATAGGAATATAGAGACAAGAGGATTGGAGTGTTATAGGAATACAGAGACAAGAGGATTGTAGTGTTATAGGAATATAGAGACAAGTGTAATGGAGTGTTATAGGAATATAGAGACAAGTGGATTGTAGTGTTATAGGAATATAGAGACAAGAGGATTGGAGTGTTATAGGAATATAGAGACAAGTGGAATGGAGTGTTATAGGAATATAGAGAAAAGTGGATTGTAGTGTTATAGGAATATAGAGACAAGAGGAATGGAGTGTTATAGGAATATAGAGACAAGTGTAATGGAGTGTTATAGGAATATAGAGACAAGTGGATTGTAGTGTTATAGGAATATAGAGACAAGAGGATTGGAGTGTTATAGGAATATAGAGACAAGTGTAATGGAGTGTTATAGGAATATAGAGACAAGTGGATTGTAGTGTTATAGGAATATAGAGACAAGAGGATTGGAGTGTTATAGGAATATAGAGACAAGAGGATTGGAGTGCCAGAGTCACATAGATATGAGAGGATCAGAGTGGTATAGCAACATAGAGACAAGAGGATTGGAGTGTTATAAGAATATAGAGACAAGAGGATTGGAGTGTTATAGGAATATAGAGACAAGAGGATTGGAGTGTTATAGGAATATAGAGACAAGAGGATTGGAGTGCCAGAGTCACATAGATATGAGAGGATCAGAGTGGTATAGCAACATGGAGACAAGAGGATCAGAGTGCCAGAGTCACATAGATATGAGAGGATCAGAGTGCCAGAGTCACATAGATATGAGAGGATCAGAGTGGTATAGCAACATAGAGACAAGAGGATTGGAGTGTTATAAGAATATAGAGACAAGAGGATTGGAGTGTTATAGGAATATAGAGACAAGAGGATTGTAGTGTTATAGGAATATAGAGACAAGAGGATCGGAGTGCCAGAGTCACATAGATATGAGAGGATTAGAGTGGTATAGCAACATGGAGACAAGAGGATCGGAGTGCCAGAGTCACATAGATATGAGAGGATTAGAGTGGTATAGCAACATGGAGACAAGAGGATCGGAGTGCCAGAGTCACATAGATATGAGAGGATTAGAGTGGTATAGCAACATAGAGACAAGAGGAATGGAGTGTTATAGGAATATAGAGACAAGAGGATTGGAGTGTTATAGGAATATAGAGACAAGTGTAATGGAGTGTTGTAGGATCATAGAGACAAGAGGATTGGAGTGTTATAGGAATATAGAGACAAGTGTAATGGAGTGTTATAGGAATATAGAGACAAGAGGATTGTAGTGTTATAGGAATATAGAGACAAGTGTAATGGAGTGTTGTAGGATCATAGAGACAAGAGGATTGGAGTGTTATAGGAATATAGAGACAAGTGTAATGGAGTGTTATAGGAACATAGAGACAAGAGGATCGGAGTGTTATAGGAATATAGAGACAAGTGTAATGGAGTGTTATAGGAATATAGAGACAAGAGGATTGGAGTGCCAGAGTCACATAGATATGAGAGGATCAGAGTGGTATAGCAACATAGAGACAAGAGAATTGGAGTGTTATAGGAATATAGAGACAGGTGGATTGGAGTGTTATAGGAATATAGAGACAAGTGTAATGGAGTGTTGTAGGATCATAGAGACAAGAGGATTGGAGTGTTATAGGAATATAGAGACAAGTGTAATGGAGTGTTGTAGGATCATAGAGACAAGAGGATTGTAGTGTTATAGGAACATAGAGACAAGAGGATCGGAGTCCCAGAGTCACATAGATATGAGAGGATCAGAGTGGTATAGCAACATAGAGACAAGAGGATTGGAGTGTTATAGGAATATAGAGACAAGAGGATTGGAGTGTTATAGGAATATAGAGACAGGAGGATCGGAGTGCCAGAGTCACATAGATATGAGAGGATTAGAGTGGTATAGCAACATAGAGACAAGAGTATCGGAGTGCCAGAGTCACATAGATATGAGAGGATCAGAGTGGTATAGCAACATAGAGACAAGAGGATTGGGGTGTTATAAGAATATAGAGACACGTGGAATGGAGTGTTATAGGAATATAGAGACAAGAGGATTGGAGTGTTATAGGAATATAGAGACAAGAGGATTGGAGTGCCAGAGTCACATAGATATGAGAGGATCAGAGTGGTATAGCAACATGGAGACAAGAGGATCAGAGTACCAGAGTCACATAGATATGAGAGGATCAGAGTGCCAGAGTCACATAGATATGAGAGGATCAGAGTGGTATAGCAACATAGAGACAAGAGGATCGGAGTCCCAGAGTCACATAGATATGAGAGGATCAGAGTTGTATAGCAACATAGAGACAAGAGAATTGGAGTGTTATAGGAATATAGAGACAGGTGGATTGGAGTGTTATAGGAATATAGAGACAAGTGTAATGGAGTGTTGTAGGATCATAGAGACAAGAGGATTGAATTGTTATAGGAATATAGAGACAAGAGGATTGTAGTGTTATAGGAACATAGAGACAAGAGGATCGGAGTCCCAGAGTCACATAGATATGAGAGGATCAGAGTGGTATAGCAACATAGAGACAAGAGGATTGGAGTGTTATAGGAATATAGAGACAAGAGGATCGGAGTGCCAGAGTCACATAGATATGAGAGGATCAGAGTGGTATAGCAACATGGAGACAAGAGGATCGGAGTGCCAGAGTCACATAGATATGAGAGGATCAGAGTGGTATAGCAACATAGAGACAAGAGGATCGGAGTGCCAGAGTCACATAGATATGAGAGGATCAGAGTGGTATAGCAACATAGAGACAAGAGGATTGGAGTGTTATAAGAATATAGAGACAAGAGGATTGGAGTGCCAGAGTCACATAGATATGAGAGGATCAGAGTGGTAAAGCAACATAGAGACAAGAGGATCGGAGTGCCAGAGTCACATAGATATGAGAGGATCAGAGTGGTATAGCAACATAGAGACAAGAGGATTGGAGTGTTATAAGAATATAGAGACAAGAGGATTGGAGTGTTATAGGAATATAGAGACAAGAGGATCGGAGTGCCAGAGTCACATAGATATGAGAGGATTAGAGTGGTATAGCAACATGGAGACAAGAGGATCGGAGTGCCAGAGTCACATAGATATGAGAGGATTAGAGTGGTATAGCAACATGGAGACAAGAGGATCGGAGGTGCCAGAGTCACATAGATATGAGAGGATTAGAGTGGTATAGCAACATGGAGACAAGAGGATCGGAGTGCCAGAGTCACATAGATATGAGAGGATCAGAGTGGTATAGCAACATAGAGACAAGAGGATTGGAGTGTTATAGGAATATAGAGAGACAAGAGGATTGGAGTGCCAGAGTCACATAGATATGAGAGGATCAGAGTGGTATAGCAACATAGAGACAAGAGGATTGGAGTGTTATAGGAATATAGAGAGACAAGAGGATCGAAGTCCCAGAGTCACATAGATATGAGAGGATCAGAGTGGTATAGCAACATGGAGACAAGAGGATTGGAGTGTTATAGGAATATAGAGAGACAAGAGGATCGAAGTCCCAGAGTCACATAGATATGAGAGGATCAGAGTGGTATAGCAACATGGAGACAAGAGAATTGGAGTGTTATAGGAATATAGAGACAGGTGGATTGGAGTGTTATAGGAATATAGAGACAAGTGTAATGGAGTGTTGTAGGATCATAGAGACAAGAGGATTGGAGTGTTATAGGAATATAGAGACAAGTGTAATGGAGTGTTATAGGAACATAGAGACAAGAGGATCGGAGTCCCAGAGTCACATAGATATGAGAGGATCAGAGTGGTATAGCAACATAGAGACAAGAGGATTGGAGTGTTATAGGAATATAGAGACAAGAGGATCGGAGTCCCAGAGTCACATAGATATGAGAGGATCAGAGTGGTATAGCAACATAGAGACAAGTGTAATGGAGTGTTATAGGAATATAGAGACAAGAGGATCGGAGTGCCAGAGTCACATAGATATGTGTTATTATAACTTAGAGAAACGAGTATCAGTGTGACAGAAACATAAATGCAAGAGGATCAGAGTAGGATAGAAACATAGATACGAGAGGATCTGAGTGTTATAGCAACATAGAGGATCAGAGTACTATAGCAACAGAGACAAGAGGATTGGAGTGTTATATTAACTTAGAGAAAAGAGTGTTAGCGTGATAACAACATAAAGACAAGAGGAACGAACAGATAGAGTAGCAAAGAGACAAAGGGAACATTATAGCAGCATAGAGACAATAGGATTAGAATAATATAGCAACATAGACATGAGAGGGTCAGAGTGAGAGAACAGCATAGAGACAAAAGGGTCAGAGTGAGAGAACAGCATAGAGACAAGAGGGTCAGAGTGTTATAGCAATATAGAGACAATAGGGTCAGAGTGTTATAGCAATATAGAGACAAGAGGGTCAGAGTGTTATAGCAATATAGAGACAAGAGGGTCAGAGTGTTATAGCAATATAGAGACAAGAGGGTCAGAGTGTTATAGCAATATAGAGACAAGAGGGTCAGAGTGTTATAGCAATATAGAGACAAGAGGGTCTGAGTACTGTAGCAGCATAGAGACAAGAGGGACAAAGTGGCAGACCAAGCCCCAGAGATGATCTCATACAGTAGACTTTGCTATCATCCATAGACACCTTGGAAAGGAGATACCAAAGAACTAAGAGAGAAAGGTGTCAAGTGATATGATATACCCCTTTAGAAGAAGAAAGACTTCTATCAACTTGAGGTAATCAGAGCATTGCATTTTACCCCATACTATCAAAATTCTGCACAAATGAAATGACAACATGGCAGGAGGTCTTACAGGACCAATCCCCTCCCTTCGGAGACTGGGCCGTAGGGCAGTATTCCAACATGATAACGACCCCAAACACACCTCCAACAGAGACAAGAGGATTGGAGTGTTATATTAACTTAGAGAAAAGAGTGTTAGCGTGATAACAACATAAAGACAAGAGGAACGAACAGATAGAGTAGCAAAGAGACAAAGGGAACATTATAGCAGCATATAGAGACAATAGGATTAGAATAATATAGCAACATAGACATGAGAGGGTCAGAGTGAGAGAACAGCATAGAGACAAAAGGGTCAGAGTGTTATAGCAATATAGAGACAATAGGGTCAGAGTGTTATAGCAATATAGAGACAAGAGGGTCAGAGTGTTATAGCAATATAGAGACAAGAGGGTCAGAGTGTTATAGCAATATAGAGACAAGAGGGTCAGAGTGTTATAGCAATATAGAGACAAGAGGTCTGAGTGTTATAGCAATATAGAGACAAGAGGGTCAGAGTGTTATAGCAATATAGAGACAAGAGGGTCAGAGTGTTATAGCAATATAGAGACAAGAGGGTCAGAGTGTTATAGCAATATAGAGACAAGAGGGTCAGAGTGTTATAGCAATATAGAGACAAGAGGGTCTGAGTACTGTAGCAGCATAGAGACAAGAGGGACAAAGTGGCAGACCAAGCCCCAGAGATGATCTCATACAGTAGACTTTGCTATCATCCATAGACACCTTGGAAAGGAGATACCAAAGAACTAAGAGAGAAAGGTGTCAAGTGATATGATATACCCCTTTAGAAGAAGAAAGACTTCTATCAACTTGAGGTAATCAGAGCATGCATTTTACCCCATACTATCAAAATTCTGCACAAATGAAATGACAACATGGCAGGAGGTCTTACAGGACCAATCCCTCCCTTCGGAGACTGGGCCGTAGGGCAGTATTCCAACATGATAACGACCCCAAACACACCTCCAACAGAGACAAGAGGATTGGAGTGTTATATTAACTTAGAGAAAAGAGTGTTAGCGTGATAACAACATAAAGACAAGAGGAACGAACAGATAGAGTAGCAAAGAGACAAAGGGAACATTATAGCAGCATAGAGACAATAGGATTAGAATAATATAGCAACATAGACATGAGAGGGTCAGAGTGAGAGAACAGCATAGAGACAAAAGGGTCAGAGTGAGAGAACAGCATAGAGACAAGAGGGTCAGAGTGTTATAGCAATATAGAGACAATAGGGTCAGAGTGTTATAGCAATATAGAGACAAGAGGGTCAGAGTGTTATAGCAATATAGAGACAAGAGGGTCAGAGTGTTATAGCAATATAGAGACAAGAGGGTCAGAGTGTTATAGCAATATAGAGACAAGAGGGTCTGAGTGTTATAGCAATATAGAGACAAGAGGGTCAGAGTGTTATAGCAATATAGAGACAAGAGGGTCAGAGTGTTATAGCAATATAGAGACAAGAGGGTCAGAGTGTTATAGCAATATAGAGACAAGAGGGTCAGAGTGTTATAGCAATATAGAGACAAGAGGGTCTGAGTACTGTAGCAGCATAGAGACAAGAGGGACAAAGTGGCAGACCAAGCCCCAGAGATGATCTCATACAGTAGACTTTGCTATCATCCATAGACACCTTGGAAAGGAGATACCAAAGAACTAAGAGAGAAAGGTGTCAAGTGATATGATATACCCCTTTAGAAGAAGAAAGACTTCTATCAACTTGAGGTAATCAGAGCATGCATTTTACCCCATACTATCAAAATTCTGCACAAATGAAATGACAACATGGCAGGAGGTCTTACAGGACCAATCCCCTCCCTTCGGAGACTGGGCCGTAGGGCAGTATTCCAACATGATAACGACCCCAAACACACCTCCAACAGAGACAAGAGGATTGGAGTGTTATATTAACTTAGAGAAAAGAGTGTTAGCGTGATAACAACATAAAGACAAGAGGAACGAACAGATAGAGTAGCAAAGAGACAAAGGGAACATTATAGCAGCATAGAGACAATAGGATTAGAATAATATAGCAACATAGACATGAGAGGGTCAGAGTGAGAGAACAGCATAGAGACAAAAGGGTCAGAGTGTTATAGCAATATAGAGACAATAGGGTCAGAGTGTTTTAGCAATATAGAGACAATAGGGTCAGAGTGTTATAGCAATATAGAGACAAGAGGGTCAGAGTGTTATAGCAATATAGAGACAAGAGGGTCAGAGTGTTATAGCAATATAGAGACAAGAGGGTCAGAGTGTTATAGCAATATAGAGACAAGAGGGTCTGAGTGTTATAGCAATATAGAGACAAGAGGGTCAGAGTGTTATAGCAATATAGAGACAAGAGGGTCAGAGTGTTATAGCAATATAGAGACAATAGGGTCAGAGTGTTATAGCAATATAGAGACAAGAGGGTCAGAGTGTTATAGCAATATAGAGACAAGAGGGTCAGAGTGTTATAGCAATATAGAGACAAGAGGGTCAGAGTGTTATAGCAATATAGAGACAAGAGGGTCTGAGTGTTATAGCAATATAGAGACAAGAGGGTCAGAGTGTTATAGCAATATAGAGACAAGAGGGTCAGAGTGTTATTAGCAATATAGAGACAAGAGGGTCAGAGTGTTATAGCAATATAGAGACAAGAGGGTCAGAGTGTTATAGCAATATAGAGACAAGAGGGTCAGAGTGTTATAGCAATATAGAGACAAGAGGGTCAGAGCGTCTAGCAATATAGAGACAAGAGGGTCAGAGTGTTATAGCAATATAGAGACAAGAGGGTCTGAGTGTTATAGCAATATAGAGACAAGAGGGTCAGAGTGTTATAGCAATATAGAGACAAGGGGTCAGAGTGTTATAGCAATATAGAGACAATAGGGTCAGAGTGTTATAGCAATATAGAGACAAGAGGGTCAGAGTGTTATAGCAATATAGAGACAAGAGGGTCAGAGTGTTATAGCAATATAGAGACAAGAGGGTCAGAGTGTTATAGCAATATAGAGACAAGAGGGTCTGAGTGTTATAGCAATATAGAGACAAGAGGGTCAGAGTGTTATAGCAATATAGAGACAAGAGGGTCAGAGTGTTATAGCAATATAGAGACAAGAGGGTCAGAGTGTTATAGCAATATAGAGACAAGAGGGTCAGAGTGTTATAGCAATATAGAGACAAGAGGGTCAGAGTGTTATAGCAATATAGAGACAAGAGGGTCAGAGCGTCTAGCAATATAGAGACAAGAGGGTCAGAGTGTTATAGCAATATAGAGACAAGAGGGTCTGAGTACTGTAGCAGCATAGAGACAAGAGGAACAAAGTGGCAGACCAAGCCCCAGAGATGATCTCATACAGTAGACTTTGCTATCATCCATAGACACCTTGGAAAGGAGATACCAAAGAACTAAGAGAGAAAGGTGTCAAGTGATATGATATACCCCTTTAGAAGAAGAAAGACTTCTATCAACTTGAGGTAATCAGAGCATGCATTTTACCCCATACTATCAAAATTCTGCACAAATGAAATGACAACATGGCAGGAGGTCTTACAGGACCAATCCCCTCCCTTCGGAGACTGGGCCGTAGGGCAGTATTCCAACATGATAACGACCCCAAACACACCTCCAAGACGACCACTGCCTTGCTAAAGAAGCTGAAGGTGATTGACTGGCCAATCATGTCTCCATACCTAAACCCTATTGAACATCTGGAGGGCAACTTCAAACGAAAGGTGTGAGAGTGCAAGGTCTCTAACATCCACCAGCGCCGTGATGTCATCATGGAGGAGTGGAAGAGGACGCTCTGGTGAACTCCATGCCATTGAGGGTTAAGGCAGTGCTGGAAGTAATGGTGGCCACACAAAATATTGACTTTGGGCCCAATTTGGACATTTCCACTTAGGGGTGTACTCACTTTTGTTGCCAACGGTTTAGACAGTAATGGCTGTGTGTTGAGTTATTTTGAGGGGACAGCAAATTTACACTTATACAGGCTGTACACTTACTACTTTACATTGTAGCAGAGTGTCATATCTTCAGTATTGTCACATGAAAATATATAATAAAATATTTACAAAAATGTGACAGGTGTACTGTATACATATATATATATATATATATATGTATATATATATACATACTATATATATATATATATATATATATATATATATATATACTGTAAAGTGGTTTCCCTTGGTTTTCACTAGACAACAAGCTTGTGCAGATGAATGTCTGTCCTGTTACCCACACAGATTGTTCAGATTGTTCTTATTGCCCTTTAGACTTGTTTCCTAGCTAGCAGCCTACTCCCTTTTGACCTTATAAGGGTGGAGCCAAAAAACTGCTCAACAAGAGGCTGATTCGCTATAATAGTTGTCAGATGTGATCTCCGCAGGTCTTACTCACATGCTGACTCCTGGAAAACCTGGGAAAATGTGCAGCACAGTGGATGGGGCGGGCAAGAGAGGGGTGAGAGGTAGAGATGGGGGAAGGGAGAGAGGGGGAGACACAGAGGGGAAGACAGAATGAAATTTTACCCTAACCTAACCCTACCCCCTAAATCTAGCCCTAATCCTCACCAGTATCCTAGGAAATTGACAAACATATTGGGGGCACCACCCAGTGGCCGCTGACCACCACAGCTGGTGGGCAGAAAACAGGAAAAGTCCTTGGTTTCTTAAAAGAATAATAACAAACAGAGCCAATAACAACATGTCCATGTCCTGGTCTCAATAGCACAACAATACAAGAACAAAACAAAGTGCTCATCCTACCCTAAGGAAATATGTTGGCAAGTTATAAATAGAAAAATAAATATGAATAAGGTAATTCCCTCACCAGATATGTCTTACCACTGCAGTCTTCTGTTTAACGTGTTTCACATTGTCAGCGTGATATAGAGAGGATTACAGTAATAGAGCCATTTAATGCCCAGGCATATAGAGCTGTCACACAGTAACATTAAACATGTGTACTTTTGGTAGCTCACATGTACAGAGGGACCTTATTCACTGGCTTCCCCTCATCCCACTCACCTCTCCATCTTTGCTTTGCTAATGTTGCTGGATAATTGAACTCATCAACCAAAATCAACGGAGGAGCTCGAAGAAAAAGAAAGAAAGAAAACGAGTCTGAGAAAAGTGAGAATTTTTTTTCTGTGTTCTGCGCTAATTGGCAGTGATTTTAATGAGGTTCAGTAAAAGGTCTTTGTTAACTCTTCGCTGTTGCACAGTGGAGCTTCCAAGAAAATGAGTTTCAGTGTTGAGTGACCAGAACGTGCATGGGAGAGCTCAATTACTACATCTAGCACAGACATGCGCTCTCATACTCAAATCCTATCTCTCTCTCATCTCCCCCTCTCTCCTAGCAAGATAGATAGATAGATAGATAGATAGATAGATAGATAGATAGATAGATAGATAGATAGATAGATAGATAGATAGATAGAAATACAGTTAAATAAACAAACAGATGGACGGACAGACAGAGATACAGATAGACAGACAGAGATACAGATAGACAGACAGAGGAACTGACAGATCAATAGATAGATAGATAGAGAGAGATAGACTGGTAAACACAGTTAAATAAACAAACACATTCAAATGGCATAAAAGTGTACGAAAAGTCTGCGTATTAAAAATAATACCTGCAATTGCTTGTAATTAAATATTCATAGTAGAAATGCCTTAAATTATATAAAGAAGTTAGATATATTTTATATTTAAATTACCTGGAAAATGCAGGAAATGGTTTTATTAATAGCAATTACTTAAGATAAGCATGCCCAGTTGAAAAAGGTTAATAGTGTCAGAGACATGTAATTGTTAAGTCTGTGTCATTATACATATGTTTGCCAACTGGGCATACTTATCTATTATTTCACCCCAACTGCTTAAGTAAGGTGCTTTGGAAACAAGCTCTATGTAAGTTTGATTTTAAGCTCAAAGACAGGGTCCTCCATTCTTTTGCAATGTGCTTCATTTCGTTTTTGCCTTGTACTTAATCACTGCGATACGGAATATGTTGGTGTGCTACAAATAAAGGATAATAATAATAATAATAATAATAATAATAACATTTTGATAAAACCATTAGCTGAGACTGTGAATGTTTCAGTTGATTTGTATATAAAATACGTCTAAGTTCTATATCAGTTTCTACTGGACTTTTTAATTACAACAAATTACAATTATGTTTTTCTTTATGTGTACTTTTCATTATTTTGATAACTAGGATCATTTTCATGTCATTTCAATAGAGACAGATAATACATTAGCAGAAGGGCAGTTATCATTAGCAGATACACAAACAAACAAAGCGATGGATACATTAGCAGATACATAGACAGACACAATAAGTGACAGACAGATTTGCAGACAGATTGATAGATAGGCAGATAATAACCATTTATTTGTGTCTGTTTTCCCTCTGCCCAGAGGCCTCTTAAGACATGAAAGCTCTTTATCTGTCAGTAATAACAGTCACACAGCCCCTCTGTGTGCTCGTCTGCAGATTGCAGTCAGTGAGCATCCGGTGTGAGTGACAGCTGGAGCTGCCAATCTGGTGTTTCATCCCCTGCTCCTTGGGTTAATGTTCAGGGATCAGAGAAACTAATTGGGACTTGCTTTCCCCCCTCCCCTGGGAGTCCAGCTCTCCTTCATATTTACAGAGAGATAAATTGAGTCTTGAGAGGGCAGCTCTCCTTCCTTCTCACAGAGAGTTAAATTGGGATTTGCCACCTTCGACTACAGGAGTCTGGTATTCCTTTCTCCTCATAGAAAAATGAATTTGGATTAGGACCCCCTGGGAGTACAGTCCTTAGTGCTCCTCAAAGGGAGATGAATTGGGACGTATCCCCCCTGGGAGTTAGGCTCTCCGTCCTGCTCATGGAGAGATGATCTGCTCAGTGAGGAGGGACATGAATAATTCAGTTAACTACAGACAGCGGCCGCTTGCTCTTATCAGCGGATACCTCTGGCCAGAACAACCCTGATTACATGTGTACTGTGAGCCCACAGACCTCCCTTGCTATGACCCAAACCAGCTCGCCCCACAGTTAGCCATTTAACACAAATTCACTAGAGAGGTCATTAACATGTATATGTCTCTATAGTGTCATGGGTCATTTATTTCCATCAACTCCTATTTACCAGACCTCCCTTGCTATGACCCAAACCAGCTCGCCCTATAGTTAGCCATATAACATAAATTCACTAGAGAGGTCATTTACATGTATATCTCTCTATAGCGTCATTGGTCATTTATTTCCATCAGCTCTTATATACCTGACTTACACACCTCAAGACTCCTCATCCTGTAGTGGTGAGCAACCTCCTATTCCCTTGAGCATAAAATCACATATTTTTACCCATGCATGCAGTCCATTTTATTTAACCGCAATTAGCGTACTTAACAAAAACATAAAAACATAGATTTGAAGGCACAAAAAGAAAAGTAAATGCCAATCTTGTCTACCCATTCTATCTACCACTCTCAGTGGAAGGCAGTTCTTTCTTTCGGTAAGAGTGATACTTGGATTATTATACTATTCTTTTTATTTCTTCACAAAGCAGCCTACCTCTCAATCTCTTAATCTTTTCCCCCACTTTTTTTTATAAAATACAATGAATTTCATAAAAGTTGCTATGTTCTTAACAAAAGTGATAAACATATCGTAGGTCTCTTTTGGGTCCTTCATTAAAACTCCACCACCTATTCACTCATCACTATAGAGCAATACTTAACTTCTCCTCTCTATGGAGCCAACAGGTTCTATCAACTCCATATAAAATGATTACATCATCATCTTTATGTAGAACACATCACCTCCTATCACCTCTCTAAAATCCAATAGCTCCATCACGTCTCTATAGAGCTATCACCTCCATATAAATCCATCCATTTCTATTACTCCTTTATAGACCACTTCACCTTTAATCATCTCTATACAGATTTTGACCTCATATGACCTCTGTATAGACCACTTAACCTCCTGACACTTTCATATTCAGCCTCCCCATCTTATAACATCTCTACGGATCTCCACCTTCCAACATATTTCTTTCACCTTCTATCACCTCACTATAAAACACTTGACCTCATATAACCTTTCCATTGAGCACTCCGCTGCATATCACATCTCCCCTATCACTCTGGGGCCAGGTTATTATAGGATTGTTGTCAGGAGTAGTTTGCGGGATTCCTACATATCTGAGATACCCAGGTGTTTATCTCAGACCTCACAGGGCTTTGTCAATGTCAAAACATGAGACGCCAGTTACACTCTCTCCTGTGACATCCAGATTTGTTCCTTGTCCAGCTCTCCACATTGCAGGGTCAATCCAGGTTGCAGACAGTGTGTCAAATATTCATTGTTCTATTGCGCAGGGGGGCGCTTGTCGTGAAAGCTGCCTCTCACAATATCCCAGCCAGCCAGGAATGAGGGGCCTGTCTCCAGGACCCAGTCCCTGGATTAGAAACGCGCTGCAGGATTATGGATCTACGCGTTTTCAACTTGTCACAACCTGCAGAGGAAGTTGAGCAGTGGAAGATGAATTATTTATTGCTCCCTGTGTCTTTCTCGCTCCAGGCTGAGCTGCCGCGCACAGCATTAAACACCAAGTCACAATACATATTTCATAACTGACCTCGGAGTACAAGGCCTGAGCGACCAGCCTGAGCGCCTGGCCTGAGCCAGAGAATCCCATACACACTGGAGGTGAAGCCGCTTGATCAGAACAGAGACACTAAGCTAATACAAAAGGAAAGGGTTAAATTCCACTGCATCTGCCAGACACAGTCACAGAAACATGCTCAAGTTCACCCTCATGTCCATGCTTACAAGACACGTCTGTCAGAGAGCAAATGAACCAATCAATAACAAGGTGGCATGCACAGACCGATATACACCAGATCATGTCATTTAACATATTATCAAGAGGGAGAACACCTGTACACACTGGATATGACATCTGCGCTCACCTGGGTAGCACACACCTGGGAATATAACATCTGCACACATCTGGGGCATAGCATCTGCAAATCTTAATATAAATTCTCCTTAGCCCTGGGAGCATCTAACCACACCTGCATATACCTGCAACTACATGAACCTAAGAATATAACTTCTGCACACACATGGGTATAACATCTGCACATACCCAAAATAAACCACTGAACATCTGAAAACAGCTGGGAGATCTAGAATACATTCTGCCCTTTGTGGAAGTATAGCATCTGCACACACTTATGTCTAACATCTGCACACAACGTGATATACATTTTGCATACACCTGTATATAACATATGTGTATACTGGAAATATCATCTCCACACAGCTAGGAATATAACATCTGCACACAGTTGGGATCATCCTGTTATCTCCCCGTCAGCACAGTGGCCAGTAGGTTGCTTGACAGTGGCGTAAAAGACTTTGTTGAATTTGTTCTTAGAGTGAGGGTCAGAGTTAGGGTTTATGGTTTGGGTCAAGGTTTATGGTTAGGATTAGGGTTTATGGTTAGGATTAGGGTTTAGGGTAGTGGCAGATGACAGCGTGCCACTACTTTACTATGTAAAGCTTATCACCTGCCACTATCCTAATCCTTAAAACCTAACTATAACCCTAAACTATAACCCTAACCCTAAGAACAAATTAAACAAAATCACATGCAAGACACTGCAAACCACTACAATGGCAGTGAGTTATAGGAAATGTCACACAGCCAGGACAATAATAGACACCTAAGTATATTATCTACATGCCTTTGATTGATTCTGTTCACCTACTGGGTTATAACACCAGGGATATAATATTTGCACACAAATGTATAGCATCTGCACTCACCTAGGATATAATAACTGCACACAAGTGTATAGCATCTGCACTTACCTGGGATATAATATCTGCACACAAATGTATAGCATCTGCACTTAGCTGGGATATAATATCTGCACACAAATGTATAGCATCTGCACTTACCTGGGATATAATATCTGAACACAAGTGTATAGCATCTGCTAACACCTGGGATATAATATCTGAACACAAGTGTATAGCATCTGCGCTCACCTGGGATATAATATCTGCACACAAATGTATAGCATCTGCACTCACCTAGGATATAATAACTGCACACAAGTGTATAGCATCTGCACTTACCTGGGATATAATATCTGCACACAAATGTATAGCATCTGCACTTAGCTGGGATATAATATCTGCACACAAGTGTATAGCATCTGCACTCACCTGGGATATAATATCTGAACACAAGTGTATAGTATATGCACTCACCTGGGATATAATATCTGCACACAAGTGTATAGTATCTGCACTCACCTGGGATATAATATCTGCACACAAGGTTATAGCATCTGCACTCACCTTCAATATATTATCTGCACACAAATGTATAGCATCTGCACTCACCTGGGATATAATATCTGCAGACATGTGTATAGTATCTGCACTCACCTGGGATATAATATCTGCAGACATGTGTATAGTATCTGCACCCACCTGGGATATAATATCTGCAGACGTGTGTATAGCATCTGCACTCACCTGTGTAGTATTCCAACCCTGGGGTCTAATATGTTTGGAGTGGGAGGTTGTTATTTTAGTCCATTGTAATCTTGTTATTCTGGGATTGAAAGACTTGGGTGCCATATTCTAGGAGAGGGATCTTATTCCAGATTTTGAGCCCCTATACATAAAGGTGTATTATACAAACCATCTTCTGTAAGCAAAGTGCAGGGCTAATTAACCCTGTGATAACAAATGCCCTGATTAGCCTATCAAGCTGTGGGTTTAATTAGTATAACGAGGTGTTCCAGCGGTCCCTCCCCTGTGAGATCCCTCCACTCACATAATAATTATCAGTGACAAGCTGTGTTAATATTCATTTAGATAATAGGGCACGTAGAATTGTATACTATGTGTATGCATATTTATTTGCACCATTATGGGTGTAAAATTAAATTGAGTAGAGGAATTACAAAACTGAGTGCCCTGTCCTATACACATTTTTCAAAATGCTCTATATCTATAGCCGTCAGTTTTCCTTGTATTACTGTTAGTTATATGTTGTAGACATGATATATACATGAATTTGCAATGAAGAAGGCAGAAAAGAAAACATAATGGAAAGATATCTATTCCACCTTCACTTTACAGATAACCTTTTCTGTTTCCTTATGTTACCGATATATACAATATATACAATATTAAGCAGAGTGCTGCTATGGTATAATATAGGATCTCTGTATTTTGACTTGTAAAAATAAAACTTCACCTTGACTTTAACCACCCTCAAAATTCCAAGGAACCCAATCAGGGGACTTATTCAAATGCAAGCCTGCAGATTGCGTTGTACAGGCCATATGTCTGAAGGCTTAAAATTTGCTACAATTAAAGAGCGATTCAATTGAACAAGCCCGCAACTTACCTGCCGAAAGCTGAAACCGCAAACCATGCACTCGTATGTGGCATTTCAGAGCGTGATCGTAATCAATTAAGCAAGGCTGTAACTGCCCATTTAGAAACAGCCAATAGAAAATGAGACCATCATCATGACGTCAGTCAAACATAGAGGTTACATTTCAATCAATTAGGTCCGATAAGCGATCAGACTTGCAATCCGGCAATGTACAAAATAATAAAAATGAATGAAGGAAATGTTCTAGTCCATGTGGGTGGCCTGATATGTATTAATTGATTCCCGAGATTGATATAACACCGAAATGACACATAAAAAAAATATATATTTTTGATTGCTGATTTAGGAACTTGAGACTGTTGTGTAATTAATTAAAATGCCTTTCATCGCTTTACCCATTTTTTAAAGTGTAGTATTGATTTTATTTTTGCATTTACAGTGCTACGAACAGGGGTTAAACCCCCTTGCGAGTCCAATCTGGTACCCGTAGGATTTTCTTCTACATTTGACATTTAGGGGTGTGAAAATATTTGCGGGCTTGAGGATTTGTAGCAATTGAGTAAAGATTTGCGATTGTAACGTTTGCGGGCTTGATAAATCAAAAGCTTAAATGGGTTGTAAGTTACGATCTAGACAACCGCAGGGATTTTCAGGGGCTTGCAAAAAGACGCCAATTGAATAGCAAATTAGTTTACGGGCTCCATTACAGCTCCCGTAAACACCAATAGCTCAACTGGATCGAGGCCCAGGTGTCCCATTTTCCTGTAATTTATATAGGGGGCAATATGTAAGCTGTCATACAGGGGCATAGTGGACATAGATATGTGTATATTTTTCTAGTATGCATATATAAATAATACATTTACATGATGTACAGTATAGTGTACTGGGATTTACACCCAATTAGCCTTATCCGTTTTATATGGATTTATATTGAAAACAATACTGCAAAAGTCACAGTGGGTTAGTAATTATTGTAAATGTTAGTATTTATTTACAGTAAAAAAATGCATTAAGAAAAACTTTAACTTTATAAAGTACATGGTATTACCTATAGTTTAAACTATACCTATGTTAACATCCTTTGTGCAGTAATGACTGAAAAGGGTGACCACTAATTATAAAGAATCATGAGTTTAACCTTGGGCGTAGGGCCTACAAAACAAGAAGATATAGGAAAGAGAAGAATACAAGAGAGGCACAAAAGTTAATTTTTATTAGGGAAAGAACAAGGCTCTACCATGTAAAACTAGGACACAAACAGATGCCTGACAGAAAACGAGGAGGCAGCCATATACATCATATCTTCATATACTGAAGCTAAAAAGAGTTTTACATAGATAAATAGTAATTGAGGTCCATCAGGCTCGGTCATTTTGATCTCCTTATCCTTATATTAATAAAGACCTTCCTCAGCCCAAACACTGTCAATTATGTTATTACCTTGAAACGACCTATTCTAGTCATGCCTTTTTCTTATTTAAATATATATATAACCCCCTTTAATGTATTAAATCTGCTTTAATAACCTTCATTTGGGAACCAGTTCCACAATGTGACTGACCTTAGCATGAAGAACCGTTTTCTTTTTTTATTGTGAGATCTTGTTTCTTCTAACCTCCATCGATGACCTCTTGCCTATTGTAAGCCACTTGGCAGGAACAAATTCACTGGACAAAGCCTTTTGTTGACCTGGATGTATTTATATAAGGTAATCCTATCACCGCAAAGGGTATTTTTAAGCCAGTCGCCCTTTATCAGCCTAACATACAATTGACTATCAAAGTTTCTGTAAGGATAAACCTGACAAACTAGCTAAAACTATTACCAAAAACACTCCTCGGGTACCAACCAAAACATGCATATATTCATGAACCCATTGTCTCAAGAAACCCTACTGCTATCAAAGCATCAGAAAGTAAGCTATTACAATATTTATTAGAGTGAAAGAAACTATGATGAACTCTACTGCTATCTGCCAAGCACAGAAGGGGTGGAATAAATATTACTTGGTGCTATAAACCACTTAATGGTGATCCACCACTATAATTAAAAGGAGTTTGGATCCATATAGGCACATTAAATGGATGCATAATAGAGGAGGGTGCATGCTCGCTCAGTCAGTCACAAAACATGTTTTCAGTTATCTACACAACAAGGTCCACAGACTCAGAATCAATCTGTGCTGCAATACACAGACTTTTTCTGCAACCAAATGTTTTAATATGTCTTCAGTGATGATGGTTTCATCCATTTTTAAGAGACAGAACTAGAATTAGGTATTAGAATTAGAATATTATATTTATAATGCGTATGATATTTTCTAAATGACACACTCAATAATAATATTACACAGTGCTGGGAGAGTTTATCACATGTAGATTTCACAGCAAATAACAACAAACATGCACCTACCCATATCTACCCAATTAGCTTGGTGTAATAAAATTATCCTGTGTACACTTTAATTCCTTTAATCCTTTGTACCTAATTATTCCCTTGGACGGCTTTTCCTCCTCTATAACACATTACCCCTAAATCTTACACATTCCAACTTCAAATCCTGATTTATATTTCTTGTATTCCTCTTATTCTGGAACTTACTTGTAACAACCCGCTTTTTGGGGCCAGGGAAAATATTTTTATATTATTTACATCACCATCCCCCACAGAGTCTTTTGTAAATATATTATAAATACCTCCCAGGGTACAAATTATGCAATAATCAAAAAATGGATAGAAAGAAAACCCTTTTCCAGTAGGAGCACACTGACCCAGGGAAATAATCTTTAAAAAATAACTTTTATTCAAACCATTACACATAATAGGTGAATAATGTCACATTTGGGTAGACATAAAGACTAGATGATCAAACATAACAGATACCATCTAGGAAAGGCATATCAAAATACAATCACCTCCCAACTTCCCTACTCTAACCCACTAATGATATATAACTTAGCAAGTAATTCCATGCTTAAACAACCATTGAATATTGAAATTAAAAGCAACACATTGCTACAGTGTACATGTTTTGCATATAGCTTGATCACCACTGCAACATGGCAAAAACAATGCAAGAAAAAAAACAAGGGTGATACTCCCCACATACAAGGGGCCTTTATGGCCCAAAAATGTTCTGTCACAGGCCCTTGGACTCATGGACGTTTTTACAGTTATGTCAAGTGTAATGTTGTGCCTCCGGCCCATTTCAGTGTGTTATTTGGGCCTAACAGGCTCATGGTCATTTTGTTATATTTAAAGCATGTATGTTGTGTTCAGAATATCTTCTAGGATATGACCCTAGGATATAAAGTCCCTTCAGATACTACAAACCTACCTAGTGAAGTGACATTGCACTACCCTATGTAATTGTTGCTACCAAGAGAAAGCAGTTACTTCTAGGGACTTGACATAGAAAATAATAACGACTTATTAATGAGTACTGGTTGAAGAGCTTTATTTCAAGAGTTAGTAGTAAAAGTAGTAATTATTGCACTCTTCACAAGCCACTGTGCAGCAACAATAATGTCCTAAAGTTAACAAATAAGACTACATTGTTGCTCCTTAGAAATTGCAGATTTTGATGAGAAAGAAAAAAAAACATTCCATGTTGCTGCCATCATTGTATTTATTATGCCATGTTGTTAGTATTATTCCATTTTGTTATTTCCCCTGGCAAGTTACTGCATAACAGAGCTATTATTCACATTACCGTATCACCCCCGCCCTGCTATGCCACATCCTGTCAAAGGAACCACGATACAGTAAACAGGACAAAATCTTGTTAATTGCCCCGTTTTGTTCAAATCATGTCAAAAACTGCCAGTGAGATATTATTGCCAGACTTTTAGGCACCTAGGGACAAGCCCATAAATCAAAACCATGTTTATAGTCAAAAGGGCTACTAGGATTGAATGTTTTTGTTTACCCAAGGAAGTAGCTTATGTTGATTAATTGATGTAGTGTTTAAATATGTGTTTGAAAAAATAAAGTTTGTGGCTCTGTTTGGGAACACATAAGCAAGGTGTATTTTCATTCTGTATGGGGACACATAAGAAAGGTTTATTTTCATTCTGGATGGGAACACACAAGCAAGGTGTGCTGTATTCTTGAGGGAAGGCCTTTTCACTGAGCTATTAACCATTGGCATCTTGAATATTTGCTGCAATGCTGATGAGAAGTGGATTGATGAAAGTGAAGCCCACTGAAGAGCAGATTTTACCAGTGATGCTAATTCTGCAATCATGTGTTCCTGATTTCCTGCTGGTGGTCCTGATCCACATGCTGGGTATAGAGAAACCCAAATCGTTAGAACCTTCAGGAGAGAATTGCTGTTGCAGAAGGCAGGAGGTTTGGGATTAATGCAGACCCCCCCTCCCCTGGTTCGTGACAATCTCCCCTCTGTTCTCTAAAATATATATATTTTAAGGTCAATGTCAGGAATAATTATGTGAAGAAGTTAAAATCATTTTGCAGCTTCAACACCCAGTTTACACATTCCAAACCTTTTGTTGCTTGTTAATAGTGAGACTGATTACGAGTGAGAGTGATTAGTGATGTCAAAGAATGGGAGGTGTAAGTCTTTGACAGGTTCCGGCATTGCCTGGGAGCAGAAGGGAGGTAGTAGTGCAGTTGGCACTAGTGCTGCCCAGCACAAATGGGAAAGTATGTGAGTAACAGCTTACTATGCTGGTTGTATCCATACTGAATATAACTGATATTTGTATGTATTGTTTTATAAGAGTTTTTGTGGCAATTTAATCTATACTGCGTGACCTGGTTTATGGAGGTATAATTAAAGTATTATTTGCAAAGACACATAGAAGAGGTCCATGTGGAGCTGAAACAATGCTATAAATGGAACAGGTTATCGCTGAAGGCCTCCTGTGGATAGATGAAAACAATCTGCTTAAGTAGTCTTACGGCATGTTTTGCAGTAAGTTTGAGTAATTGGTTTTATTTGGCCATCTGATCTAGTGATCTTAATTATGTTACCAAATAATGTTATTTAATGGCACCACTGTTTAATTATTTTTTAGTTAATGTGTTTAGTTGCCATTGTATTCTTACTGTAAGTATGTTGTAACCTTTTCAATAAAAAAAACATCTGGTTAAGACATAGGTGGTAGAACTATGTCCTTTTGCTAGATGCTCTTTTTGTGGTTGTCTGATCAGATGAAAGGCTACAAACATTATGCTGGCTGCTCTAGTTTGAAATGGGGAAAGAAGCCTTTTGCACGGATGGAGAGTCATTACTGCAGTCTCAGTGAAGAGTACAAGGGTGCTGAATGCATGGCTAGGAACCATCCCCAAAATCAATCTACATAATCAAACAGCTTGCCTTGGTACATATGAAAGAAGTATAGGAGTTTGTGTGTGGCTATTCCTGTTTTATTTTAATAATAATAATTAATTGTGCTAAATATCATTAAATGCACTTATTTTTTCTTTAGATATACTGTATACTTATTGTCATGATCCCCCTGATCACCAGTCTTTTGAACTCATATGATCTGCCCACAATGATTTGAATTTTGAGGCTGGCTACATAATGACTCCTATCAGGACTGCCTCCTGGAATAAGTGTTGTGGGACTGGGCTCAGTTGTTTTACAGCATGTGTTATTTTATACGTTATGTTGATTACCCTATGTATGTTAATTACTGTATGTTATGATGCATGTTGGTTCATGAAGAGTTAACTGATATAGAATGTGAGGAGGTTATCTGTAACTGACAGCTGAAATTCAGTTAGGTAATCTGTGAGTTATGTAATCCTGTTAGTAATGTCTGCTCTGACTGAATATGAATGCTCCCTGGCTGGAAAAAAATATATATGTGTGTCAGAATCCATAGTGAAGATAATAGATGCCATGGTCCTGTACAACTAGTGTAGTGGATGTTATGATGCCCTTGCATATGAACATTGTCAATGACGTATGGACACATTATCTTATAAAACCACTGCCTTTACCCCGATTCCCGACTGAGATAGCAATAGCTAGGGACATAGACTCGGCACCTAGCTGGGGGAAAAAGACAAGCTGGCACCAAGTCCTTGGAAGTTCCAGAGGCTCATGTGGGGTCAATTAAGGTATTTCAAGGGAGTAGAATTATGATTTGTTCAGGCAATTTTCTTTGATTTTTGGTATGTAAGATTGGTATAAAAAGATGGGAAACTGACGAAAAATTATATTCTTTATCTTGGGACACATATGCATGGTGTGTTTTATTTAAATGAAGTACTGAAAATTAAACTGATGCTGCTATCCTAGAAGAAGGGGATAGAGGTACCTGAATGAGATCTACAAGCCCACTGAAGAGCAGAGTGATCTGATTGCTCCTGCTGATGATCCTGTAAGACCAACATGGCACTGAAAAGCCCCCCTGAGGGAGAATTTCTCTAGCTGAAGGCACGGAGTTTTGGGGGGTGTAAAGCAGACCTCCCTCCTGGGTTGTGAAATATACTTACTGATATTTTGATGACTGCAATAAAGAGGAAATTGGACTTGAGATATCATATAACATGATTTGAAAATGCAGCAGCAAGCTTTTTTTATTGATTTTTGAGGATGTTGGTCTTACCATGACGCCTGGGTTTCAAATCTTGCAAGGAAACACAAAAGCAAATGTCTGTTTGCAATTAAAGAATAGTTGAATACATTTAATAAGTTAATTGATTATGTACACTGAATTTTAAAAACACATTAACCAACCAGGCAGCCAGACTTTCAGGCGCATGCAATGCGCCCGACACATGCGCGCCGACACGCATGTCTGCTGCGCACACCAACAAGCGCCCCCGAAAAATAGCATTCCCGACAATCTTTGCTCCCTATGCCACCTGCTTTCTCCTCTGTACCCCTGGCCCTGTACCCCCAGCCCCTTTCTAGACCTGAGCTGTTCAGAGAGTGCTGGATGCTGAGAGATGAGGCGAGTATTGATTGGGTACTTATACTTTCCAGAGGCTGTCAGTCAGTCATCTCTCAGCATCCAGCACTCTCTGAACGCCTTAGGGTCTAGAGAGGCATGTGTTCAGGGGAGAAGGCAGGGGGATGGGTAACAGGGCCAGGGTACAGAGGAGGGAGCAGGGTAGGGCATGAAACTGAGGTGCAGGTGAGAGGGCTGACCGTAGGGTATAGGGAGCACAGTTGTCAGGGAGCAACTATTTTTCAAAAGCGCTTTTGTGTGGGCGAGCATGAGTCGGCATGCATGCGTCGGGGCGCATTTGGCGTGCGCCTGAAAGCCATGCTACCACACAAACAATGTCTTCAAAAAGAGAATATGGGGGCCAATTAAAGTTGTTTTTACAGTCATTGTAGGTGAATGATAGCTGAGATAAGCTGTTGTTTTAAACCCTTTCAGCCATACATCTGTGTTAGACAGCCAATGTAGCATTTTCGTTACAGTTTAGTATACGTTTCTAAATTTTGAATACTAAGAGAATGAAAAGACTGCAGTAAACGTGTATCTCACTTCTAACTAGCTGCCTATTTAATTGGAATGTCAACCCTGTTACAGAGTTTTGAACCAATCTTGATACAAACACCTATTTGCTCATTCAGGTATAACTCAACATGTTTTTTTTTTTTACAGACAGACATTGATGACCTGTTTTTAATTTAGACTGGCAGTGAAAAGTCACTGATTGCATTTGACTTAAAAGCAGTTAGCTTTCCTGTTCTGAATTCACTCTAACTTACATCACAGAATCCATTGATTATTTTTTTGAAATTTACATTTTTTTCAATAAGGGTTCACCATGATCATTATAGTATATTTCAAACAGACATAATAAAAATACAATACTGAACACCTCTATCCACCATCATACTAGATTAAGATCTTGCCTCAAGCTGTTGTTGCATTTTTTCTCTATTACCTTACCATTGATGTCTTTGATGAATTATTAGAATAAAACTTAATTGATCTAATGAATATCGAGCTACTAGAAAATGCTTGGCCACAGGTAACATCTTGGGTTCATCACTCAAATTAGAGTATATTTCAAACAGACAGATAAAAATACAATACTGAACACCTCTATCCACCATCACACCAGATTAAAGATCTTGCCTCAAGCTGTTGTTGCATTTTTTCTCTATTACCTTACCATTGATGTCATTGATGAACTATTGGAATAAAACTTAACTGATCTAATGAATATCGAGCTACTAGAAAATGCTTGGCCACAGGTAACATCTTGGGTTCATCACCACCAGTTTTACCTTTAAGGGCTTTATGAATTAAAGAATATTGTTGGTTGATTTGTTCCTTGAGCTTTTAAAAAATATTATTTTCCATCTTCCACAAGGCATTTGTTTTTGTTTTTATTATTATTGTTTAATTAATAACTCGCCAACATATTCCGATAATGCTGTACATAAGTTGAGTTCCAGACAAAGATAAATGCAAATTAACACATAGCAAAGCAAGTAGGGCCCTGTCTTTGAGTTTGGAATCCAATGTCCATGGTGCATTCCCCAAAGCAATTGGAGGATTGAAACTCACAGACTTACAACCTAAAGGTATTGTGTGTGGTATAGAGGGAGAGAGATGGTGATGAGCATGTTAGGGTGGAAGTCGATACGCTTCTTTAAAGAGATACATTTTTTGTGAGGTTTTGAATGTTTTGAGGGCAGGAGGATAATCTGGTGGTGCGAGGCCAGGGAGTTCCAGAGAAAATGGGCAGCACGAATAGAAGTCCTGAAGGCGAGAGTGAGAGAGGACCGGTGACAAGAGGTATGTAGAAAGAACCAAGGTCATTAGCCGAATGAGTGAGGGGTGGGTGGGGGAGTATTTGAGAATGAGAGCAGAGATTGTACCGGGGGAGACGTTATTGTTGAGGGCTTTATAAGTTATGGTCATGATTTAAAATGTTATTCTTGAGGCTAAGGGAAGCCGGTGGAGTGATTGACAGAGAGGTGATGCTGAGACTGAACGTTGTGTACGGAAGATGAGTCTAGCATAGGCATTCATAATGGATTGAAGTGGAGATAGTCGGGTGGTAGGTAGCCCAACAAGAAGCAAGTTGCAGTAGTCAAGTTAAGAGATGATGAGAGTGTGTATAAGGATTTTAGTTGTGTTTTGTGTAAGGTAGTGGCAAATTCTGGAGATGTTTTTTAGTTGGAGAAGACAAGATTTAGTTAGTGATTGTATGTGAAGGATGAAAGACAGAGCGGGGTCCAGTAGAACTCCAAGATGTTGTTGTTTACAGTGAGAGAGATGTGAGGAATTGACACTGTGGGAGAGGGAGGGAAGATCAGGAGTTCAGTTTTAGGCATGTTGCGTTTGATATGGTGGGTGGATATCCAAGAGGATATACTAGAGAGGCAGTTGGAGACGTGTGTTAGAAGAGAGCGGGATAGATCTGGTGCTGAGAGGTACATTTGGCTGTCATCTGCATAGAGAAGATACTGAAGCCCGAAAAAGTTTATTAGGGTTTCAAGTGAGGATGTGTAGATGGAGAAGAGGAGGGGTACTTGGGGTACTCCAACAGACAGGGGATGAGGAGAAGAAGAGGTGTCGGAGACAGAGACACTGAATGATCGATTTTGTAGGTATGATGAGAACCACAAGAGAGCAGTGTCTCGAATACCGATGGAGGAGAGTATATGGAGTAGAAGTGGATGGTCGACTGTGTCAAAGGCAGCATAGAGAAGAAGAATTGAAAAGTGACCTTTTGACTTGGCGGTAAACAGGTCATTGGTGACTTTAGCAAGAGCTGTCTCAGTGGAGTGTTGGGGCCGGAAGACGGATTGTAAGGTGTCAAGAATGGAGTTACAGGAAATAAAGATGGTAATGCGGTTATAGACGAGCCGCTCCAGCAGTTTGGAAGCCAGGGGAAGTAGAGAGATAGGGCTGTAGTTAGATGCGACTTCAGAGTCAGATGAATGACTTATTTGCTGGCATAGTTCATCAAGTCTATTACGCCTTTGGTGGGATGTGGATGTTGTTTGCCCATTATATGATACTAGCGACTTGCCCGTCAAAAATTACGGCAATAAAAACTGAAGCCTGGCAATGCTGTTTGCCACACAATGTAAGCCTCTCACCCTCTACTTTACTGGCCTTGTGATGAGCGCCTTTGGCGCTCATCACAGGCTTTGCAATGAGCCCCTTTGGAGCTCATTGCGAGTCTCTCCCTCTGTCTACTTCCTCCTCGTGTCTTATTTCCCCCCTCCTCTCCCTCCCTTGTGTCTCCTTCCACCTCGTCTACCTCCTTTGTATCTCCTGCCCCCCCTGTGTTTTTACCTCCCTCCTCCGTGTCTCTAAACCCCTCCCCTGTGTCTCTTTCCCCCTTCTCCCTCCCATGCATCTCTTCCCCCCCCCTGTGTCTCCCCCAACCCTCCCCTGTGTCTGTTCCCCCCTGGCCTGTGTCTCTTTCCCCCTCCCCCTGTGTCTGTTACGGCCTTCCTCGTGTCTCCATTTCCCTCCCTTGTGTATCTTCCCCCCTGCACTCTCTCCCCTTTGGTCTCTTCCCCCTCCTCTCACTCCCCTGTGTCTCTTCCCCCTCCTCTTTCTGTGCCTCTTCCTCCCTGTCTCTTCCCCCTCACCCTCTGTGTCTCTCCCCACTCTTTGTCTTCCACCCTCTCCCTCTGTGCCTCTTCCCCCGCCTCTCTCTGTGTGTCTCGCCACTGTGTCTCTTCACCCCTTCCTCTGTCCCCCCCCTCTGTGCCTCTTTCCCCCTCTCTCTGTACCTCTTCCCCCCTTTCCCTCTGTGTCTCTTCCTCCCTCACCCTCTGTATCTCTCCCCCCCTGTGTCTCTTCCCCCCTCTCCCTCTGTGCCTCTTCCCCCCTCTCCCTCTGTGCCTGTTCCCCCCTGGCCTGTGTCTCTTTCCCCCTTCCCCCTGTGTCTGTTCCCCCCCCCCCATTTCCCTCCCATGTGTATCTTCCCCTGTTCTCCCTCCCGTGTGTCTTTTCCCCCTCCTCTACCTCCCCGTGTCTCTTTCCCACCTATCCCTCTGTGTCTCTCCCCCCTCCCTCTAAGTCTCTTCCCCACTCTCCCTCTGTGCCTCTTCCCCACTCTCCCTCTGTGCCGTGCCTCTCCCCCCCCTCTTCCCCACTCTCCCTCTTCTCCCCACTCTCCCTCTGTGCCTCTCCCCCCCCCTCTTCCCCACTCTCCCCTCTTGTGCCTCTCCCCCCCCTCTTCCCCACTCTCCCTCTTCCCCACTCTCCCTCTGTGCCTCTCCCCCCCCCTCTTCCCCACTCTCCCTCCCCTCTTCCCCACTCTCCCTCTGTGCCTCTACCCCCCCTCTTCCCCACTCTTCCCCACTCTTTCATCTGCTCTCGGGCCGCGCTGTGCGCAAGCGCGGCTCGCGCCGTGCTCTGCGCATGCGCGGCTCGTGCCGCTCTCTGCGCAAGCGTGGCTCGTGCCGCGCTCTGCGCATGCGCGTCTCGCGACGCGCTCTGCGCAATGCGCAGCAGTTTATCTTTGTCAAACTGCGATTCGTCTGAAGCGTGACGACGAATCGCAGTTAGACAATTATAATATGTGATTCACAAGTGATTTTTAGACTGAAGTAAAAGTGACACAGAAAACGTCTCAGTTATTGCAGAAATTAAAAGAATACATATAAATAAATATAACTACAAATGGCTTTGATAGAACAGAGTCCTTTCTACACCTCACTGGCTAGAGTAGACAATCCTTGGTACCATTTCAACAGATCAAACAGCCACAGACAAAGAATGGGATCCCAGCACCTAGGAAATGAACATGATTATGTCCTAACCAAGAGATATTCTCGTTATAGAACAAGGCACAGAATATTTATAGGGAAATATAATAGTTACATTAGACACTAATACAAAGTAATTAAACAATAGTGACTTTTTAGACATGATCACAAGGGAATGCAATCAGTAGTTTGAAGCTGAAATTAACATTACTTGGTTGGAAGGTAAAGTTAAAGTAATGACAAGACTACATAAAAACTATTTGCATCTCTGCAGAAGAGGTTTCTCATTGTTAAGCGTTGTGTCTGCCTTTGCAAACAGCAACTTGTTTACACATCCATACAAAATGTCACACAATCTAACTTGACTTACGTCAAAATTACATATAACAAAATATACAAACTATCAGACATGCGTTAAAAGTAAACTTTAGGGAGCTTTTAAAGGGTTCCCTAAATAATGGTTATGCAGGGCTTGATAAGACAAAGATCTGTATTAAACTTTACACTGTATTTAATGTATTGATTGCAATTTGTCAGTCATGCCCCAGTCTGTATAAGATCCAGATCTCTCCCACCCTCTGAAATAAGTATTATGGCTGGGGTGGAACTGCCCAGGTGGAGTGTTATCTAAATTGTCATATCAGAGCTGCAGTATGATAGTGGGAGTTGTTTGGAACATGTGTGTGTGCATCCATGATGGCAGCTCATGATTCACCATTGTCTCTATTGACAATGAGCAGTACTCCAGGTCCATTACTCATCCACTAAAAGGTTTTAAGTTTTTTATTTCCCCTGGGTGTCTCAACTCCAGCTGTAATACTTTATTCAGGGATTGTAGAGATCCAGAGCTTATATGACCTAGAGGCATGATTAAAACATAATTAATTGATTAAGTGCAGAGTAAAAGTTTAATAAAGGGTTTTGTCCTATCATGCCCTACCAAATTATTCTTTAGATAGTCCTTTATAACCCCATAAAAGGGTGCTTTAACTTAAACAATGCTCAAAATACAGTAAGGCAACCACCTCTATAGTACACTCAATATACCCAGAACCAAATTTGGTACCATCAGTACAGTGAATCTGTAAGTCCAGCCCAAGGGGATGAAATCACACACCCCTGACTGGCACAGGGTGGTTGATGATTTGGTAATTATTTGAAAAACACAGTGGAGTTGCTAAAAAAATGTGTATTTAATCATACATTGCATACAAAGGTCCTTCCAATCCCTTAATGACTTTATTTTACTTGATTAATGTCTCATGGTGGTGGGGGAGTGTGTGTGTGTGGGGGGGGGGGGGGGGGGATTTTACTAATTGAGCATCTAATAACGACATTTAAACTCTCAGTATTATTATTCTTGCATTTAGGCACGCTCTGGTTGCTTATCTTAGTATTCTGTTTTGAAGAACACAATTTAATAATATGTTTTTTTACAATTTCTAAATAAATAATCAAATGCAGCCTTTGATATTTAAGTCTTGTATACAATTATTATTTAATTGCAGCAGACATTTTGCCTTTTTGTTCCTGGCAAGATTTCAAATCCAGGTGCAATGGAAGGATTCTGATAAGATGCTCAATTCTGTCAAAAGACTGGCACTGTATTGTATATAGTCACTTGACAATAGAAATCAATACAAATAGTAAGACACATTTAGATATCCCTCCCCCTCCAGCAACTGGGACTGGTATTTGGATATCATCATCCTAATAAAACCTATTTTCGGAGATTTTAGTATTTGCAAAACCCCCAGAAATGACAACTTCTCTCTTATACATGTAACCTTCACCAAAGTGCCATGGATGCCTCCAGAGTCCAGCAGGCATATAAAACTCTATTTTTGTCTAAAATCTAATTTTATGATATTTTTCTACCTAATTACACTCGGTCATAATCAAGCTTTTCAAACATAAATCATTGTATGATAATAGTATGATAATAGTGGTTAATTTTTCAGTTAGTGCCCAAACAAGGGTTACTTGTTGCTTGTGTCCTTTGATTCTTTTCCCTCAGGATTTAATTGGTACGGAAATAACACATTTTCTATCATGCTTTTAAACAAGCAGATTACAAAAGTTTTTGTGTGTAAAAATGTTGAATTTTTTTTAATAATCTTTTTACAAACTGCTTTTGAAACAAGTCAGGACCTTCTTTTGTATTACTCTAGTTATTATTATTATTATTTACACCCTCTAGTGGCAAAAGGTAATAACGCTAAAAAAGTGGTGGTCCGGGCTATTATTTCAGAAAGCAGTTTTAAGCATTTTTTAACTCTTACTGCACTAATTTTCCATGCAAACAAAACTTTTTTTTTATGTTTAAAACCTGCTCCTTTAAACTAATTATAGCTAATTTGTGGTTTCAGTGTTCTTTAAAAGGGTCAAATCTATTCCCACATTACAGGGAGAATTTTTTATACTAAGCTGACATTATATATTTATAGTGTTTGGCTCTTAACATACATTAGTAGTTCATATATGTCTGTGTGGTATGACCCCTGTGTAATGTTTTATGGATTATATATTGGCACATTGCCTAAAGACAAATTATTTATAATTATTCCTGGAAGGTGAATGCACCTACATATCTGGGCCCTCTGAAATTAGGTCCTTATGGTAACATACTTTCTTCACATTTTAAAGCTACTTTTGCATTTATATAATTATTTATCAGAGCCTAACATAGCACAATGATCGTTTTTTTTCTATATGGACTTTTGAATAAGTAACCTTGATAACGGAAAAAAAAATGTTTTAGAAACAAAAACAAACACCCTTTACATTTTAACTTACCGTTATTCTTTACTTTAAGGTTCCATATTCTTGTCTCAGTTGATTCTGTCCGCTATCTTCTTATGGCAGTGTGCCCAGTAGTCCTGTTGAAAGAACTGGAGGCTTTAGATGCCACATTACGCAAATAGAAATGTTCTCTCTATTCAAAATATCTTCCCACCTCGGGAGGCTCATCAGTAGAAACTAAAATGGTAGATTCAGGAGTATACCAATATGCAAATGTAATAAGTTGGAACTGTATTATTATTTTGTTACATTCTGAAATATTTTCACACATAGTTAAAAAAAAAAAGAAGCCTATTTCAAATGTAAGACAACAGTGGCCCTTTAACTAACATTATGTCCTTGCTCCTAAGGGTTAATTCTGCCAAATTCTGGACGATCATGTTTTTAAGTGAAGCTGGTGGTTACTCTATAACTGTACAGTATGTATGTATATTTACAATTATATATATATGATTTTATTTATATATACAGCATTTATACATGTTTATACACGCACAACAAGTATATCTATGTGTATGTATTCTTTGTACATATTTCTATACCTACCTGCATGTATATGTGGGTATTTATGTCCCTCCAAAATTTAATTTCCACCAATTTCTCCCCCTCTTCCCACTGTCTCCCTCCATGCTCAGTCTCACTCACTACACTGGCAGCTCTGTGAGAGATTCCACGTCTCAGATGGAATAAGTCAGCAGTGCCAGAGATTAGTTAATGACCTGTCAGAGCCGCTGAGACAAGCCAAATATCCAAAGCCTGCTCCAGAGGTTAAACGCAGAGTGCGGAGCATCTGGGGATGTCTAATATTGTACGCCCCCCCATGAGACTTTAGAACATGCTCCCCAGAAAAGTTCTTCTCCAGTCTATCTCCCCAAATCTTTGCCACAGTCCTCCAAAAATGTCTGTTTCTTCCCCAAAGAATCTGATCAGCTGCCTTCTAAGCTCTCTTTAGCTGCCATTCGATAGATGTAGTAATTTGTCCCTCTCAGATCTTTGCTTTTAATCCCTTTTCTTAAACTCTTCCTCATAATCATGCAGCCCCCTTCAAATTGTACCATTCTCTCACAGTATTGAAGCTCACTCTCAGTTATATAGTTCACTTGTAGTAGAAAAGCTCGCTCTTCTACGTATACAGTTCCCCAAGTCATGCAGTTCTATATTACTCATCCTACTCCCTTCTACTCATTCAGTCCCCTCTTACTCATGTAGTCCTCTCCAAGTCATGCAGTCCCCTCTTACGGCCTTCTACTCATGCAGTCCCCTCGGACTCATTTTGTCCTCTCCAAGTTATGCAGTCCACCCATTATACTCATGCAGTCCCCTCTTACTCATGTTGACCTCCCCAAGTTATGCAGTCCACACATTATACTCATGCAGTCCCCTCTTACTCATGTTGACCTCCCCAAGTTATGCAGTCCACACATTATACTCATGCAGTCCCCTCTTACTCATGTTGACCTCCCCAAGTTATGCAGTCCACACATTATACTCATGCAGTACCTTCTTCCTCATGTTGTCCTCTCCAAGTTATGCAGTCCACACATTATACTCATGCAGTCCTTTCTTACTCATGTTGTCCTCTCCAAGTCATGCAGTCCACCCTCCTAATCATGCAATCTTCCTTCTAGTCATTTATGCCCTCAGCACATGCAGTCCCCTTCTAATCATGCAGTCCACCCCTTATACTCATGCAGTCCCCTCTTACTCATGTTGTCCTCTCCAAGTCATGCAGTCCACCCCTCCTACTCATGCAGTCCCTTCTTACTCATATAGCCCCTCCTACTCATGCAGTCCCCTCTTACTCATGCAGTCCCCTCTTACTCATATAGTCCCTCCTACTCATGCAGTCCCTCCTACGCATGCAGCCCCCTCCTACTCATGGAGTCCCCTCTTACTCATTCAGTCCCCTCCTAATCACGCAGTCCCTTCTTACTCATGTAGTCCCTCCTACTCATGTTGTCCCGTCTTACTCATGTAGTCCCTCCTACTCATGCAGTCCGCTCTTACTCATATAGTCCCTCCTAATCATGCAGTCCCCTCTTACTCATGAAGTACCTTCTTCATCATGTTGTCCCCTCTTACTCATGTAGTCCCTCTTACTCATGCAGTAATGTCTTACTCATGTAGTCCCTCCTACTCATGCAGTCTCCTCTTACTCATGTAGTCCCTCTTACTCACGCAGTCCCCTCTTACTCATGTAGTCCCCTCTTACTCATGTAGTCCCTTCTACTCACGCAGTCTCCTTTTACTAATATAGTCCCTCCTATCCATGCAATCCTCTCTTACTCATGCAGTCCCCTCCTAATCACGCAGTCCCCTCCTAATCATGTAGTCCCTCTTACTCATGCAGTCCCCTCCTAATCACGCAGTCCCCTCCTAATCATGTAGTCCCTCTTACTCATGCAGTCCCCTCTTACTCATGTAGTCCCTCCTACTCATGTAGTCCCTCATACTCATGCAGTCTCCTCCTAATCACGCAGTCTCCACCTAATCATGTAGTACCTCTTACTCATGCAGTCCCCCCTTACTCATGTAGTCCCTCCTACTCATGTAGTCCCTCCAACTCATGCAGTCCCCTCCTAATCATGCAGTCCCCTCCTAATCATGCAGTCCCCTCTTACTCACATGGTCCCTCCTACTAATGTAGTCCCTCTTACTCATGTAGTCCCTCCTACTCATGCAGTCCCCTCTTACTCATGTAGTCCCTCCTACTCATGTAGTCCCTCCTATTCATGCAGTCCCCTCTTACTCATGTAGTCCCCCCTACTCATGTAGTCCCCTCTTACTCATGTAGTCCCTCCTACTCATGCAGTCTCCTCCTACTCATGCAATCCCCTCTTACTCATGTAGTCCCTCCGACACATGCAGTCCCCTCTTATTCATGTAGTCCCTCCTACTCATGCAGTCCCCTCTTACTCATGTAGTCCCTTCTACTCATGTAGTCCCTTCTACTCATGCAGTCCCTTCTACTCATGCAGTCCCCTCTTACTCATGTTGTCCCTCCTACACATGCAGTTCCCTCTTACTCATGTAGTCCCTCCTACTCATGCAGTCCCCTCTTACTCATGCAGTTCCCTCTTACTCATGTAGTCCCTTGTACTCATGCAGTCCCCTCTTACTTATGTAGTCCCTCCTACTCATGCAGTCTCCTCCTAATCATGCAGTCCCCTCTTACTCATGTGGTCCCTCCTAGTTATGTAGTCCCTCTTACTCATGTAGTCCCTCCTACTCATGCAGTCCCCTCTTACTCATGTAGTCCCTCCTTCTCATGTAGTCCCTCTTACTCATGTAGTCCCTCCTGCTCATGTAGTCCCTTCTACTCATGCAGTCCCCTCTTACTCATGTAGTCCCTCCTACTCATGCAGTTCCCTCTTACTCATGTAGTCCCTCCTACTCATGCAGTCCCCTCTTACTCATGCAGTTCCCTCTTACTCATGTAGTCCCTTGTACTCATGCAGTCCCCTCTTACTTATGTAGTCCCTCCTACTCATGCAGTCTCCTCCTAATCATGCAGTCCCCTCTTACTCATGTAGTCCCTCCTTCTCATGTAGTCCCTCTTACTCATGTAGTCCCTCCTGCTCATGTAGTCCCCTCTTACTCATGCAGTTCCCTCTTACTCATGTAGTCCCTTGTACTCATGCAGTCCCCTCTTACTTATGTAGTCCCTCCTACTCATGCAGTCTCCTCCTAATCATGCAGTCCCCTCTTACTCATGTGGTCCCTCCTAGTTATGTAGTCCCTCTTACTCATGTAGTCCCTCCTACTCATGCAGTCCCCTCTTACTCATGCAGTCCCCTCTTACTCATGTAGTCCTCTCCAAGTCATGCAGTCCCCTCTTACCACCTTCTACTCATGCAGTCCCCTCGGACTCATTTTGTCCTCTCCAAGTTATGCAGTCCACCCATTATACTCATGCAGTCCCCTCTTACTCACGTTGACCTCCCCAAGTTATGCAGTCCACACATTATACTCATGCAGTCCCCTCTTACTCATGTTGACCTCCCCAAGTTATGCAGTCCACACATTATACTCATGCAGTACCTTCTTCCTCATGTTGTCCTCTCCAAGTTATGCAGTCCACACATTATACTCATGCAGTCCTTTCTTACTCATGTTGTCCTCTCCAAGTCATGCAGTCCACCCTCCTAATCATGCAATCTTCCTTCTAGTCATTTATGCCCTCAGCACATGCAGTCCCCTTCTAATCATGCAGTCCACCCCTTATACTCATGCAGTCCCCTCTTACTCATGTTGTCCTCTCCAAGTCATGCAGTCCACCCCTCCTACTCATGCAGTCCCTTCTTACTCATATAGCCCCTCCTACTCATGCAGTCCCCTCTTACTCATGCAGTCCCCTCTTACTCATATAGTCCCTCCTACTCATGCAGTCCCTCCTACGCATGCAGCCCCCTCCTACTCATGGAGTCCCCTCTTACTCATTCAGTCCCCTCCTAATCATGCAGTCCCTTCTTACTCATGTAGTCCCTCCTACTCATGTTGTCCCCTCTTACTCATGTAGTCCCTCCTACTCATGCAGTCCGCTCTTACTCATATAGTCCCTCCTAATCATGCAGTCCCCTCTTACTCATGAAGTACCTTCTTCATCATGTTGTCCCCTCTTACTCATGTAGTCCCTCTTACTCATGCAGTAATGTCTTACTCATGTAGTCCCTCCAACTCATGCAGTCTCCTCTTACTCATGTAGTCCCTCTTACTCACGCAGTCCCCTCTTACTCATGTAGTCCCCTCTTACTCATGTAGTCCCTTCTACTCACGCAGTCTCCTTTTACTAATATAGTCCCTCCTATCCATGCAATCCTCTCTTACTCATGCAGTCCCCTCCTAATCACGCAGTCCCCTCCTAATCATGTAGTCCCTCTTACTCATGCAGTCCCCTCTTACTCATGTAGTCCCTCCTACTCATGTAGTCCCTCATACTCATGCAGTCTCCTCCTAATCACGCAGTCTCCACCTAATCATGTAGTACCTCTTACTCATGCAGTCCCCCCTTACTCATGTAGTCCCTCCTACTCATGTAGTCCCTCCAACTCATGCAGTCCCCTCCTAATCATGCAGTCCCCTCCTAATCATGCAGTCCCCTCTTACTCACGTGGTCCCTCCTACTAATGTAGTCCCTCTTACTCATGTAGTCCCTCCTACTCATGCAGTCCCCTCTTACTCATGTAGTCCCTCCTACTCATGTAGTCCCTCCTATTCATGCAGTCCCCTCTTACTCATGTAGTCCCCCCTACTCATGTAGTCCCCTCTTACTCATGTAGTCCCTCCTACTCATGCAGTCTCCTCCTACTCATGCAATCCCCTCTTACTCATGTAGTCCCTCCGACACATGCAGTCCCCTCTTATTCATGTAGTCCCTCCTACTCATGCAGTCCCCTCCTACTCATGTAGTCCCTTCTACTCATGTAGTCCCTTCTACTCATGTAGTCCCTTCTACTCATGCAGTCCCTTCTACTCATGCAGTCCCCTCTTACTCATGTAGTCCCTCCTACACATGCAGTTCCCTCTTACTCATGTAGTCCCTCCTACTCATGCAGTCCCCTCTTACTCATGTAGTCCCTCCTTCTCATGTAGTCCCTCTTACTCATGTAGTCCCTCCTGCTCATGTAGTCCCTTCTACTCATGCAGTCCCCTCTTACTCATGTAGTCCCTCCTACTCATGCAGTTCCCTCTTACTCATGTAGTCCCTCCTACTCATGCAGTCCCCTCTTACTCATGCAGTTCCCTCTTACTCATGTAGTCCCTTGTACTCATGCAGTCCCCTCTTACTTATGTAGTCCCTCCTACTCATGCAGTCTCCTCCTAATCATGCAGTCCCCTCTTACTCACGTGGTCCCTCCTAGTTATGTAGTCCCTCTTACTCATGTAGTCCCTCCTACTCATGCAGTCCCCTCTTACTCATGCAGTCCCCTCTTACTCACGTAGTCCCTCCTACTCATGTAGTCCCTCCTACTCATACAGTCCCCTCTTACTCATGCAGTCCCCTCCTACTCATGCAGTCCCCTCTTACTCATGTAGTCCCTCCTGCTCATGTAGTCCCTTCTACTCATGTAGTCCCTTCTACTGATGCAGTCCCCTCTTACTCATGTACTCCCTCCTACTCATGCAGTCCCCTCTTACTCATGTAGTCCCTCCTACTCATGTAGTCCCTCTTACTCATGCAGTCCCCTCCTAATCACGCAGTCCCCTCCTAATCATGAAGTACCTCTTACTCATGCAGTCCCCCCTTACTCATGTAGTCCCTCCTACTCATGCAGTCCCCTCTTACTCATGTAGTCCCTCCTACTCATGTAGTCCCTCCTATTCATGCAGTCCCCTCTTACTCATGTAGTCCCCTCTTACTCACGTGGTCCCTCCTAATAATGTAGTCACCCCTACTCATGTAGTCCCTCCGACACATGCAGTCCCCTCTTATTCATGTAGTCCCTCCTACTCATGCAGTCCCCTCTTACTCATGTAGTCCCTCCTACTCATGCAGTTCCCTCTTACTCATGTAGTCCCTCCTACTCATGCAGTCCCTCTTACTCATGTAGTCCCTCCTACTCATGTAGTCCCTCTTACTCATGTAGTCCCTCCTGCTCATGTAGTCCCTTCTACTCATGTAGTCCCTTCTACTCATGCAGTTCCCTCTTACTCATGTAGTCCCTCTTACTCATGCAGTCCCCTCTTACTCATGCAGTTCCCTCTTACTCATGTAGTCCCTCCTACTCATGCAGTCTCCTCCTAATCATGCAGTCCCCTCTTACTCATGTGGTCCCTCCTAGTAATGTAGTCCCTCTTACTCATGTAGTCCCTCCTACTCATGCAGTCCCCTCTTACTCATGCAGTCCCCTCTTACTCATGCAGTCCCCTCTTACTCATGTAGTCCCTCCTACTCATGTAGTCCCTCCTACTCATGCAGTCCCCTCTTACTCATGCAGTCCCCTCCTACTCATGCAGTCCCCTCCTACTCATGCAGTCCCCTCTTACTCATTTAGTCCCTCCTGCTCATGTAGTCCCTTCTACTCATGTAGTCCCTTCTACTCATGCAGTCCCCTCTTACTCATGTACTCCCTCCTACGCATGCAGTTCCCTCTTACTCATGTAGTCCCTCCTACTCATGCAGTCCCCTCTTACTCATGCAGTTCCCTCCTACTCATGTACTCCCTCCTACTCATGCAGTCCCCTCTTACTCATGCAGTTCCCTCCTACTCATGTAGTCCCTCCTCCTCATGCAGTCCCCTCTTACTCATGCAGTTCCCTCTTACTCATGTAGTCCCTCCTACTCATGCAGTCCCCTCTTACTCATGTAGTCCCTCCTACTCATGCAGTCTCCTCCTAATCATGCAGTCCTCTCTTACTCATGTGGTCTCTCCTAGTAATGTAGTCCCTCTTACTCATGTAGTCCCTCCTACTCATGCAGTCCCCTCTTACTCATGCAGTCCCCTCTTACTCATGTAGTCCCTCCTACTCATGTAGTCCCTCCTACTCATGCAGTCCCCTCTTACTCATGCAGTCCCCTCTTACTCATGTAGTCCCTCCTACTCATGCAGTCCCCTCCTACTCATGCAGTCCCCTCTTACTCATGTAGTCCCTCCTACTCATGCAGTCTCCTTTTACTCATGCAGTCTCCTCTTACTCATGTTATCCCCTCCTACTCATGTTATCCTCTCCTAGTCATGCAGCCCCATCAAGGTTACATAGCCATCACTAATCATACAGCTACCACTAGCCACGCAATCCTACTTCGGTGTCACATAGCCCTCTCCTGCTTATGCAGTCCTCCCCTCCTAGTTATCCACCCCCCAATTTAATTATAAAGCCCTCCCCTGCTAGTAATAAATACTTTTAATCATGCAGTCCTCTTCTCCAAGTCATTCAATCCCCCCTCATGGCCATACAGTTCTCCTCTCCTATTTGTTTTGTCTCCCTCCTAGTAATGCAGTCCCTTATCCTAGTCATCCACCCCCATAATGATGTAATCCTCCCATCCTAGTCATGCACTCTCCTTCCTAATCACACATTCCCATCCTGATTATACACGTCTCCATAGTCTTGCAGGTCCTTTGGGTCCCTGTGTTTTTCTCGCCCTTTCCCCAGTGGCCGTGCTTTCCTTTATCGGTGGGGGTTGGGCTGCTTTGAGCGGCTCTGAGAGTTATTGAAGGAAATCGATGTGTTTGTCTGCAGGTGAGATCTGTTCAAACAGCAAGTTACACAGGAGAGGCTGCTATTGGCATAAAGCTGTGGCACTGTGCATCAATATCCTGCTGGAGCGTGGAACTCTGTGAGGGGTCTGCAGTAACAGAAATATTGACTTTATTGCCCCAACATTTTTATACCCAAACATTAAACATAATCTACAAGTAAACTAAATGTGTGATGATCAACCCCAACCATAAACATGTGCCCCTTACCTAAGTAAATATCTCTACCTCCCATTACAAAATAATGCTAAACTTTAGTCTAGATTACCCACTACAGACCATACTGTACCACCTTAAAGGGCAGGGAAAGTGTTTTTAAAAAGTTAAAATCTATTTTTAGTTCACCATTAATTGACATAAAAAAATAAAAAAATTATATATATATATATATATATATATATATATATATATATATATATATTCATTCAGCAGCAAAGAAAGGCTTTAGCATGAAAGGATCTATCCCTCTTTGCCTGCGCATTTCTTCTGCAGCACTGCAGTTACAGGTGCCATCCGCCAGTGGGCGCTGTCAGTTTTCGTGCACCGTCAAGTTCCAGGGAAGGCAAAGAACTATTCTCCCCTCCGATGTGGCGCTACTCGACAGCGCTGAATCGATAGCGAGACCATCGCTATGTTCGGCACGGGCACTCGGCCCCACAGGGCCTCGGGCACTCCTCTCATAACTCAAGGCCTCTTCTGTCAGTGCGCCTTACATACTATTTTCAGCAGAATCCGAAAATCGGGAGCGCCATCTGACGGCCGGCGGCGGAACTGCAGCTGTCAGATTTTGCAATGGTGAAGAGGTAAAGGACCGCATGAAAAAATAATAAAAAAATTGACTTCCTCTCCTGCCTGTAGGAGAAAAGGGGTTATGGCTGCAATCCCATAATCCTGCCTGTCCAAAATGAGCATGTTCCCAGTAATCTGGCCTGCAAAATTAATTAAAATTGTGTTAATTGCAATGGTCTACATACTATTATCTAGATCAATGGTTCCCAAACCTCTCCTCAAGACAGACAGACCATGATTTAAGTGAAACACTGTGTGAACAAAGGTGAGGCAACTAGTATTCAACTGGTGGTGGAGCTTTAAATTGCTTCACCTGTCTTTTCACACAGTGATTCACCTAAATCATGTCCTGTCTAGAGGGTCCAGAGGAGAGGTTTGAGAACCATTGATATAGATCACAGTAAGGGAGGCAGGAGTAGAGTGACTCAGTGCTATGTTGGAGATGAACATTCTTAAATTATTATTTTTTGCTAAAGCCTTTCTTAGCTATTGATTGCGCGTGTATTTTTAGTAAAAATGAAGGGTGAACTAAGAAACAGATGTAACTTAGAAGTGCAAATACTGGCCCTTAGTACCAGTGGGTCGTGCGCCAACAACATTTGCCACTTTCAATGCCCTCATGTAAATTCAAGGGAATATTATTATTGATCTATATAAAATGGCCCAGTAAATCAGTGTAAACAGGTTGCACATAATCCAACGTATTATACGAGGTACTGCGCACAACACACTGAGAGCCATACTAGTCAGCATATTATAAGGTTGCTGAAAGTACACGAGACAAATTATCATAATTTGTAGAGAAAACACTTGAGATAACACATTATAAAGTATACATAAAGGACATGAGCCAGCACATTATAAGGTGTAAAGAAAGTGCACGAGACAGCATATTATTTATTCTACATTATTACATAAAGAAACGTTCATTTACGAGATATAATTAGAGATACAAAGACAGTCATAGACATTCAGACAAAAACAAAGAGACAGAGAGCAAGTGAGAGAATAGCACACAGAGAGATGGCTCTGTCTCTAGATTCACTGAGCATTGCAGGGGCTGTGATGGTATTCACTGAAGGCTGAGATGGTCATTTCCTTGTGGATTGACCCCTCTGTCTGTCAGTATTCTCCTCAGTCTGTCTGTCTGTGACGCATGGCAGGCTCCAGGTCCCTTCACTTCTCTGTCAATAATCAGATTATCTGATCGGGGAGCAGAGTGATTAGACATTCATTGCCTGGTAGTAAAGTTTATGGAAACCCATAAAAATCACTTTATGAATATAATAAAATATCAGACGCCAGCGTAACAATATCAGCAATGGAACCAAGTAATTTCGAGAGTCTATAAATGTGTGCTGGCTGGAAGGTAATGAGCCCCCCTCCCCCAGCGCGGGGGGACTCAGGAGGAGATATGAGACATGGAGTCTGTCCCTCTTCTCCAAAGGATGACACAGTGATATAGACAGCAGGGAGCATTGGGATCCGTACCTCTCTCCACAGGGTTACACAGACAGGAGGGGATTATGAGTTATGGAAACTGTCCCTACAGATTTTTGCCCCCAGACAATGATTCCTCAGGTGTCACCCACCTAGCTATGTATATTAATATTGAAGCTTTTATTATTACACAAAATACTAATCAAGTGATATAGACATTTAATGTACAAGACCAGATTTACGTTTTTTATATATTAGCCCCAAAAACATATTTAGAGCTGAAGGCAAACTATGTAAATACAGTGAAATATTTACATATAACTATGTGTGTATATGTGTGTATATAATTATATACTCATTTGCATGTCGACACCAAGAATAACCAGAATGCAATGGACATATTTTATTAGTTCAGACATTTTTTAGATATGGAGATTTATCTACAGATGTACACACACATCTCTATATATCTAAAAATATAAGGATATTTGTTCTGCTATGAATAAGTTAATGAAGTTGGAACACTTCATTAACCCTTTATTTTTCTGTAGGCTGAAGTATTATGCCCTGCTAATCACAATCTAGACAAATACATTGTTAAAAGATTACCCACAGAATTAGCAAATGCTTAATTCAGTTTTTTCATTTCAAGGGCTATTCTGATGTTTGCACTGGCAGATATGGGGTTAAAGAATAATTCATATTTTGTAAATAACTTTCCACATGACTTGGGGACTCTCCAAATGTATCCTATCCAACTTTTTCCAACTTCATGGTGCCTGATCTCAGCTCTGTGATCTTCCCTAGAAGACTTTGTTACTGACCTTGGAATGCTGGACGTATATATGTATATTATTTTTTAGCCTAGTAGAATATTGCACTTTAGTGCATTAATACCAGAGATGCTGCAATGTCAAATATTGACTAAGAGGCAAACAATGTCTTCAAAATACTTTATTAGGTCTGATCAACAATTTTCCTCTATTATTATTATCACTTATTTATATAGCACCAATGTATTTCGTAGCGCTGGGGTACTGTAAACCATTGGTGTGACAATACATAATATAACAGACTGACACAAAGAAGTTGATGACCATGCCCTTGAGCTAACAATTACAGTATACACAACACTTTTGCCAAGTGCTTTGCAAGATTGAGAGCTTGCAAACTTATAGACTAAAGGAGTAATGAAACAGAAGGTGAAGGAATTAAAAGGAAGTATCAAGGGCTTGACAGTATACATTTAACGGCTGGTATACATTTCTAGTTTGCTGTGGGGTGTTTCAATTGGCTAAAGTGAAGTTAATTATAGAAATAGTGTGAGAGAAATTGAACATAAATTGGAGGTAAAAGGAAAATTGAAAAAAGAGTAGAGTGTTAATTAGTGATTAAGTCTGTGGGTGTAGCTGCTGTGAGATATGGAGGTGATAGTGCAGAAACCTGCACTATGAAGTAGCACAAATCATAAGTAGGTAGGTGAGTGTGGCCAGGTTAGGTGGGAGGACATATTAGATTTAATGCAGAGGCAGCAGAGAAGGTGGTGGTGTGTGAGGCTCAAGGCCTGGAGGTAAAAGAAACGCAGGTGAATGGAACTAGAAAGTCAGTTGGTGAGTGCCTTTGCTTAGCTGAATGGTATAGGCCCAGTCCCTGCACAAGTGACGACTTGGGTCCTAGAGGTGAATGGAACTGGAAATCCAGTTGGTAGCAGCACTTCTTCTAAACAAAGTAGCCCTCAGGAGCTCCTACCATGTATCCTATCAATATATTGGATTACACTGTCCACGTATGGGATAGTCTGAAATTTGTGACATAATTCGGAATAAACTTGAGTATCTGACATTACACTGAGGACATTGTTTTCCATGAAATTCTAACAGTTGTGGTTGTTTTGCATGCAGCTGATTTTATTTTAGTTGATTTTAGTGATTCTAACTCCCAGGATCCTATGTAGATAAGAAGTACAGTGGTACCTCGGTACTCTACTACCTCCAAACTTGTTGATTTCAGTATTCAACTCGTCTGGATAAGCAAAACACTTTGGTATGGGTAGCTCTAAATTGGTACTCGTTGCGATTGTTAAAACCAATTTACATTACTCTGTATGGGAGTTTGCTACTCAAAGATTTTGGTACTCAACCTGCCAGGCAACACATTTCATAAAATCAAAGAGCAATTTTTTCTACTTATTTACAATGCATGCAATTATAATGACTGCAGCAAAAGCTTCTAAAACTGTTTTGAGACAAGTGACAGGTGATAGTACATGGTGTCCCATACAGGCAAGTGCACCTATGGACAGTGGCGGAGCTAGTGCATGGAGGGCCCCAGAGCAAAAAGAAAATTTGGGTCAACCCACCCCTAAGAAGGAGGCGGGCACAATTATTTTTTTTGCTTCCTTGACCACCTCTAACATCAACTCACACAGTACCGAGGAGACACGGGAGGGCTGTGGGAGTGCTGCGGGGGGCCACAGGTGGTCTGTGAAGGAAGTGGGTGCCACAGGAGTGCTGCAGAGGGCCCTGGCAGTTCTGGGCCCCTAAAAGGCCAGGGTCTCGGTGCTTTGCACCAGCTGCAACAGCCGAAGCTCCACCTCTGCCTATGGACCTGCCTACTATACCTATATCTGGTCTTCTTGAAGGGTGTTAAAGTGACCTGAGGCATTATGGGATATGGAGATATCCTTTCTCTGCAGTATGACATGTGTAGGGAAGTTATGGAACATGGACTCCTCCTAACCCAGAGTCACACAGTGAAACAGATAGGAGGGAGATACTGTACTGTACCTTGCTCATAGTAATACAAGCTGTACGTAAATATGGGACAAGCAGACCCTTCTCTCCACTGGGTGACGCAGACAGCAGATGTATCAGTGTGCATGTGATGCACTGTATGTGTAAAATGTGTATTGCAAGTGTAAATAATATAGTGAGTGCGCAAAGCAATGTATTGGGTTGGATCAGAACCTGTAAATGTATATGGTAAATGGGAGGAGCATCTGAGGGCAACATTGTCCATGTAAAAGTGATGTAACGTTTGAAGCAGTATCAAGTTTGTAAAGCAGTATCTGGTATATAAAATAGAAAACATTAAAACGGGTGTGTAAAGTAAGTTATTGGCTGGTGGTAATAATAAGTAATTATTATCCATATAGGTATTGTGTAATAAAGTGTATTTGATGGGTTCATTTGCATATCACAGGTGTAAGCATTTTATCAAGAGATTGAGGTGTATAAACACACGTATCACTTTTATAATGTTGACTCATGTGCCTGAAAACATGAGTCATGTATGTAAGAGAAGGTATCTTACACATGGTGATGTATTGTATGCCACAGACAGGATTCGTGATTTGGAATATCTACATCGCATTTTTGCACATGCACTTACAACAGACATAGTTGCCATAATGGCAGCACTGCATGTTCCAGTAGATCTCTGTTTTGTGCCGCAGCACTGCATGTTCTAGTAGATCTCTGATTTGTGCCGCAGCACTGCATGCTCTAGTAGATCTCTGATTTGTGCAGCAGCGCTGCATGTTCTAGTAGATCTCTGATTTGTGCCGCAGCACTGCATGCTCTAGTAGATCTCTGATTTGTGCCGCAGCACTGCATGTTCTAGTAGATCTCTTTCACCTCAGATCCATCCCCTCTCCCTCTAAAATAAAACTCTTTCTATCTTTCACTTACTTCCTTGCCCTTGCTATTCCTTATTTGTTACTCTTCCCCAGTTCTCTGCCCTTTAATTCCCTTTAGATTGTAAGTAGCGAGTTTCTAGTCTTGTAGGGTGCTTTGGGATAAAGCACTTTCTGCTAAGATTCTAAGCTCAAAACAGGGCTCTTCAACTTTTTTAATTTTGTTAAACGTGTATTTCCCTTGTTCTTATCCCCTGTACAGCGCTACGGAATATGTTGGCGCAATACAAATAAAAGATAATAATAATAATAAATAATAATAATAATCTCTGATTTGTGCCACAGCACTGCATGTTCTAGTAGATCTCTGATTTGTGCCGCAGCACTGCATGCTCTAGTAGATCTCTGATTTGTGCCACAGCACTGCATGTTCTAGTAGATCTCTGATTTGTGCCGCAGCACTGCATGTTCCAGTAGATCTCTGATTTGTGCCGCAGCACTGCATGTTCTAGTAGATCTCTGATTCGTGCAGCAGCACTGCATGTTCTAGTAGATCTCTGATTTGTGCCGCAGCACTGCATGTTCTAGTAGATCTCTGATTCGTGCAGCAGCACTGCATGTTCAAGTAGATCTCTGATTTGTGCCGCAGCACTGCATGTTCTAGTAGATCTCTGATTTGTGCCGCAGCACAGCATGTACTTGTAGATCTCTGATTTGTGCCACAGCACTGCATGTTCTAGTAGATCTCTGATTTGTGCCGCAGCACAGCATGTTCTAGTAGATCTCTGATTTGTGCTGCAGCACAGCATGTTCTAGTAGATCTCTGATTTGTGCAGCAGCACTGCATGTTCCAGTAGATCTCTGATTTGTGCCGCAGCACAGCATGTTCCAGTAGATCTCTGATTTGTACCGCAGCACTGCATGTTCTAGTAGATCTCTGATTTGTGCCGCAGCACAGCATGTTCTAGTAGATCTCTGATTTGTGCTGCAGCAGAGCATGTTCTAGTAGATCTCTGATTTGTGCCGCAGCACAGCATGTTCTAGTAGATCTCTGATTTGTGCCACAGCACTGCATGTTCTAGTAGATCTCTGATTTGTGCCGCAGCACAGCATGTTCTAGTAGATCTCGGATTTGTGCTGCAGCACAGCATGTTCTAGTAGATCTCTGATTCGTGCAGCAGCACTGCATGTTCCAGTAGATCTCTGATTTGTGCCGCAGCACAGCATGTTCCAGTAGATCTCTGATTTGTGCCGCAGCACTGCATGTTCTAGTAGATCTCTGATTTGTGCCGCAGCACTGCATGTTCTAGTAGATCTCTGATTTGTGCCGCAGCACTGCATGTTCTAGTAGATCTCTGATTTGTGCCGCAGCACTGCATGTTCTAGTAGATCTCTGATTTGTGCCGCAGCACAGCATGTTCTAGTAGATCTCTGATTTGTGCCGCAGCACAGCATGTTCTAGTAGATCTCTGATTTGTGCCGTAGCACAGCATGTTCTAGTAGATCTCTGATTTGTGCCGCAGCACTGCATGTTCTAGTAGATCTCTGATTTGTGCCGCAGCACAGCATGTTCCAGTAGATCTCTGATTTGTGCCGCAGCACTGCATGTTCTAGTAGATCTCTGATTTGTGCCGCAGCACAGCATGTTCTAGTAGATCTCTGATTTGTGCCGCAGCACAGCATGTTCTAGTAGATCTCTGATTTGTGCCGCAGCACTGCATGTTCTAGTAGATCTCTGATTTGTGCCGCAGCACTGCATGTTCTAGTAGATCTCTGATTTGTGCTGCAGCACTGCATGTTCTAGTAGATCTCTGATTTGTGCCGCAGCACTGCATGTTCTAGTAGATCTCTGATTTGTGCCGCAGCACTGCATGTTCTAGTAGATCTCTGATTTGTGCTGCAGCACAGCATGTTCTAGTAGATCTCTGATTTGTGCTGCAGCACTGCATGTTCTAGTAGATCTCTGATTTGTGCCGCAGCACTGCATGTTCTAGTAGATCTCTGATTTGTGCTGCAGCAGAGCATGTTCTAGTAGATCTCTGATTTGTGCCGCAGCACAGCATGTTCTAGTAGATCTCTGATTTGTGCCGCAGCACAGCATGTTCTAGTAGATCTCTGATTTGTGCCGCAGCACTGCATGTTCTAGTAGATCTCTGATTTGTGCCGCAGCACTGCATGTTCTAGTAGATCTCTGATTTGTGCTGCAGCACAGCATGTTCTAGTAGATCTCTGATTTGTGCTGCAGCACTGCATGTTCTAGTAGATCTCTGATTTGTGCCGCAGCACTGCATGTTCTAGTAGATCTCTGATTTGTGCCGCAGCACTGCATGTTCTAGTAGATCTCTGATTTGTGCTGCAGCAGAGCATGTTCTAGTAGATCTCTGATTTGTGCCGCAGCACAGCATGTTCTAGTAGATCTCTGATTTGTGCCGCAGCACAGCATGTTCTAGTAGATCTCTGATTTGTGCCGCAGCACAGCATGTTCCAGTAGATCTCTGATTTGTACCGCAGCACTGCATGTTCTAGTAGATCTCTGATTTGTGCCGCAGCACTGCATGTTCTAGTAGATCTCTGATTTGTGCCGCAGCACTGCATGTTCTAGTAGATCTCTGATTTGTGCTGCAGCACTGCATGTTCTAGTAGATCTCTGATTTGTGCCGCAGCACTGCATGTTCTAGTAGATCTCTGATTTGTGCTGCAGCACTGCATGTTCACTCTGCACTGTGCAGGAAAGGTAGAATCCCTATGGGATGTGAAGGCAGAACACGTCAGGTATGTGCAGAGCACCACGTTTGGATGATGTTATCACCGTGCTGGTAATAGATCAAAATGAGATGATCGGTGACTAGATATATCCCATGTCACTAAACTCTGGGTAACTCAGACTTTAGCAAAATCCTTGTACTAAATCCAACTGTCAACCTGGCGCCATCTGCTGGCCAGTACATAGAATTACATAAATACGTTACATGCTCACTATAAAGACGTAATATTGCAATTGTGTTTACAAATGTATGTCTTATGTATATGGTTATGTACTAAATACATCTATAAGAGAAGATATGTGCGGAAGTCATGAATTTATTTAAGTTTTATGCTGCTCTAGGCCATTCAGATTTGTGCATCCCCCAAGCCCCACTTGCAGCTCCCTCTTTCCCTTTTCGATATCTTAAATCATAAGTTCATGTGTGTTATTTACCGTAATTATGTGGTACTTCAGAAAGTGCCACACTTACTTACAGACAGAAATATCACTGCATATAGACATTTGTGCACATACAAACATATTCAATATAATGCAATGCATCTTCAGGCAGGCTGTTGCCCCCTGAAAATGTGCTGCCCTAGGCCTGGGTCTCATGGGCCTAGGAAGAAACACACATCTGGTGCAGATATAAGCGTATACCCACTTGCTTTGTATTTACATGTATATGGCCTGTTTTATGTGTATGTGTACAGTAATTATGTGCTATACTATATACATGGGTACTCACTGTATGTATATACCTGAGCATGCACAAATGTAAGTGTGTATGAAATGCATACATGTCTGTGGGTGTATATGTACAGTATGTGCTTTTGTTATCTGTATAATTACTATATAGTAGTGATGTGTATGACTGTTCATTATTTTGTGTTCATTCGATATTGTGCTGGGTATGACTGTTCAATCTATGTGTGTATACTGTATAATAGTGCTGATTTTGATTGTTTCCTCTGTGTGTGCATGATGTATAGTGGCACTGGTTATGATAATTTCTTCTATACAGTACGTACATGTATAGTGATACTGGGTATGTCCGTTTGTTGTATATATATAGAATGTATAGAGTGCAATTTATGACTAAGTACTATGGATGCACATTATATAGCGGTATATGCACATTATATAGTGGTATATGCATATGGAAGTACTATGGATGCACATTATATAGTGGTATATGCACATTATATAGTGGTATATGCATATGGAAATACTATGGATGCACATTATATAGCGGTATATGCACATTATATAGTGGTATATGCATATGGAAATACTATGGATGCACATTATATAGCGGTATATGCACATTATATAGTGGTATATGCATATGGAAGTACTATGGATGCACATTATATAGCGGTATATGCACATTATATAGTGGTATATGCATATGGAAATACTATGGATGCATATTATATAGCGGTATATGCACATTATATAGTGGTATATGCATATGGAAGTACTATGGATGCACATTATATAGTGGTATATGCATATGGAAGTACTATGGATGCACATTATATAGTGATATATGCATATGGAAGTACTATGGATGCACATTATATAGCGGTATATGCACATTATATAGTGGTATATACATATGGAAGTACTATGGATGCACATTATATAGTGGTATATACATACATATGGAAGTACTATGGATGCACATTATATAGTGGTATATGCACATTATATAGTGGTATATGCATATGGAAATACTATGGATGCACATTATATAGCGGTATATGCACATTATATAGTGGTATATGCATATGGAAGTACTATGGATGCACATTATATAGTGGTATATGCATATGGAAGTACTATGGATGCACATTATATAGTGGTATATGCATATGGAAGTACTATGGATGCACATTATATAGTGGTATATGCATATGGAAGTACTATGGATGCACATTATATAGCGGTATATGCATTTGGAAGTACTATGGATGCACATTATATAGTGGTATATGCATATGGAAGTACTATGGATGTACATTATATAGCGGTATATGCACATTATATAGTGGTATATGCATATGGAAGTACTATGGATGCACATTATATAGTGGTATATGCATATGGAAGTACTATGGATGCACATTATATAGTGGTATATGCATATGGAAGTACTATGGATGCACATTATATAGTGGTGTTGTGTATGATCATCCCCTCAGTATATGCATATTGTATAGGTGTGTGAGTATGACCATTCCTTGGATATCTGTGCATTGTATGACAGTGTATGACTGGTCTGTCAGTATGTGTCTATTGTATAGTTGTGCAGAATATGACCATCCCTTCTATGTCTGTATACTCATAATATGACCCCTTAAGTGTGTAAGCATTTTTTCTAGAGATTCACAAATATAAACACACATATCACTTATGTAGTGTTGACTTGTGTGTCTCAAAACATGAGTCAGTATGTAAGAGAACTTATCTAGCATATGGTGATGTATTGCATGCTAGAGACATGTTACAGGCACATTCCTTTATTTTGCACATGCACTTACAGCAGATGTACAGTAGGTGCCAAAAATGAGCACAGCATCTCTTATCTGTACAACAGTGCAGGGCATGACTAGTACCTTAGGGTGTTTATACTGTATGGTGGTGCAGAGTATTACTGTATCAGAGTATCAGTGTGTGTATTCTGCATAGTACTGCAGAGTGTGACTGTTATGTTTACTGTGTAGTGGTGTGTAATTTGACTCTTCTCTCAGTGTGTATGTACTGTACAGTAGTTGTGTGGTATTACTTTTCCCTCAGTGTGTAGTGCAAGGTGTGTGTACCCTCACAAAATGTGTGTACTGTATTGCAGTGTACAGTACAACTGTTCTCTCAGGGTGTGTACAGTATAGCAGTGTATGATTTGACTGTACTCATAGTGTGTGTATACTCTATAGCAGTGTATGGTTTGACTGTGTGTATATTGTAGCAATCAGAGGAAGAGCTTGTGCCAATGCAGCCGGTGCGAAGCACCGAGTCCCTAACCTTTTAGGGGCCCAGGGCTCTCCTGCAGCCCTCCCGTGGCCCACCGTGGCTCTCCTGCAACCCTCTCGTGACCCTTTTACAGCTTCTGTTGGCTTTCACAGCTTTCCCGCTGCCCTCCCGCAGCCCCCTCTGCCCTCCAGCAGCCCTCCTGTGGCCCCCGTGACCCTCTGCCTGCCCCTTTGGCCCTCTCAGCCCCCTTGTAGCCCTTTTATGCCCTCTGTGGCGCTCAGTGGTCCCACGTGTCTCCCTGTTTTTTCCCCTTGTCTCCCTGTGGCCCCCATGGCCCTCTGCCAGCCCCTGTGGCCCCATCAGCCCCTTGTAGCCCCTTTCTACCCTCTGTGCACCCCTTGTCTCCCTGTGGCCCCCCTTGGCAGTCTGTGGCCCCCACATCCCTCGGCTGGTCCCTGTGCCCCCCTCAGCCGATTGTAGCCCCTTGCAGCCCTCTGTGGCCCCTGTGAACCCCATGGCTCCCTTTGGCCCCTGGGGCAACTGGCGGCCCTTCTCAGACACCTGTGGCCCCATGCTGCTCCATTGGCCGCCAATAGCCCCTGCGCACTTTTGCGGACCCCTGTGGCCCTCTGCGGTTCCCTGTATCTATGTGTGCCCTGTGCATATATTTGTGTCTGTATGTATATATATATATATACACACACACATATATATATGTACACACACATGTTATATATATATATGTGTATTTATATATATGTACTGTGTGAGTTTAATTTCGACGGGGTCCAGGAAGAGCAAAAAAATTATAATTGTGCCTGCCCCCCCCCCTTCTTTTTGCACCAGGGCCCCCCATGCACTTGCTCCGCCACTGCTAGCAATGTATGGTATGAATGAGTTTGTACAGTATAGCTGTTCTCTCAGTATATGTAAGGCAGTGTATGGTATGACTGTTCTCTCAGTATATGTATATTGTAAGGCAGTGTATGGTATGCTTGTTTTCTCAGTGTGTGTACAGTATAGCAGTTCTCTCAGTATATGTATATTGTAGGGCAGTGTATGGTATGACTTCTCTCTCAGTATATGTATATTATAAGGCAGTGTATGGTATAACTAATCTCTCAGTATATGTATATTATAAGGCAGTGTATGGTACTGTATACTTGTTTTCTCGGTGTGTGTACAGTATAGCAGTGTATGACCTGACTGTTCTCTCAGTATATGTATATTATAAGGCAGTGTATGGTATACTTGTTTTCTCGGTGTGTGTACAGTATAGCAGTGTATGACCTGACTGTTCTCTCAGTATATGTATATTATAAGGCAGTGTATGGTATACTTGTTTTCTCGGTGTGTGTACAGTATAGCAGTGTATGACCTGACTGTTCTCTCAGTATATGTATATTATAAGGCAGTGTATGGTATACTTGTTTTCTCGTGTGTGTACAGTATAGCAGTGTATGACCTGACTGTTCTCTCAGTATATGTATATTATAAGGCAGTGTATGGTATACTTGTTTTCTCGTGTGTGTACAGTATAGCAGTGTATGACCTGACTGTTCTCTCAGTATATGTATATTATAAGGCAGTGTATGGTACTGTATACTTGTTTTCTCGGTGTGTATGCAGTATAGCAGTGTATGACCTGACTGTTCTCTCAGTATATGTATATTATAAGGCAGTGTATGGTATACTTGTTTTCTCGGTGTGTGTACACTATAGCAGTGTATGATATGACTGTTCTCTCAGTATATGTATATTGTAAGGCAGTGTATGGTATACTTGTTTTCTCGGTGTGTGTACACTATAGCAGTGTATGATATGACTGTTCTCTCAGTATATGTATATTGTAAGGCAGTGTATGATATGACTGTTCTCTCAGTATATGTATATTGTAAGGCAGTGTACGATATGACTGTTCTCTCAGTATATGTATATTGTAAGGCAGTGTACGATATGACTGTTCTCTCAGTATATGTATATTGTAATGCAGTGTATGGTATACTTGTTTTCTCGGTGTGTATGCAGTATAGCAGTGTATGACCTGACTGTTCTCTCAGTATATGCATATTATAAGGCAGTGTATGGTATACTTGTTTTCTCGGTGTGTGTACACTATAGCAGTGTATGATATGACAGTTCTCTCAGTATATGTATATTGTAAGGCAGTGTATGGTATGCTTGTTTTCTCAGTGTGTGTACAGTATAGCAGTGTATGGTATGACTGTTCTCTCAGTATATGTATATTGTAAGGCAGTGTATGGTATGACTGTTCTCTCAGTATATGTATATTGTAAGGCAGTGTATGGTATTACTGTTCTCTCAGTATATGTATATTGTAGGGCAGTGTATGGTATTACTGTTCTCTCAGTATATGTATATTATAAAGCAGTGTATGGTATATTTGTTTTCTTGGTGTGTGTACACTATAGCAGTGTATGAATTGACTATATTCTAAGTTTGTGTATACTGTATAGTACTGCCCCGTATGACCGTTACTTTGAAGAGAGCCTATTCCCGGTGTCTCCAGCTCACGCCGTGTCTTCAGAACAAAACAGCTTAAAACCCCTAAAGCGTTGGGTTTCCATAGCAACACAGAATCTTCCACAAATTGGGTGAAATTCCCGCAGTCGATGTGTCTGATAATTTGAGAGGTTCTGCCAAGTACATTTAACTCCTTAGTCCCTGAGCCGTCCTGGCCAGACATCGTCACTCTTTAAATACACAAAAAAAGATCTTTGATGGACAAGAACTGTTACTGCATCACCTGACCCCACTGTGAAATAGTCAACTCTTTTATAAAATAAAGGTTAATATTTAACACATAAACAAAGATATCAGTGTCATTGTGGGGTCTTCAAAGAGTCATAATATACAACACAGACTGTAAGGGATATGTGATGGCAACAGTGATGCTTTGACCCATCTGCCACCCAAGTATAATTAGATGTAGCACACACTCATTCCAACTGAGCCTGGGGGTCAATGTTAGGTGCACTCTGTCACCCTGAAATCAATATGTTTTATTTAAGTTAATCTAAAAGAGCATGAAGACTGGCTATGCCAAGGACCACTGTAATGCATTTAAAGGTAAAGCTCATTTTTTCATTTTGTAGTCATACACTATGGAAAATAGTATGTAGTTTAAAATAAATACACTTTTGTATATTTTTCTTATTTTATAAACTGTCTATTGTCCCCTAAGCACAACTGCTTATCTCTACATTGCAGTGCCTTATCATGGATGTGGCCAGCTCTTTCTGGGGGCAGGACCATAGAGTTTAAATACAGCCTGGAGTATGCTGTCACTGGCCACTCCTATGACATAATTAGCCCCACCCACTACCTACACAGAGGTAACAGCTCTATTTTAACCAGCTGGCAGCTGCCCATTGCCTTGCACCGAGACAGTGCGTGAGTAATCATATTCCAGCTCTATTTTCTGATCATGCAGAACTTATACTGGCCACACCCCCTGACAGGCACAAGGAGGTGGAGGCAAGCAAATTCTGCTAGGGGGAAATCTGACACATTCAAAAGTAAGAAGTAATATGAATTTTATTCATATTAAGCTTTATAACATTTGAATAGTCTATGCACATCAAACAAACATATAAGCTTTACTTGTAAATCCACTACAGTGATCCAATAAAGTGAATCATTCCTGAGATATCCAACATTGTTTGTACTGCATTTTTATGCACATGAACAGCTCCCAAATACTATTTAGCTACTTTGATGTGCTAATTATTAACACAGCCTAACTTTGATTGATTTGTGGTGGTAAACATAGTATTTCTCAATGTAAGATCCCTCCCCTACAAAGATCAAGTACTCTGAGTTACAAATAGCATATAGAGCCACACATCAACATTAACAGATCCACAAAACCAATGCTGAATATCTCAGGTAAGTACAAGGTATGGCAATGTTTTAATATTATCTAAGAAGATCAGATTAAAAATATGTCAGGAATACACTGAAGATCTATACAGGATGATCTTAACACTAGTGATGACCTTGATAGTTTGTCCAATGAGCTGATAACAAGGCTTCAGGAGTTGATTGAATCACAACTGATCCTTTCATAATCCTAAACATGATGCTGTGAAAGTGTTACTTGTCTTATGCCAACAAATTTGGAAAACTCAACAGTGGCCAATAGACCGGAAAAGGTCAGTCTATATCCCAATCCCAAACGGCAGTGTCAAAGTGCTCCAATTATCGAACAATTGTACTCATTTCATATTCCAGCAGATAGTGCTTAATATACTACAAGCTCGACTCCAACAATATGTGGACCAGGAACTACCAGATGTGCAATCCGGGTTCCACAGAGGAAGAGGTACAAGAGATCAAATTGTCTGATGGATAATAGAGAAAGCAAGAGAGCTAAAAAAAAACATTTCCTTCTGCTTGACAGACTATTCTAAAGCCTTTGACTGTGTGGATCACAACAAAATGAGGCATGTTCTTAAAGAGATGGGAGTATGAGATCATCTCATCCACCTCATGAAGAATCTGTATGTGGACCAAGAAGCCACAGTCAGAACCGAACATGGGACAACAGTGTCTGAATCCAGACACAGTCCTTGTTTTTTCATACTTAATTCTGTTTTAATGAAAACAGATATTTTGTATTGTTAACAAAAAAGATAAGAAACCTGGATGGTTTATGAGGAACAGTGAATTCAGATAAAATCTCTTTTTAATTCTGTTGAAAGAGTTCAATTTTGTATAATGAAGGGCCCGTAGGCCACCTCAGGCTTGCCTGGGGTTGGAAGGAGGGACCACCTGACCTGGCAGGACCTGGGAGGGGCAGGAGGTGGCTAGCTGGGGGAGGTGGAGCCATTATAGGCTTTTGCCGCCAATTTCCACCAGTTTGCCCCCAGCTAGCCATGGAAGCAGATGTGCTGCTGGTGCAGCCCCTGTTTATGGCCTCCAGAGTGTTAGGGAGCACAGGGTGGAGTGCTGGGGGCACTTATGAGGGATTGGCCACTAGCTAGCCATGGAAGAGGATGGAGCTGCTAGTGTTCCTTGTCATAGGCTATGTGAGTGCTGGGGGGCACTGATGTGAACACTGCTGAGCTGGTTCAGGCCACAGATCTGGTTGATGCAGCTGTGAGGGCTGTGTTGTCTCTGGGTGTGCAGGGGAGGGTAAGCTGTGTCCCTGCTATCAAGGCAGCATGTTTTATGATCTGCATTATATAACTCTGTAGTAGGCTTATATATTATACACTTATATATGTATGTATATATGTTTAGGTGTGTATACATGTGTGTGGGTGTATATGTATGTTTATATGTGTTTGGGTATGTTTTTGTTGTTGTTGAGTATTATATTTATGTATGGATATGTATATGTATGTGTATATTTATATATATATATATGTGCATGTGGTTATGTATATATATATATATATATATATATATATATATATATATATATATATATGTGTGTGTATTTGGATTTATGTGTGCTTTTGGTTCTGTGTTTATGTATATGGATATACATGTGCTTGTTGATGTATGTATCTATATGTGGATCTATTTATATATGTATGTATTTGGACATATTTATATGTATGTATATTTGTTTTGTAGGTATATTGGTTATGTATGGGCTTTGGTTCATGTGCATTGTGTATATGTGTTGTGTGTATTTCATATGTGTATTGTGTTTTGTTGTATGGGTACATATGTTTGTGTATTGTATATATGTTTGTGTATAGATTGTGTGGGGTGGTCAGGGTGCACATTATCATATTAGTGAAGGCTGTGTGTACCATTTTGCTGTGTGCTGGGACTCTGGGTGATGTCACCAGGCCTTCCTTCCCTCTCAGGCTGCCATGCTGTCTGGGAGCTGCAGTGTAGGTAAGCAGCACTTGGTCACATTAATAGCAGCATTCTCTGTCAATATGATAGTCAAGTCTAGGGGACTGCTGTTATATATATTGACATATTCTGTATACTGCGGTTTTCATCCGCTATAAATCTATTTCATATTATTATCTACGAGTCTGAGGACGTTGTGTGATTATTTAATACTTACATAATTTTCCCTTGCGTTATTTGTATAATAGTGTGTTCATAACTGAAGTACGGGGGACAGATAGAACTTTTAATTCTGGCGGTGGCAGTTGGCTTCTCCAATTGCAGTCTAAGGAGTTGAACACCAGGCGATTTATAGTGAGATTGGACTGTAGCAGTTGCGGTCTGGAATGATCATATGATTTGCGGTTGTTCTTGCTGCAACTGCACTAGGTACAGCGCTTAGTGCTGAGCCTTAAGGATTGTCAGTGGACCACCCTTATGGAACTGCTTGGCATATTGGGGCCATAAGCCTATATATCAGGTTACCAGGGGCTGTCTTAAGGGGGGAGCAGGGCAGAGAGGCCTTAGAAAGTTATAGGGCCAATTCCTTCCCATAGTGTCCTCCTTAGACGGGTTGGTGCCCAGGTTGTTTAGTGACATTGCGCGCTTATTATACTTAACCGCCTTGACATCGGGGTATTGGGGCTGTTTATAAACAGTCTACTTTATAGAGGTCCATATCAAGGGATAGTGGGGAGTTTGGGGTCTGATGGCTTGGGCATAGCAAGTATTTGTTGTGTAGGTTCCTGCCAGGTATGTTTGATAATAGGTAGGTTATTGTGCTGTTGGTCGCAGCTTGGGATCGGTGTCTGGACTGAGTTCCCTTCATAGGCGGTCCACCGGGAGGTTAGTTATATGGGGTAAATCTATTTGCCTGTACTCGTTCTCCTTGGTATCATTTTCATCTCGGCTGTCTTGCGGGGTCATTCCTGCATGTTCCTGGCAGGGTTGTGCTTGTGGTTCTAGGGTACGTTAGGGGTATAGGCCTCCCGGTATGCTGGGAGGCTTTACCATTTTATCGCATTACCGTTCTGTGCCGTAGGTTCTCATTCCCCGTTCATCATCTCTATCGTCGTGGGTTCCATTGATCAGGTAGACAGTTCTCATACCACTAGTTTCAGGTTTGTAGTGGGATTTGGAAGAAGGCCGGGTGGCATTCCAGCAGAATTATCCCTTTTTGGGTATGTCGTATACTCCTCCACGGTTTACTCTTATGCCTTATCCGCTATGGTCTTGGGTGGTTATATTGACTCCTGAAGGTGGGTCTAGGGTAGGTGTTTGGTACATTCCTAGTTATAGTAGAGGTGTTTGCGTCTGATAATATAGACATAGGTGCTCTAGGCTACCGATGTTAAAGGTGGACAAGTGTTTTTTATATGTAATTTTTGTCTCAGTTGTTTTCTGCACAGGCACGTTTTTCCATAGTGTTGGCAGGGTAGCTGATGGATTAGATCCGCTGGTAGCAGTTTTTCTTTTCATATACTAGCTCTTTTCAAATCTGGCTGTAACGGCATCTGGGGACCTGCGTCGGGCCCCTGGTCTGTCTGGTTAGAGGTAGTGTAGGTTATGCAGCGAGATGAAAGATTGTAAACCATGATTGCGCCATTTGGTGGGTAGCGGTGTGCGTGTTCAGTGGGTCTATCACATGTATATATTTTTTTATTTTGTATGGTAATGGAGATATGTATAAGGGATTGTCAGATTTTGTCTCGGATTAAAAAAAAAAAAAAAAAGTCTTAGGGGTCGTGCTGGCGGGGCGCTAACGCTTGATATCCGGTAATAGTCATAAAGCAGAGGGTATTATATGCTTTTCCAGGTGAGTTCCAGGATATTATTAACTCTTTGTACCGGGATTGGCAACGTGCGGACTGAGGAGTATATATGGGTTATTACAGAGGTGTTTTTTTTTGGTCTCTATGCAACAAGGGCTGTCACTCCTGTCGTCCCCGGCGGTTGTATCACGCTTTGATCATTTATTAACTTTATTAACTTTTATTTGTAACACGCCAACATATTCCGTAGCGCAATACAGGGGATAAAAACAAGGGAAAATACAGCATTAACAACATTCCAAAAATGGAAGACCCTGTTTTGATCATTCAAGGTGGTATCATAAGCTATTGTGATAGGTATGTGCTGTAAGGTATTTGGCTTCGTAGATCTTGCTAGAGTTATACACGGCTGGTTGGCAGTGGATCGAAGGGCAGTAAGTAGAGTAGGCAGTGATTGCAGTGGTGGTGCAGGCTGTTTCTCAGTATGTAGTTGCTTGTTCAGGACAACGTTGTTGAAAACCCTGTGCTCAGTACGGATAGAGGAGCATATAGTATTATGAAGATACAAGGTCAAAAAGACAGGATGGAGGACGGTTCCTTCTCAGGTGCGAGCCTCAGACTGCAGGCCAGGGTGGGAGGTTGGACAGTTTGGGCACTGGGTACGCTATCCGTAGGCTCAGAGGAGGAGTCCCCCAAAGGTGGGGGGGGGGGCAAGTAGCAGTGTGGCCCATCGGAAATCAAGCTGGGTTAATGGGTCCTGACGTAGGAATGGATAGAGAAAGCAAAGGGTAAAGGCGAACAGGAGGTATGGCAAAGGGACAGCAGGCGACGGGTAGCCTTTTCCCAAGGGCCGGAGATACCACTGTTCGGGAAGGAGGTCTGTGATAAGGGCAAAGCCTTGCGGGCTGTGCAGCCATCTCTCCTTCCCGCTGGTGTGCCGGTAGTGAGAGTTTGGTTAGTATACAGGCAGGGAGGGCGACCTCAGATGCCTGGTCTTGGGATCCAAAGGGTGATCGTAAAGGCGAACAGGAGGTATGGCAAAGGGACAGCAGGCGACTCGTAGCCTTTTCCCAAGGGCCGGAGATACCACTGTTCGTGAAGGAGGTCTGTGATAAGGGCGAAGCCTTGTGGGCTGTGCAGCCATCTCTCCTTCCCACTGGTGTGCCGGCAGTGAGAGTTTGGTTAGTATACAGGCAGGGAGGCCGACCTCAGGTGCCTAGTCTTGGGATCCAAAGGGTGATCGTAAAGGCGAACAGGAGGTATGGCAAAGGGACAGCAGGCGACTGGTAGCCTTTTCCCAAGGGCCGGAGATACCACTGTTCGGGAAGGAGGTCTGTGATAAGGGCGAAGCCTTGCGGGCTGTGCAGCCATCTCTCCTTTGCGCTGGTGTGCCGGTAGTGAGAGTTTGGTTAATATACAGGCAAGGTGGGGCGACCTTAGGTGCCTGGTCTAGGGATCCAAAGGGTGATCATATGACCATATGGCTGGTTACTGCGGTTATGGAAAGAGGTCTGTGACAAGTCTAAATCCTTGCGGTTCTGTGCGGCCATCTCCTTCCGCTGGTCGGATGGTAGCAGGAGTTTGGTTGGTAAACAGACAAGGTATGTCGACCTCAGGTGACTGGTCTGGCGATCCAGGGTGATCATGTGACCATGTGGCAGCGACAGCCAAGTTGAGCAGGCGGGGAAACGAGGTAGTTACAGTGTGTTGGGCACGCTGACTGCTCCCCCTTCCTGGATTACAGCTCTCTTGGTTCAGCCAATCACGAAGTTGGTTTGCACCTTCCCTTGATGAAATGGGACTGGTTCTCTATGTGTGATTCTACGGATGTTCCAACACGGTAGGCCCTGGATGAGGCTTCAGGGCGTAGGGTGTACTGTCTCTGTCCAGGCTCCTCCCCTCGGGTTATGTTTATTTATTTATCGTTATGGTTATTACATCATGTTGTGTTTACCAATAAACGCTGTGGCCAGTTATCTCCCAAGAAGTGGTCTGTGTCTAATTTTATATTCAATGGGTGATGGGGTATACATTCTTATATGCACATACCAACTGGGCCTTGCTTAGGTCATGCATTGACAGTTCTATATGGCATTTTGAGATAAAATAAAAATCCTGAAGATAGGAAGAGCTACAGACCGATTTCTCTTATTAATGCTGACATCAAAATATATGCGAAAAGACTGGATAAAATTCTACCTAAATTGGTTAATCAAGATCAATCAGGCTTTATTAAGAAAAGACAGGGGAGTGATAATACCAGATGCCTCATAAATAATCTCTCATATGCAAATAAATTAAATATTCCTATGCTGGCTCTGTCTTTATATGCTGAAAAAGCGTTTGACAGAGTCAGCTGGGGTTTTATGTATGCAGTAATTAACACATTCAGCCAGGGGATTCCAGCCTAAAAGCCATTAGAGCACTTTATTATAACTGTACATCACTAATTACTGGTCTAGGTTTCGATACAGTAAAATTTGAAGTGAAAAACGGTACAAGACAGGGGTGTCCCTTGTGCCCATTTAAATTTAGTTCTACTGATGGAAACCCTGGCAGAATTCATAAGATCTTCTTCAAGTATTGAAGGAATTGAGATAGGGAAATCCATACATAAAATGTTATTGTTTGTCGACGATGTAGTATTGTTACTAACCAATCCAGAGTCCTCCTTAGCTCATCTACATACGTAGATACATAGCTCATCTACATACGTAGATGAGTATGGAAGAGTCTCTTATTTCAAAATAAACCCCGCAAAGTCAGATGTTATCATGAAAGGAATTAGACCCAACATATTAACTAATTTTACACAGAATTATCATTATAATTGGAATAAAAGATCTATAAAAGTTCTGGGTATAGAATTCTCTTTTGATTTGCAAAATCTAGCATGGGTAATTAAGAAATTAGAATTCTCTTGTCCAATTGCAAAACTATTAAAATATCTTGGATGGGTAGAATTGCCCTAGTTAAAGTAGTTATATTACCAAAGATAACTTACTGTATATATTAAGGGGTATCCCTGAAATAGTTCCTAACTCAATATTAAAAATTATACAAAGTACTATAGAAAATTATATTTATCTGGGAAAAAAAAAACTAGAATAAATCTTACAACAACTAAAAGGAGTTTTGAAAAAGGAGGTTTAGCTTCCCCCGCAACAAAGGACAAACATGATGCCATTGCACTGTCGCATTATGGAATTCTGAGCAATGGAGAACAAAATGGAAGGCAATAGAACAAGTTCTTATGCCTGATGCTCTTTTAAATTTAGCCATATGGCTTCCGCATATAGACTTAGACAGAATAAAATTGATTCCAAGAGGAATTAAAATGTTGTTAAAATATTGGTATTTTGTATGACGAATAACGAACTACTGTAACTAACTACTCTACTCCTTACTCCTCATATAGAGAACATTTTTTAAAACCATACATAGATGGCACTGGGTTACTTCAACTGTAAATAAAATAGATCCCACCATGGATGCTTTGTGCTGGAAAGGATGCAATCATTTGGGTACATACAGACATACGTGGTGGGATTGTGAAAAGTTTAAAACATTTTGGAAACATTGCCTACTTCAGATCTCTACAATAATTGGTAGGGAAATTCCTTCCTCTTTTGAATTTGCGATCCTTCAGTTGAATATATAAGATAAGTTCGCTAAAGACAAATATCTAATAATTCAAATGGTAGTCAAATGGACTTTAGTAAAATATTGGAAACATTAAAATATCCCGACCTGGGAAGAAGTTAAAGGTATTGAATTAAGAAACCATGAGTTAGAGAGAGACATGATACTAACACAATCTTTGAAAAAAATGATTAAATGATAAATGGCATTTATGGGATTTGGATAAGAAAGAAAAAGAGAAAAATGATACAACTAATATATTTACAAGATGAATACATTTCTAGTTATTTGCCGACTTCCATTGTATGTATGTTGGTACGAATGTAAATATGTAAAATGATAGACATTTTATAAGATTTACTTGTATGTAAATTGGACTTTTTATGTATTTTGTTTTATGTGAATAAAGGGGAAATAAAGGAATTTAACCATGTCTGAGATAAGCAGGCATGCCTATCCTTTTATTTAATTAAGCCCAGCTTTTTAGGTGGATAGACTAGACAGACTAGATGGGCCTTTTGGTTCTTATGAGCTAAATATTCATGTTTCTGCCTGTATGTGTGTGGTCTGTTCATCTTATCCTCCTCCTTATGTTTAGAAGACATCTCTGTAATTCCACACTGAGTCTCAGGAATGCCTTCCTTTATTGGGTCTATACACATAGTGGAATTCCCTTCTATCCACTTATCGTGACTTTGAACCTGATTAAATGGCAAGCCCGCATCTCGCTGGACACAGCCCGTATGTCTGTGTGCATGCTGCAGGCTCCCATTCGTCTCCAATTCCAGGGCTATTCAGTTAAAGGAGCCCGCAAGTTACAGGCCGAAAGCCGACTCCATAAACCATGCACTCGTCTGTTGAGGGCGGGAATATGATCAATTAAGCAAGACCAAAACCTCCCATTTTAAAACAGTCAATAGACAATGAGACCGCCATCATTACGTCAGTAAAATATGGAGGTTACATGTCAATCAATTAGGTTTGGGGGTCCAATATGCGATGGGACTCGCAAACCCTCAAAATAAGAAATTATGAAAATGAATGTCAATACTGTTCTAGTCTGGGTGGCCTGATATGTATTAACTCATTGATTCCCGAGATCGATATAACCCTGAAATGAAACATAAAAATAAATTGCTTTTACTGCCGATTTGTGAGCTTGAGACTATTGTGCAATTAATTCTAATGTCTTTCATCAATTTCCCCATTATTTACAGTGCAGTATTGATTTGTTAGTCGCATTTACAGTGCTGCGGACAGAGGTTAAACCCCCTTACGGGTCCTCTCTAGCACTCAAAGGATTTTCTCCTACATTTGAAGTTTACGGGTGTGAAAACATTTGGGTTCTTGAGGAATTGGAGAAATTGAATAGCGGGAAGCTGTAAGTTCTGTGTTTAACCATTGCAAAGGTTTCAAGCCCGTAACCCATAAACCGCTTGTAGCCCGCAAAAAGACGCCAATTGAATTAACTTACAGCCTCACTTACGGGCTCTGGTAGCTTACGATTGCTAAAATCGAATCAGCCTCTAAGTCTTCACAAGGAAACACAAAACTAATTATAATATAATATATCAGATTGATTTTTGGTTTTGTCACTTTTTTTCAATCTGTGTTTTTTTTCAGTGATAGTGAAAAACTTGTTGGGTACAGTCCAGTAACAGAGGTTTTATATACAGTCACATCACTCTGAGGACACTCCTAGACTTTGTATTTAGCCATTTTGAACAGAAAGTGTCAACATGTTGTCATGTGTATGGAATAAAACAATGTTGCTACAGTGTGGTAAGCCAAATATATATTTTACTTTGAGCCGTATTCTTAGAGAACTGAAATCCAGTTGCTATTGACTTTAGAATCATTTCTCAGGAAGTGAATGATCTGCAGTCCAAAGACTCACTGTGAGTCGGAGCTGCCATCAAATGTGACCTTGTGTGATCTTAAGTGACACACATTACAATTATATATATACTAGCGAATTGCCCGGCAAAAAATGACGGCAATCAAATCGTAAGTGAGCTAATGCTGTTTGGTGTATAATAATAAAATAACTAATAAATTAATAAATTTATATACTTTACCTATTTTGAAGTAATATATGCAGGAAGCATTCTGTTGAAGAGCTGACAATCTGTTTTGATGTTGCTGCAGAATTAGTGGTGTGGAGCTGCTGTGTAAGCGTGATGAATGTGTGCAGTGTAATAGTGTGCGTGCGCGAGACAAAACCATTAGAGTAGCTGGGTACTTCCGCATTGTATAAGTTATTGTTCTAAAATGGCACCTAATGTGTGGTATGCGGCTGTGGCTGATTTAGCGTCCTTCGTTTAAAATGTCGTCCGACTTTTTCGGAATATCTGTAGCAGTTTGGTGGTGTTTTGGGTGTTTATGGTGGTGTTTTGCGTGTTTATGGTGGTGTTTTGCGTGTGTAGGGTCCTGTAGCCTCGTTTTCGTTTTGTTCGGCGGCCATTTTTTTCTCTCGCTTAGGTGATTTTCGGGTGTTTAACTCCGAAATTTGTACTTGAATCGAGGTGTAACTTTACTTGCAGAGGTCCTGGGTGCACCACCTTGCTGTGGGCATGCTTTTTATATGTTTGTTGTGTGTACTTATTGTGTTTCTAATGTGTTTGGGGTCGCACGTGTTGCGTCTTTGTTTTTTAATCTTGTATGGCTTTTTCGGCAATTCTGTAGGTGTTTGGTGGTGTTTTGCGTCTTTAGACTGCTGTAGCCTCGGTTTCGTTTTTTTCGGCTGCCATTTTTTCTCTCGCTTAGAGAATTTTTTAGTGTCTAAACTCTTTTATTTGGAGTTAAATTAAGGTGGAACTTCAGTTTTTGAGGTCCTGGATGCCCCCTCTTCCTCTAGGTAAGCTTTTTATGTATGTGTTGTGTGTATTTATTGTGTTTTTAATTTTTTCATGTGCGCGGGTTGCGGACGATTTTTGCAAGGTCGTAACTGGTCGCAACGTGTCTTTTATTTTTTTGCGAGGTCTGCAGTTGCTGGCAAGGAGCGCCTTCGGCGAGCCCGCAAGCTTTAGCAACAGCTCGCCTGCTCACAACTATATATGTGATGTATGCTTGTAAAATGCCAGTTACTATCTATGGATATCAATAACTGACATCAGTGAGATACATATTGGACCTACTGTATGTCTCTCTTCCCTATCATCATGGACAAACGTAGTGTTGGTCCTTGGTTTACGAACTCCCTCATGGTGTACTGTAGTTACAAACATTGGCGCATCATCATTAAGTCAGTTTAAACTACAATCAATAATTTTTTAGAAGTCCGACTCGCAATTCAGAAATGTAGAAATCAATAAAAATAAATAAAGCAACTGTTCTTGTCCATGCAGGTTCCATAATATGTATTAACTCCTTAATTCCGGGGATCAATATAACACGGAAATAAAAAATAAAAAATATTTTTTTTATTGCATATTTGTGAGCTTGAGACTGTTGTGCAATTGATTCTAATGCCTCTCATTACTTTCCCAGTATTTTTAAGTACAGTAGTGTGTTTTTATTTGCTTTTGCAGAGTTACGAACAGGTGTTTAACCCACTTGCGAGTCTTATCTAGTACTAGTAGAATTTTTTGATACATTTGCCATTTATGGATTCAAAGGCAATTGTTGGTTTGTTGAATTGCTGTAATTAAATATGGATTTTGCCTCTTTAGCACTGGTAATATTTATGGGATTGAAACATCAAAGGAGGAGATAGGAGGGAGTTCCATTTTTGACAACCACAGTGATTTGGAGCCTGTAACTCGCAATTGGAATGCAAGCAGATAAAAGTAGCCAATTGAATATCAGTAACATTTATGGGCTTTTATTATGGGCTTATGTAATTGCGATTTGGCAACTGAATAGGAGCAATTGTAAGTCATTCTGACCTAGTTCACCTGCGCATGTGCAAGTGGTCTGTGTGTCTCCTGCAGATGCGCAAGTTGTCTATGATTTCTTTAGTGGCACCATACAGGAAGAGTGAGGTGCTGGGAACGCGCACTCGCTGGTTCAGGTGCGCTCCCATAGCAAATTTTTGAGCTTCCATATGACCTCCTAGAGTAGAGGAGATCTTGCAGGAGAACAAATTGAGGAAACATGGCAATGTCTAATCTGTTAAAGGCAAGGAGCTATTTCTCCAGGTTTAAGTCACCAAGCTCTCAGGATGGTGGACATAGCCAAATTCAGGGCTCTCTTCTGAGAAGGAGAAGTTGGGGGGGGGGGGGGCTGCTTTTATCAGTTCTACTAATAACTGGGAAAATGCCCTCCCACCCCATAACCGGCTATGAGCACTCACCACCACATGTTATACCAGAGTCAGGATCATACCACCTGGGATGTGCAGAGGGAGAGGTCAGGGACTGTGGACATGACACATGAGGCCAGTCGCACCATCTTTTGTCTTTCTATATATATATTGTTGTTATTAATGTTATTCAATATGGATCCGACTTACAAACAAATCCCACTTAAGAACTGTTACAGGAACGGATCTCGTTTGTAAACCAGGGACCACCTATATTTGATCTTTTTCCCCAGAAATGAAGACCTGTCCCGCCAAAATAGGCACAAGTGGTGGTATGTGAATATGTAGTTTAATATTGAAGTGGTTCATCTGAGGCACCAGGAGCACTAAAAGGACATAGGCAATCTCCTTCAGCAGCAGTCAGAGGCACGGTGACCGCTGAGCATGCAAGGTTCACATGAATTTTACTGGAGAGAACAACACAAATCATGTACCAAAGATGTTTATGCTTTCTAAATCCCAGATCACTTATTTTTATGCATCAGATGTTTAACTTGTTCTTTTGAAAATGCATGACAGACATTTTTTAGACAGAGCTCTTTTAATGTTTTATCTGCTGTTGTTCCTATCACTGGCTGAGCTAAAGCCATTTTTACTGGTGCTGAAATATCAATCACCCGGAAGGAACAGAAACCTGCCTCTGATTATCTGTGTCCTCACTAAACCCTGATGCTTTTTATAGATCTGAGACTTTTATTCAGTTGATCACTTTTCAGTGAGGTGAAAAGTGAGATAAAAACACATAGCACAAATGACAACTTTAATTTTTTTTATTTTTTTTAGAAGATTTAAAGGACCACTATGGTAAATGTTCTTCTATATGGTGTTTTGAATAACCCTGAAGTGATTAATTATTTATTAATTATTTATCCTTTATACTCAAATATTAATTACTGCAAGGATCCGTTTACTTTTATCTACTGATCATGTGTGTTACTTTTTGAAAAAGTGTGTCCTTATATACTAATGAGAATGAGAATTTCATTACACCATGCCCAAGAAGCATAACAAGGTACATGGACTTTTGGAATTATATGCCACAAGAGGGATTCCACACTCAACCGTAGTTTATAGGAGAAGTTGAAATAACCTGTCACATAAGTTCAATTTAGGACGGTCCATGAACAAGAAACAATATAAGTAAAGTACCATTGATTTAAGACCAGACCTCACCTCATTCAAACAATTTATGAAAAATCAACATAATAATATAGTTAAAAAGGCAACCCAAATGATCATGAGAACTAGGATTCAGTAAGACTGACTCAATGTCGATCTTTGCAAGAGGAGTTTCCGCAGTAAACAAAGAGTCTGATCAAAGGAGGCATGACTGACAGATGAGAGATTCTTGTCAATGTTATTGTTAGCTGAATGACCCTTGGGAAAAGACAGATGGTGTTTCAAACAAACTTTTCCCAGTTCTTTTGTTTTTGGAACAATTCCCAAAGGAGAAACCCAAAAATTCTAAAGTGGTGGATTTACCTGAAATTACAATATTGCTCTTGAAAGGTGCATCAGTTTGTGCTTTCCTTACTCACAAATGATGACTGCTTTTGGATGGTTAATGCTTAAACTTCCAAATGGAGTTCCCCCTGTAACAAGTTTAGTAATATAAAACATCACCTCTTTTAATGTCCCCTGCTGAAGCTGTCTGCCCAAGTCTACCTGCATTTACAAAAAAGAAAGTAATGGCTATAAGAGGTGTGACAATTTTCATCCATATCCCTATTGGAAACTCTAAAACTTACGGGCTAGAGGTTATGGGTGAGGTATATAAAGGGGAGGTACAATATATTACACAAATTAAGGCTGAAGGTGACATGTTTCTGTAAATAGACACGTTTTAGTGAGGTGTTTAAGGATCTGAGGCAGGAGGATAATCTAGTGAAGCGAGGCAATGAGTTCCAAAGAATAGGGGCATCACAAGTAAAAAGTCCTGAAAGTGGGAATGAGGAGGTGATATGAGAGGAGGAAAGAAGAAGGTAATTAGCAGAGTGAAGAGGGCAGTTGGGAGAGTATTTATAGATAAGAGCAGATATATAAGAGGGTGCATCATTATTGAGGGCTTTATACGTTAGGGTCAAGATTTTAAATGTAATTATTGAGGTTATGGGAAGCCAGTAGAGGGACTGACAGAGAGGTGCTGCTGACCCTGAGCGATGAGTATGGTAGATGAGTCTACCAGAGGCATTCATAATGGACTGACGTGGAGAGAGACAGGTGATGGGGAGGTCGGCAAGGAGAGAATTGCAGTAATCAAGGTAGGATACGATAAGAGAGTGTATATGAATTTTGGTTGTGTCTTGTGAGATAAAGTGATGTATTTTGGAATTATTTTTTTTATGTGAAAATGACAAGATTTCGTGATACAATACGTAACAGATACATGAAATATTTTAAAGAAAGTACCCATACAGGCCCTTTCTGGATCACTACGTTGTCATGGTGAAGGGGCTTGTGTACCTCAATAAAACTGTGAGCTATACCATGTAGGGTCACCCAAGATGGGCAGGTCATAGCAGAGAGGTCAGACAAATTGTGGTCCACAGGAGAAGGAACTGGCAACTCACTCCAGTATCTTTGCCAAGAATTTGTTATGGATTAGCACACCAAGACACAAGATGTGCAGGGTGTGCTGTGATCCATAGAGTCACAAAGAGTTGGGCACAACTGGATGACTGAACAACAACAGCAACAACCCATAAAGGCAATGATGGGCAACAAAGTGCTAATGAAAGTGTCATATTACATAACTTTAGTAACAGTGTAGGCTACACTGGACTAGTGAGTTATTGGGCCAAACTATCTTCTAACTAGAAAAAAGTTATGAGTGCAGAGTGTCCAACATACTTGTGGGAAGTTCTGATTGATCTGTCATCAGCACATGTAGTTGTGGGGTTCGTATTACAGGTATAGTTCTTAGCAGTTTAGTGGAAAAGCTTAACAAACTTTGACAAATGTAGCTGCCATTTGTTTTAGGTCAGGGCAGCAATGACAGCTCATCATCTTTAGCTGTGTCCATGGCTAACTTGAATGTTGTAAACATGATGAAGAGAGGAGAATCGCTATACGTTAATCATGACACTGGTAAGCAATTACTTTTTACACCATATCATCAATAAAAGAGTTGCTTAAGTTGCCATGACTGAAGGAAACCCTATCAGTCTTTCCCTGCTTGGAAATTCCATCTTATTCAAAAACAAAGGTTCTGTTTGAGATTTTGCTGTTTATCACATTGTGACTGACAAATCTCCTAGTATAGGGTTCCCTTTTGGGAACCAGTAAAGGAATATTTTATTATATACTAAATTTGTTTTTGTTATTCAGTCCTTCAGTTGTGTCTGACTCTCAGTGACCATATGGGCCACAGCACACCAGGCACATCTGTCTGTGTTTCTGGTTGTGCTCATCCATATGGTTTTCTTGGCAATGATACTGGAGCGCATTGCCCTGTCCTTTTCCAGTGGACCGTGATTTGTCTGAGCTCTGCTATGACCAGACATGGGATAGCTCACAGCTTCATTGAATTGCACAAGCCCCTTCACCATGACAAGGTAGGGATCCAGAAGGGGATATACTAAATACACATCTTATCTAGTGACAGACTAGCAGTGAGTGTGTGAATCCGATGGGACAGATGGGGGGATTTCAGGTGAAAATATATTTAATGAGCCTCTTTACAATGAAACCAACCCTTTAGCTGGCCTGCCCATTTATTCCAGAGTCATTGGCATTATATGTGTGTGTTTTTCTCTCTATGTGGGTGTCTCTTTCTCTCTCTGTATGTTTCTCTTTCCCTATCAGTCTTTCTGCATCTATATGTTTGTTTATTTCTTTCTTAGTTTCTGTCTGTCTATGTGTATCTCTCTGCATGTGATTGTATATCTCTCCCTTTTTGTGTGAACTGTTTATGCGTTTCTATACCGGTCTCTTTCTTTCTCTGTACATGTATTTGTCTGACTGCATGCTGCTTTCTCTGTATCGGCTCTCAATGTCTCTGCATTCATTTGTGTATATGTGTGTGTTTCTCTGTGTCTGTCTCTGGCATTCTGTGCATATATCTCTTTGTGTTCTTGCCTCTCTCTCCTTCATCATGCCTCTCTGTCTCTTATCCCTTTTCTGCCTCCCACTGTGTTTCTTCTTCGTCCCTCTATTGTTTCTGTATCTCTCTCATCCTGCCTCCCTGTCTCTCACTTGCTCTCGTCCTGTCTCACCTCTCATGCCATCTCCCACTAGCGCTCTTCTATCTCATCATTTCTCTTTCCAGCGTATTTCCCTCACTATATCTGTCTCTCTTTTAGCCAGCTTCCCTGTGCTTCTCTCTCTCTCATGTCCTTCTCCTCTATCTCTGTATCTCTCCCCCATTAAAGGACCGCTAATGGCAGTGTGATAAACATGCTACTTCATTATATTTTTTGTTGTTGCATTAATTCATTTTTTTTTTAAATTTAAGGCTAACAACGCTTACTCGTGATTTAGGAATTCTATTTTTCCATTTTGTTATTACCAGTGCTCCTTTAATAGCAAGACCTCCATCTTGCTAGTGCAGCAGTTGCAAATACATATTCAACACACCTCCACTGTAAGTACTTCAGTTTATTTAATTTGGTCATGTGATGTCACTGATGACCACCAGTCACCAATGATATAAAACAGGCATGTGACATACATAGGATAAAGTGTGCATGCACACATGTTGCAGAAAAAAAATGCAACTGCAGCATTGGCAATATGGTGATGTTAATATCAAAAGAGGACGCCTAATAGCAAAATAGCTGCAGCCATAGTGGAAAATAGGAAGCCTAAATCCTGAGTAAGTAGTGTTGTCCCTTTATTTAATAATTGTATTAATATAAGACAATGTTTTATAAAGTGGAATATTGATTAAACTGACATTTTGTATTACTTCAGGGTCCTTTAAGCTTCTCTGTGTGTTTCTTTTTCTCTCCCCCCTCTATCTCCCTCATCCCGCCTCTCTGTGTGCGTGTCTCTCTCCTGCTCTCCCCCCACCCCCTCTCTGCTCCTTGTTATTCTGAGGCTGGCTCGCCAGTAGGAATGACTTATCGTTCCTGTTTTCAACCCTCAGCATTTATAAACAATGCTCATATTAAGCAGATTGGCACTTACTCACTGTCTGCCTCCAAATAGTGACCTAGTTAGTGCTTGTGAGGGATGGATAGACCCTAATTACTGCTCCGAAAGCTGCTGGGACTCGCTCTGCATCCACAATGGGGCTATGACTAGGAGACCCTGCGACACTGAGAGAGCATTGCTAGAATAGTGTAGGGTGTATATAATGTAATGTGACCTACTGACTGCAGTTTATCAGGACAGGCTCAGAAAGTGCATGGTATTTATCTAATATACAGTGATCTCTTAACCGCACTTTATCAGGACAGTCTCCGACAGAGCCAGGTGTTTATCTAATGCAGTGCTTGCACAGTACCAGGACTGGTTCAGACAGTGCTGGGTTTCTATCTAATGTAATGTGACCTCCTCACTGCACATTATCACAACAGACCCGGGAAGTGTTAATCTTCTGTAATGCTATGCAGTATAAAAAAGCTGAACACTCTGCTTCCCCCCTCACTGCCTATTAACACCATTCCCTATATATTCCAACATCCTGCTGCCCCCTCATGTATATACAACCTAACATTCTTCTGCCTGCTCAATGCCCTGTTATAACCCCCTATATATATATATCACACAATCTACTGCCCCTCTCTCATTTTTGTACCCTTATACAACCCAAAATGCTGCTGCCTGCTCACTATCCTGTTGTAACCCCTATATATCCCAACATCCTGCTGCCCCCTCTATCAATTTTTAACCCTCACCAAACACCCAAACATCCTGTTGCCCCCACTGCCTTTTTATATCCCCTGAAAACCCCAACATCATGCTGCCCCTTGTTTCATTTGAATATCTCACTTATAGATACCAAACTTATGCTGCCCCTTCTCCTACTTCTTATACCCCCTACACACACCAACATCCTGCTGCCCTGTTACTGTCCTATTATACCATCACTATATCCCCCACATACTGTTACCTTTCATTGCATTCTTACACCCATCCCACATTCTGCTGCCCCCTTCTTTCTACTCTATACACCCCAACATCCTGCTGCCTCCTCACTAGCCTGATATGTGCCCAATATTGTAGTGCAGTGGATGGCTTGTCTTGTACAAAACAGATAGGATTTCATTTTTTGCTGAGAGTGAGCATCAGGCAGCATAGAGTAGTCCTGCACGTTTGGAGATGTGTCACAATGGGGAAGTTTAATGGTTCTGACTGGCTCCATGTCGTTGAATCTCATTCTATGACTGTGTGTTCAGACTATTCTGATCAACTTGGAACCTGAGAATGAGCAGAGGATTCTGGGCACGAGAGTCCAGAGAGACGGCTCAGAGTACAGCGTATCTTTCATTTATTTTTCAATCTGTTGGTGACTGAGAATACTTCACATGAGGTTATCAACGTGTCAGCGCTACACATCAGTTCACTTTGGGTGTAATAAATCAGGAGGAAATTCTGTGAGCATTGCATTACATATCTGAGGGGGTGAGAGTGAGAGCAGAGGCACAAAACGTTTTATTGCTATTTCTTAATGTCGTCTGAGGATACAGTGAAGAAAGATATATCAGAGATTGATATCTACTGCATGGCGATCTGCGGGACAGTCGCAGACACTGCTGGTTGTCTAATATAGAGTAAACCACCTGAATGCACATTATCAGGATACTGATACTAAGTACAAGACAAGGACATACTGAGACTGCATGATAGCACATTATCAGGACAGGCTCAGAACAAGCATCATGGTTATCTAAAGTATAGTGACCTAACTATATATCAGGACAGGCTCAGGCAGTACAGGGTGTCTATCTAATATCAGGACAAGCTTGCACAATGCTCTTTATCTTGGACAGTGCCTGGGGTCTATCTAATATACTGTTACTTCCCAACTGCACATTATCAGGACAGACTCAAACAGTGTTACACCTCTGCATTGTGTTAGTGAACATCCTGCTGCCTCTCACTGACAAAATCGGTGTGTAATGTAAGCAAATTAAACAAAAAACAAAGTCAAAGGTGCTCAATCAGATTATGAATTAACCTTAATAGGTTTTACCTATGGAAATGGAAAAACAGCAAACCACAGACGTATGTTTCGGCCTTTATTGGGCCTCGTCAGTAAAGTGATCTCCCTACACATTAATCTTGACTGGTTCAGAGAGTTTTTAGATCTTTATCTAATGTAGAGTGACCTGACTGCACATTATCAGGGTAGATTCATGCAGTGTTTCATTATCTAATATAAAATAACCTCCTGACAGCACATTATCTGGATAGGTTCAGACAGACAGCACTGGGCATACAGTGACCTTCTGATTGCACATTATCAGGACAGGCCTAGGCATAGTAAATGGTATCTATGGACAAGCTTACTGTATATCATGAACAAGCTTATACATGGGCAAGCTTATATAATGCACAGTATCTATTTAATATAGAGGGACTTCCTAACTGCACATCATCAGGACAGGATTGGGAAGACAGTGCTTTGTCTAGCTAATGTAGAGTGACTTGATTACACATTATCAAGACAGATGCAGACAGAGCAGGATATCTATATAGCATGACTGTGCATTATCAGGACATGATCAGACCTATGGTGTGGAGTGTAGGGTGACTGACTACACTTTATAAGGACAGGAACGAATAGCGTTGGTTGTATGTGTGATGTTCTCTTGTCTGTACTGTAATAGTATCGGTAAAGCTCAAACAAGCAAAAACAGTGAACACTGATGCCCTTCACTGCCTTGTCATATTCACTCCATATTCCTCAACCTCTTAATGTCCCTCAGTGACACAATATAACACTAATGTTGGTTGATCTCCTGACTGCACATTATCAGCACAGACTCAAGAAAGAACTTTTCAACTCTCTGACCTAGTTCTGAGCCTGTCCCGATATTTTGATCATTCTTTCAGTTCACTCCTCAGTGCATGAGCATGCTTGTGTCAGGGCCAGGTTAATTGCATTATTCTACATTAATTACCAAAGGGTTGAAAAGCTGATCTAATGGTTCTTCCTGGGGGATGTGATTAATATATGAGAATACCCTGGTTGTAAAAAGGTTAATTAACTCCTTGCTAGGTATTATGTGCAAGTTCTTCTGCAGAGCTGAGAGATTTTCTCCGGCGAATGTTTTTCTCACTGCAGTTATAAAAAAAACACGTAAACAGCATGTGAGGGACATGTTTGGCTGCAATGGCTGGTTTGATTGACACATATTTCCATAGTAAAGGTTATAGCTGGCTCTCCCCCCAGCTTGTGTCCCCTGCGGGATCCCTCTTATTAACCTCTCCGACTGTACCTTTTGAAAGACTCTCTCACGTCCTCTCCCTCCCTCCATGAAAGGGCTGGCAGAGGAAATAGAAGGCAAGAGGACAAGGGCTCAGCTGACGATGCTTCATGCTGTGAGTTACAAAGGTCAGAGCCCATCCACAATTTGGCAGGTGCCAGAAAATCCATCTCCCTTGGAGGATGTAGGCTCAAACGAGGGGGCGGAGAGAACGTCAGATCTGCAAAGAGGAGAGCAGGCATTTGGCTGTGATGACATGAAAGAGGAGCCAACCTGCTGAGTTCAGGGAGATGATGAGGAGCCAGCTTGCTGTGACCACTGAAAGCCAACACCTTACTCTACAGCATGAAGAGCCAAACTCTTGAGTCATAGAAGAGATTGATGAGTAACCCCAAAATACAAAGCCAATCCTCTGCTTTGTGTTAAAAATGGCAAGCCTACCAATTGTGCCACAGAAGAAGACAATGAATTAACTCTTTACACCACAGGAAAAGAGCAAAGGGAAGGATGTTGTCAATCACCTGAACTGAAGTAAGGATGATGGGTAGCCAGCACCTACACCATAGATCAAGGTCAAGGCTAAGATCAAGTGTAGTGCCTCCTTTGAAAGGGCAGGTGGTATGCTCTACACCTTTTAAGTAAGAAGGGGAAAATCTTGGCCTGGCCAGGGTTTGGGTAGACATGAAGCATGGTGCCCTAGGGAAGTGGTGCCTTACAACTATGGAAAGGAGCACCCATCTGCTGAGCACATTTTGTCAGATCTTTTTAGATCGTTGTGTTTTTCCCACATTTTTATTGCTCAGCTTAAGGGCCGAGGTTGCACTCACACTGCACATCTATAGAGTACTTTTGAAGACAGTGGCATATGGGAGGCATGGGGCAGATTTCAGCACTGTCACGAACCCCAATTTGGGACTCTGTACAATCCCTAATTTTCCTACTGTAGCTTATAGGAGCAATCTGCAGGTTGTGACTTTTATATGCATCACAGCACCCAGCCTTTCAAACCAGACCATCATTCATGGAGAAACTGGACCAACAACACCTTTAGTTAGTGTAGGTGCAGACTAAGAGGTTATTCTTGCTTCTGGCTTTTTCCCCCACCATGTAACTACGGTTATCAACCTCCCACTGAGTTTAGGACCCTGAACGTCTAAGATTTCACAATTTGTCTTCCCTCCTGCCCTTTGATCTCTGGTTAATTGGGAAGAGATAATTAACATGTCCTTGTCCTGTTTATACTTTCCCAGGAGGTGATTTAGCACCTTGTGTCATCTCTGTTCCCTGGTTAGAGCCAAATGGTGAGGCTCTAACCAAGTATAAATCTATTGTCATACTATAGACTTATTATCTACCTAAGCCTCTTCCTATAAGGCCCCCAAGCCTCATATTTCCTTCTGCTGGCAAACTCAGGTCACTTCATAACTCTGACCATGTCCCCAGGGGATACAGGACATCTACTTTATTATATTCCTCTGGGAAAACCTGTCATTTTGATACTACACATATCTGGGTACCATCCATACATCACATATAGACATAACCTGGCTCACACACAGGATGGCTTAAACACCTCATGCCAACAGGGCAATACCAGTCCAAGTTTATCCAGGTCCTCTCCAATAGTCCAACAGTCCCCAAGAGTTCAGTGCGCCCTCCTGAAAATGACCAACACTTACTTTTTTTATTTTGAGTATGGATCATGATTTGGGCATCTATTTTGCAGGCCAGGGGTGGGGGGGTCTTCACACATTTTTGGCTTGGGCTCCTTTTGGTAAGCCCTAGGGTGGCTAGAGGCAGTAGTCAGTAGAGGCTGTCTCTGGAGTAAAGTTTTAAATGTCTGTGTCCTAGGCTCCAGCTGAAGACAAAGACACAGAGTCCAATCCATTCTCCCTTGACCTTTTGACCAGAATAAATGAGCATTCAAGCCTTTAAAGCGGGGGTGCTAGAAGATGTTCTCTGGCTCCTCAAGGGGTCACAAAGATCACTGAAACACAAGCACCTGCTTTTACACAATTGCACTAGGCTTCAATAAATACATAAATAAATAAAGAGTGAAAGAAAGTCAAAGAAGAACAAGAGCCATTCTTCTGGGCCTTTGAATATGATAAGGAACTAACCACCTGTGCTTAGAGAAAGATTGTGAAGTCAACTTTCTGTTTAGTGGGAGAAGACAGCAGCCAACTCTCTGTGTCAAGGAACATTAAAACAGCCCAACTCCCGAAGCAAGCAATGAAAACAGGAGTCCTCTATGTCAAGCTGTGTCATGTAAAACTAAACCCACCACCAAATCAGAGTGGAAAAAAAACAATCCCAATAAGAAGAGAAGAGAGGCTCTGACTAATTTGAGGACCCCGCCCCGCCAAATATAAGTTCATGTCAAATATTGCTTGAAAGAGTGTGGGAAGAGCCAGCCAACTGCATATTTTACACCATGGGAGTACATGAAAAGTTAAACCACTGCCTAAAGAGACAGGATAGGGAATCAACAATTTGCACAAAGGAAGAATGGGGAACCAATCTACTTTTAAAGGTAAAGGAATAGAAACCACTTGCCTGACCAAAAGGAAAGAATGTATAGCCCATTCCTTGCAGCAAAGGACTATATGATAAGCTAACCCCTTGTACAAAGGGAGGGGAAAATGTGCTAATATCCAGCTGAAATGGAGGTGAAATCCAATAAAAGCCCAGTAGAGAGGACCAAGTTCCAAACCAATTCCATAAGAGTATGTGTGTTAATAAAGTGTGTACAATTGCTGTTTTTATTTGATAATGAGCAGTGTTTGAATGTTATTTGTATATTTATGTAAAAGTGAGCAGTGTGTGTAATTATTGTGTGTGCGTGCACATGCAAGCAGTTATAGTATTTGTGTGTGTGTGTGTAAGTCCTATTAGTAGTTGTGTGAAATTACCATGAATGTGTATGTGTGTAATTAAAGTGTGGTTGTAATTAATGTTAACGTATGTGTGTAATTACAGTGTTTATGATATTGATCTATGAGTTTGATTACAGAGTGGGTGGCATTGAGTAATGTGTATATGTGTATTTTTACAGTGTGTGTCATTATATTGTTATTTACAGTGTGCATTATTGTGTTTATATTTACAGTGTGTTTTTTTAGTGTTTGTGTGTGTAATTTTACATTGTGTGGTATTAAGCAATGTGTATGTGTGTAATTACAGAGTATATTTGATACTGTGCAGGGTGTGTAAGTGTAATTCAATTGTATATCAGTGTAATTATAGTCTGTGTGATTATCTGTGTAATTGCCGTGCATGTGTGTAATTACAGGGTGTGTGTTATTGTGTGACTCCTGGCACACACAGGTTTCTTGTTGCTGTCAGTGTCTGAGCAGATAATGATGGTTCAGCCTCAGATCTCTGAGCATTAACGAGATCCAGTGCTCGTTAGGAGGGTTGCACTGTTGTATGAAGATGGAGATTCAGCTTGTGTGTTAGAGGATGAGAGGCCAAGAGATCACACACATTGAGGTAAACACACAGTAACACAAATATAATGATATACACACACATAGTGATACGCGCAGTGATTCATCCAGTCATAGGAATGTGTGTGTCACTGTGTGTATGTGTATATCATACATTCATACATACACCTAGTGACATAAACACATACAGATGCACACAATTATGCATACACAGAGATACATACAATCTCTGTGTGTGTATCACTGTATTATATCAGACATAGCGATACATATACTATGTGAGTGTATCACTGTGTCTGATATTATACATGCACACTGATGCACACAGTGACAACCACAGGGACACGCACACACTGACACACTTAATGATGCACAGTGACCTACACAATAATAAACACAGTGATACACATAGTGATACACAATCAGTGACACAAACAAACATTGATACACACAGTGGTATACACAATGACAAATACACATACAGTGATACACACAGACATTTATACTATCACACTTATGGTTATACACACACATACTGTTATACACACATAGTAATACACACAGTGACAAACCCAGTGAATTTCTGAGACAGAGATACGGAAAGTGAGGCAGACACATAAAAACAAACACACACACAGATAAATAGAGAGACATATACACAAAAGCACATAAACACAAATACACAGATAATGCAGACACGCCATCACAACACAGAGACACACACTAAACTATTAGAACCAATCACAAATACACAGGCACACATGCAAATGTGCAATAAAACCAAGACGCACAAATACATACAGTTACAAAATCTTTCAGTCTATCACACTCCCGTCACAGTCTCAAATTCAAAAATACTTAGGGCCCTATTAAATTCTCCCTCGTAGTTCTCTCGGTGCTCGCAAAAGGCAGTTTTCCTGCTGTTTGCGAGAACCGAATCTCTCGCAGCCTGCCTTACGATATGACTGCAAGAAAATGGCCGAGAATAGGCTCCGAGAGAGCTACGTAGCCTTAAATCTATGCACGAGTCTCGCATATCGTAAGAATCCCTACTTGGACAAAAAGTCCACGCAAGGGATCCGAAAGCCTCTACGTGCTGCCTCGGAACAGCCCGAGACAGCAGTGTGAGGCTCCCCCCTGCACCCTATACACATCCCCATGCTGCAGGGGTCTCTATCAGGACCCCTGCAGCACCCCCACATTAACCCCTTGTAGCGGGGGTCCCCGATCTGCATAGATCACGCCCCCCGCTGCATTTAAAACTTTTAAATTCCCCGCCGCGGCTCCTTAAAGGGACCGCGGCACACTATTACCCAATCCCGGCCGCGGCACTTAAAATTAACCCCCCTCTATGCTGGGGGTTCCCATCGGGACCCCCGAAGTGTCCCCACAGAAACCCATTGCAGGGGGGGGCCCCGATCTGCATAGATCAGGCCCCCCGCTGCATTTAAAACTTTTAAATTCCCCGCCGCGGCTCCTTAAAGGGACCGCGGCACACTATTACCCAATCCCGGCCGCGGCACTTAAAATTAACCCCCCTCTAAGAAAAAAACTAACGGAGGTCTGCACTGGCAGACCTCCCCGACGCTAATGAACCTCCCGGAGTCGTTTCCGGGAGGAAATTGGCATTGTCGGCTTGTGATTGGCTGAAAAAGCTGTCAGCCAATCAAAAGTCGTCAATGTAGGAGCCAATCAGGATGCGCAGATGTCTTCTACCAATCACTCCGTGGGGGTGTATCCCATAGTGATTGGCTGAAGGCATCTGAGCGTTGTGATTGGTTCCCAGAAAGATAGACAAGTGTTTTAGCCAATCAGGATGGGATATTGGGGTGTATCCCATCCTGATTGGCTCACACATTGACGACTTTTGATTGGCTGAAATTGATAGACAGCTTTTTCAGCCAATCACAAGCCGCCAATGCCAATTTCCTCCCGGAAACGACTCCGGGAGGTTCATTAGCGTCGGGGAGGTCTGCCAGTGCAGACCTCCGGTAGTTTTTTTTCTTTTTTTTTTTTTAGAGCGCGGATGGTTCCGCGGCCCAGCCGGGGCTGAAGGAGAGAAGGCCGGGGACATCGCGGGGAGGTAAGTTAAATGTATATTTAGATGTTTATTTGTGTATTTTATTTATTGTTTATATATTGTATTCATGTATTCATGTATTGTGTTTTTTTTTTTTTTAACAGGGCCGCGCCGGAAGAGCTAAACAGTGACTGGACATGCTGTAAAGGTGAGTTGAATATTTAGAATGCTTATTTATTTGATGTTAATGTTTTGTACTAATTTTTCTTTTTGTTTGACCCATAGGTTATTGATCTGAAGCAACATCTTAAAGGTAAGTGGTCTTAATTTATTGATTTTAGCTTAGAATTAGGGTCTGTGTAGTTAGGACTGTAATTATTTTATTTTATTTTAGAATAAGGGTCTGTGTATGTAGTTAGGATTTTTTGTATATTAGATAGACAAGGGGATGTATTTGATATAGTTAGGATTTATTTTAAATTAAATAGATTGTATGTTAGATAGATAGGGGGTATTTGATTAGGACTATATGTAATATATTATATGTAATGTATGTAATGTCATGTATTGTATGTAATGTATGTAATGTATTATTTTAAATTAAATAGATTGTATGTTAGATAGATAGGGGGTATTTGATTAGGACTATATGTAATATATTATATGTAATGTATGTAATGTCATGTATTGTATGTAATGTATGTAATGTATTATATGTAATATATTATATGTAATATATTATATTTAATATATTATATGTAATGTCATGTATTGTATGTAATGTATTATATGTAATATATTATAGGTAATGTCATGTATTGTATGTAATGTATGTAATGTAATATATTATATGTAATATATTATATGTAATGTCATGTATTGTATGTAATGTATGTAATGTATTATATGTATGTATTGTATTGTGTTTATCTGTCTTTCCTTTTCAGGTGTGTAATTTTTTTTATTTTCTGAAGTGGGGGGTGGGGTTGTAATGTATTTTTTTGTTTTCTGTAGTGGGGGGTGGGGTTGTAATTTTTTTTTTTTTTCTGTACTGTAGGTTTTTTTGTTTTTTGTACTGTAGGTTTTTTGTTTTCTGTGCTGTAGGTTTTTTGTTTTTTGTAATTAGAGTGTTGGGGAGGTTTATTAGGGGGTAGGTAGTGTAGGTAGGTAGTGTAAGTGTTAATAGATTAGTGTAGAGGGGGGTTAGTTTAGATTAAATGGTTTACTGGGGGTTATAGTGTAGTGTTTGTAGTTAGTGTCATGATGGTCCTTGAGGACCATCATGGCACTTATGTGGTTAATGTTGGGTTGTAACAGGCCCATAATGGTAATAATATACCCTTATGGGACTGATGGGGTTAAATAGAGCCTTATGGTGGTCTGTATTGACCATCATGAGTTAATGGGTTAATTTAGGCCTTATGGTGGTCTGGATTGACCACCATGAGTTAATGGGTTAATTTAGGCCTTATGGTGGTCTGGATTGACCATCATGAGTTAATGGGTTAATTTAGGCCTTATGGTGGTCTGTATTGACCACCATGAGTTAATGGGTTAATTTAGGCCTTATGGTGATCTGGATTGACCATCATGAGTTAATGGGTTAATTTAGGCCTTATGGTGGTCTGGATTGACCATCATGAGTTAATAGGTTAATTTAGGCCTTATGGTGGTCTGGATTGACCACCATGAGTTAATGGGTTAATTTAGGCCTTATGGTGGACTGGATTGACCATCATGAGTTAATGGGTTAGTTTAGGCCTTATGGTGGTCTGTATTGACCATCATGAGTTAATGGGTTAATTTAGGCCTTATGGTGGTCTGGATTGACCATCATGAGTTAATGGGTTAATTTAGGCCTTATGGTGGTCTGGATTGACCACCATGAGTTAATGGGTTAATTTAGGCCTTATGGTGATCTGGATTGACCATCATGAGTTAATGGGTTAATTTAGGCCTTATGGTGGTCTGGATTGACCACCATGAGTTAATGGGGTAATTATAGTTGCCTGGGGTTAATATTTTTAGTTTTTTGTCCTTTCAGGACCTTTACGGTCCTTTGAGGACCCGCGAGGCGGGAAATTTAAAATTGAATTGCAGCAGGGTCACGATCGGTGCCGATCGGGGCCCCCCGCTGCAGGGGGTTTATGTGGGGACACTTCGGGGGTCCCGATGGGGACCCCCAGCATAGAGGGGGGTTAATTTTAAGTGCCGCGGCCGGGATTGGGTAATAGTGTGCCGCGGCCCCTTTAAGGAGCCACGGCGGGGAATTTAAAAGTTTTAAATGCAGCGGGGGGCCTGATCTATGCAGATCGGGGACCCCCCCTGCAATGGGTTTATGTGGGGACACTTCGGGGGTCCCGATGGGGACCCCCAGCATAGAGGGGGGTTAATTTTAAGTGCCGCGGCCGGGATTGGGTAATAGTGTGCCGCGGCCCCTTTAAGGAGCCGCGGCGGGGAATTTAAAAGTTTTAAATGCAGCGGGGGGCCTGATCGGTGCCGATCGAGGACCCCCGCTGCAAGGGGTTAATGTGTGGGGGCTGCGGGGGTTCCTATGGACCCCTGCAGCAAGGTGTTCATGTGAGGACACTTCGGGGGTCCCGACGGGGACCCCCGCATTGAGGGGGGGTTAATTTTAGGTGCCGGGGGGGTATTCGGAGTACCCCCACGGCAGGGCTTATGTGGGGGACTGCCGCGGAGGTCCCTTTTAGGACCCCCGCAGCAATTGATGAGGAGTGGGAGCCTGCGATATCATCTTGCAGGCTGTCACTCCTCATGTACATTTACGCAGTGTAGATACGTACAGCCCTGCTGCGTAGCTCATACGTTGCTCGCAGCAGGGCTAATTTAATAGCATTGTAAGTTAGAGAAACTTTGCAGTACGTAGGGCTTAAGTAGAAGCCTCTTATTTACGAGGCTGGAATTTAATAGGGCCCCTAATTAGCAGGACATTAGTGCATGGGATGCCCAAGTAACAAAATACTAACACATGGTTCAGTTACATGGCTCCCTTAGGAAAACTTGTAAAAATTGCACGTAAGCCTTTAGATAGTTATTACACTCTCCACCTAACAATCCTTTTATGTAAACCTTAAAGAATTATCACTACATTTTTTTTAAATGTTGTGTGTTCTCAGAAAGCCCTGTGGGCTCTCGCAGGGAGCATAAACAATACTTGTGAATTGAACCACCAGTAGCACCAGCTAAGCTCTTACCACAAATTTTAGCATGATAAGTAATAGCCAATTTACAATTACAGCTATAGGGACCTATGCACCTCAAAATATAATAAGCCCAAGTGTCCCACAGGGACCTCCTCAAAACTTGGAGGGCCATTGGTAGAGGAGTCATAGACCCTCCATATTTTTTTTTAATTATTTATTGTGATTGATAGATAGATAGATAGATAGATAGATGTTCACATTAGATAACAGGTAGCTTTGTGTGTTGTTGCTATGAAGATCTTCTGGGTACAAGTCAGTATCTTTTATGGGAATTCTTTTGAGGTAGACATGTAATAGTGCAGTGGGCTCCTGAGTGTTGTGACGTGTCACATCCGTGTTTGTTGGGATTAATGCTGTGGCAGTCTGTGACATATTTGCCAATTTTCTAGCTATCATAGTGACCTCTCTGTTATATTCCAGAAGTATTCATGTCTTAAAGATTTATATTTTGCACAGTACAGCAGAAAGTGCTTCTCTGTTTTCGTGCCCCCCCTTGGTCACCCTCTGGCTGCTTGTGGTGTCTACCCATATCTCAGCTACCTCTCTATCTATCTCTGTCCCACATGTTTCTCCCCCATATCTTTTTCAGCCTCATTGTGTCTCCACCTCTTGTTTTGCTTTCATCTGCATATGATGCACTCCATCTTCCAGCACCTCCTGAGTCGCCTTTCTCTCAATCATCTCTCTGTCTATCCCATCTCCCCTTTTTTCCATTTCCATCTCTTCACCCTCCCGTTCTCTAGTTTCTTCCAGCACCTTTTCTCACAGCCCCCTCTCCCTATACTCCAGCTGCCCTGTATCTGAGCACAATCTTTGTCTCTCCCCTCCCCCTCTCTTGCCTCATAGAGCAGATTATACAGAATGTCTCTGTACAGTCAGCTCTGGCCAGGGCTGACATGTATCTGCAGCCAGTGCTTTGTATGGAGACTACAGATGCACACAAACACATGTGATCTGATATAAGCAAAGAGAGATTGATCTGGGGCAGCGGGTCTTATCTAAAAGGGGGAGGCTGGTATAGGGTTGGTGGTTCTTGTGACGAGACCAATCTCGCCACTGTACATTGGAGGAGCCTGGTTGCCTGCCTGGTGCCTTTTGACTATGGACCAGCATTTAAATACTTTATTTTCCTATGCAGAAAGACTTTGGTTCCATTGAACTGTATGTATGTGGTCTAAACGCCATTCAGTAATAATGTATGCTCAGACCTAAGCTATCTGCAGATATGTTCTGGGTTATAATATGTTGTGGTTATATCTGTAAAAATATTGTATTGTGTGGTATGCAGTCAAATATCTTTGGTCTCATACACTTGGTCAGGAGTTGCCCATCTGCCTCGTTATCCTATCTGCTAAAACACACAAGAGTTAGCAGAACAAAAGGGTTTTAGCAGACAAGATGGCACCATGAACAATGGGGGTAAGGACTCTTGAATAATGAGATGGCCTGGGGTTTCCCCATACTCCCAGCAGGGGAGTAAGTGAGCTAGAGATGTTACTCTCTCCACTGCCAGAGGTAGAATGAGCAGTTAGCCACGCCTAGTGGGCGGCTCCTGGGGGAGTGGACCCCTGGTTCCCACGCCTTAACCCTGTCTGATTGGCCAGAGGTAATTAGGGGTTGACCAAAGGTAGTCACTGCCCCTACTGTGTATGTGAAGTGTTTAAAAATGTTTGTTGTTTAAATAAAGAAGAGAGTTCACTGCTTGACCCTCAAACACAGAGCTTATGTCTCGTTCTTTGGGGGATTCATGGGATGCTGTTACAGACTGACTGCCAGGAGTGTAAGCATCTTGGGGTGCTTTTCCTGTTCAGCTGCTAGCAGCTATTCGTGAGGTTCCAGTTCCAGGCTTGGAGCATTTTCCCCTTGGATCCAGTTTGGGGAATGGGTGTCCTGCAGTAGCTGTCCCTATATCACTGGATGGGCAGATCGACTAAAACGGCCTTGGCACCCCCCTTATATGTGTGGGGGTACCGTTACAGTTCTGATCTAAGAGGGGATGGGACTCATCTGAGAATAGTGAGTCTAATCTAAGAGGGAGGAGATTATTTGAGATAGTGGATCTGATCTGAAAGTGGAGTAACTAATCTGGGGTAGTGCGTATGATCTGAGAGGGGAGGAAATTATCTGGGCATAGTCAAAGCACCCTACAAGATTGGAAACTTGCTACCCATAACAGCTCCCCTCCCTAAGACTTCTTCCCAAACCAGTACTCCCCCAAGACTCCTTTACAGTTCCTAGTTGCTCCACTTCCCTTACCTCCTGCTTGCATGGAGCTCCTCTGCCTGCAGCATAGCTCCAGGATGAATGCCGCACTTTAAGGTGACATATTCTTTCTCTTTATATATAGCGACAACTAAGGGGGAAAGGGGCCCTCTTCCACCCCAAAACCTTCTGCATTTCTGTTACAGGGACACCCCTCTAGATCACGAGGAATTAAGTTTTCTCAATGCCCAGGAGACTCAGGAACATCAATCAGGAAATAAAGTTATTAAAGGTTACACACTTTGAATATGTGTCACAGACAAAGTTACCTTTATTTCTTCACACAAACATATTTAAACCGCACAACAACCAATCCACATTAGCCCCCCTCCGCAGGCAAACCACTCTTAGCCAATTACTAATAGCTTATTTGATTCTACCCCAACCTGATTTTGATTGACAGGCTTGTGCCCCTCCTGTCATTCCACATAGGTGTTCTAGAAGGGGGAGGACTCCCAATCATGAGGTCAGAGGGCATCTCTGGAAAACCTAACTTATCACAAAACTTAACATATTGTATAATACATTTTTATCCTCTATCAGCAACAGCCAGTATCATATAATATATCAGGAGGGGGTAGGAGCACACACCACATCCATATAAATCCCAGGTTACATATGATATGCCTAACAGTGACAATTTGGAATTCTGTCCCTTTCCTTTACTGACCCACTTTGACCGAACAAACATTCCAGAGGGGGGGGGGGGGGGTAATTAACTAGTCACATTTTGGTTTATGTGATCTGCTGTGCTCAGGGCAGAGGTTACACATGACTCTTGGTGCCAGATCATCTGAGTAGTAAACAGTAGATTTTTGCCATAAAAAAATACCAAATGCTATTGTCATGGCTGCCTAATGCAAAGATGGCAGCCACATGAAAATATGTACAGTGCAAAAGTATTTCCCCGCCCCCCTTGCCATTTTTTGTGTTTTGTTGTCTCACAACCTGTAATTAATATGGATTGTTTGAGGATTTGCATCATTTAATTTACAGAACATGCCCACAACTTTGAAGATATTTTATTTTATTATTGTGAAGCAAATAACAAATAGGACACCTGCGGATTTTAGTCCCGCAAATGCGGACCTTCGCATGTCGACCGCAAAACGTGCGGACTTAGCATCCACAAATACGAGCCACGGAACTTTACGATCTTAGTCCCCGAACATTAAAAACACAATAAATACACACAATAAACACATAAAAAGCTTACCCACAGCCAGGGGGCACAATGGACCTCTGCAAGTAAAGTTACACCTCATTTTAAGTCCAAATTCAAGAGTTTAGACACATGAATTCCCCTAAGCAAGAGAAAACATGGCTGCTTAAAAAAACAAAAGTGAGGCTACAGGACCCTAAGCACGCAAAACACCACGAAGCACATACAGATTTTCCCAAAAAGCCGTATGAGGTCCAAGATACACTATTAACAAGGACGCTAAATCATCCACAGCCGCGTACCACATACACATTAGCCGCCATTTTAAAACACTAACTTACGCAATGCAGAACTACACAGCTACCCTAACGGATTTTCCTCGCGCACGCACACTATTTACAGTGCACACTGCACACATTGCTGACACTTACACATTAGCTCCACAACAGTGAAAACCGACATTGTATGCTGCAGCAACATCAAAACAGATTGTCAGCTCTTCAAGCACAATGCTTCCTGCATATATTACTTACAAACAGGTAAAGTATATTCATTTAATAATGTATTAATAATTTCATTAGCATACAAAAAACGACCGCCAACATAGCACACAAACAACCAATAGCCTCGCAATGAGCGCCGAAGGATCTCTGAACACCAACAAAATTAATGTCTCAACCAAACACCATTACCTGCCTTACAATCTTATTGACGTCATTATTTGACGTGCAAGTCGCTAGTTTATAATAAACAACAATACCATTGTTACAGTCTGTGAAGATAGTAAAGATAAAACCTTGCAATCCTTGCTACTAATACAAGTGACTATTATAGACATTATGACATTACTAGATAAATCACAATCATATCCAGTTCTTGAAACTAATTGCTTTTTCTACATGCATTACATGCAGCAGGGTCATGCCACTGCCCTAGATAGGCTGGTGCTATCTTAAGAGACTAATAGTGTCATATCCTAGCACATTCTGACCCCAACCTAAACACTAAACATTACAAAACCTGAGCCTAATAGAGCCAAATACTGACAAACTGTCAAAGTCCTTAAACCAAATCTCCTGGCCATTGCAATAGCCTCTGAGGATGGTAATCATATGGGTTGTGACAGTATGGTTTTGGGCCATAAGGGGCCTGTAACTGTTCACCAGCCCCAAAAGGAGGGTTGTGACATATATACATAAATATGTGCAGTATTGCTACCTACTACTATTACTGACTACCTACTCATAATTTCCACAACACAGGCTGAGGTCCCGCTCCATGCTGATGATAGCCAGTGAGCTTGAAACAGCTGTACATGGATTGGATACTCAGCCTGTGTTTATTCCAACCTTGGCTTTGCATTAAAGCTGTGTAATACAGCATGCATAAGCTTAAAGGAAGCCATGATTGATAATGGCTACGGAATGAAGAGCGAGGCATTTGTGGCCATATTTGTGTGTCCCGGCTCAACTTCCCAGAATGCAGTGTAATAACTGTTTTTCTCAGAACTCTGAGCTGGAAGCAGGTTTTTTAACTTGCTTTAGACATTCAAGTGTGAACACAGATGTACTTTTTATTTACTATATATATATATATATACACACATATACTATCTCTACATAGCACTCACCCCCAGACAGCACCCACCCCTTTTAGCATTCATTACTACATAGCCGCAGTCCATGTCAGCAGACCCTCCTCTCAGCATCTATCTAAACATAGCATCCAACTGCTCTCAGCGCCCATATCACATAGCATCCATCCTTATCGCCTTTGCTACCCCCTCACAGAACCTATCCCCATTGTACTTTGATGTGACTTTGTAGCCCTTGCTCTCTTACCTTCTTCCTTAATACACATCCTGATTGTGCTGAACTGCTCCACACTGCTACCTCTTTGAGCTTCAGTAGAAATGTTCTTTTTAAAATAGGCACAAAAACAATTTCCAGCTGAGGGGTGGGGGTGTATGCAGCCAAGGAGGCACATGGAGGACCAGGTGGGACCCAGGGAGGGCTGGAACCCTACACTACAGAAAAAAATAATAATGTGAAAATAGAAATTACACAGCACTTGGCCCCCCAAAGGAAGGCCCCTGTGCACTGCACCACAGTTATCTCTGCCCCTGTATACTAGTATCCTTGAGCATAGAGGATGTGAGCTCAAAAGAATAAATATTTTATCAGAGTCTAGTCACAAATTATACTATGCAAGTAATTCATATGATTTGCTAAATATTATTAAAAATTAACGTTCAGCTAAATTAGTTAGCAAGATGCCATTTTTTAAGTACTGTGTAATTATGTTCACTGTTGGAGGTACAATGATGTGGGCAAGGTGTATATAAGACCATGTTCTTTTTGGGATAACATTTTTTTATTTTATAAGCAGAATGTTACAAATTGCTAGTTATGAAGAGACCAGGATTGATAAAAAATCTGAAAACGTAGCAGGAATGGGCTTCTGCAATGAATATTGATATAGTGATCCCATTGTTTAAATACTTGAGAGCAGTACAATAAAGGCTGACTGTAATGTTTAATCAAGAGTTATATATTTTGTAATTAGGTATTGATCATTAATAAAATACATATTAATTTAATTTTTTTCAATTACAAAATTGCATTACTTAAAACTAATCTATAAAAATCTATAAAAATTCATAGACATATAATCACACATTAATACTATTTATAACAGTTTTCAAAACCAACTTCTATGAAAAAAGGCAATATTAGAATTGTGCAATAACATATTTCCTATCATGTTCTCATTTCTTAATTTCTTTATCATCTAACAAAGTAACACTAGCTCAAATCAGACAAAATACAATCCACTCTTCTATTCTTCTAGTACAGGAGTCATAAAAATGTTTCCTAAGCCTACTTGGGGTAAATTATGCTTCTCTCATCTAAGATAAAAAATATGTGTGAATTAGGGAATAATATAAAACTATTTGTTGCATATTTAAAAGTTAAAAGCACTTTAAAGGCATATCTAAGTTTGCCTGTTCTTAACTATTTCTAATCAAAAACACATGCTGCTTATATCAGAAACACACTCTACATGGAGTCATTCTATACTCATACCTATTTTTTATTTATTTTTTATTAAAACTTGTTTTCCACACTCCAGAGCTGCTTACATAGGCACAGTATTACCTACCAATAGAAACACTGCATTCAAGTACATATTTTAACTCTTTACCAACCTTCAAGCCAGCAGCAGCTCAAAGCAGAGATCCACAGATCAGTGTCTGACTCTTTCCGTTTCGTCCTTCAGGGGGACTACACATCCCATGATATCTTCCTGTACAAACTGGCATCACTGATTGTTACATTGTATTAAAATGTATAGCTGCCTGTTATTGGCCAAAACAAATTTTGAATGTTATGCCAATTTTAGCTGGGATTTTCAGGGGTTAACTCACAAAAGCCCCAACTGTTGTGGCCCCAAAACCTTGTTAAAAGACCCTTGATCACATCACAAAGCTACCCGAGACCACTGCAGATAGCATATATTTAAACAAGTATCCTGGTGGGTAAATACATGCGACTGTGTCTTTCTTTCTACTAGGATGCTTGTCTCTTGCTATCACGCTTGTCAGAGTGTCTGTTGGCGAGTCTATGAAACAGTACAATAAGGTGGGAGTAAAGGACTATGGGGAATGTGCTTCGTACGAAACTTGAGCAATGAGGCCATCGTCTTATAGAACCAGGTGTCCTGATATCCGTTTCGATACCTAAGTAGCTTAGTCATAAGGGTGGTTGCAACCGACCTAGGCCCTCATTCAATTGCAATTTGGCCAATTGAATAGGTGTCTAAATAAGCACATAACATATTTGTTTTAAAGATGTTTTTAGTTAGTAAACATCTATCCAAATGCAAGGTTTTTACTAACTGAAAACTTTAAAAAAAATGCTATGTGCTTATTTAGAGCCCTAGTCAATTGGCCAAATCGTAATTGAATGAGGGCCCTAGAGTCCTTTTCATAGCTGCCACTAATACTGGGATTACCAAAAGGTGATATTAATGATCAATTATATAAATCTTGAGTATATATATATTGTAACGGAGTTGGAACCCGAAGTCCAGTATCTCCGCTGGTATACAGTAAAATATCCAAGAAGCACTGCAGTCTCACAAGCCCCAACCTCCCATATTGGACAACACTCAATTGGGAGTCAAAGAATACTGTCTTTATTTTGTTATCCAGAAGTATATATACATCTCTTCTCACAGGTAATACACATCCCCCTCTTTGGCCACACAATACACATAGAGAGACAATAGGTGTGGTCACACCTCCCGGAGGCTACCTGGCTACTTTTATACAATACAGACATTGATTAGATTATCCTTCTCTTTGTGCTATCTCTCACAAACACTTTACACAATAGACTTTCCTATCACAGGAGCCCCTGTGATAGGATTATCTTTTAGGCTAGCAGACCAACATATCTACAGTATAGCAATGTGATCATATTTTAACCATAAGAATAGAATAACCATAAAACAGGGTTTTTCTTCACACTCTGCATCCGAAGTGCATAGCAAAACTGCAGATCCTTTGTCCGAGCATTTAAAGGGCCAGAACCAGTCTAATAAAATCCACTATGCTCAAATAACATACAGTTCAAATACAGGCAATAATCAATGCAAAAGTCTCTTGTGGCTGCTTCTGCCACAATGCTCCCCCAGAACCAAGCCGGCATACACAGTCTGATCCCAACGGATCTGCTTGGGGATGTCCGGAGGAGTGCTCACAAATCATTTCTCGAGTTCTGTCTGTCTGGACAACCCGTCGACGTTACCATTTTGTTTCCCTGGGCGATACTGGATTGTGAAATCAAATGGTTGTAGTGCCAAGCTCCATCTCAGTAGTCTAGCGTTGTCCCCTGACACCCGGTTTAGCCACACCAACGGGTTGTTATCTGTTAGCAAGGCAAATTGTTGTCCATATAAGTAGGGTTGTAGTTTCTTGAGGGCCCACACCACCGCCAGGCATTCCTTTTCGATGGCGGCATAGCTTACTTCCCTGGGTCGTAGTTTCCAACTTAAGTAAGCGACTGCATGCTCGCCGCCATCAGCCCCAACTTGGCTCAGCACTGCTCCCAATCCAAACATAGAAGCATCTGTATGAACGAGAAAGCGTTTAGTTGGATCGGGAGCGGCCAGTACAGGGGCATGAATTAGGGCAGTTTTCAGTTCTTGGAATGCCTTCTCACACTCTGGGCTTCAGGTCACGAATTTGGGTAAGTTCTTTTTGGTGAAGTCAGTAAGGGGCTTGGCTAGGGCACTATAATCAGGTACAAATTTACGGTAATACCCAGCGGTCCCTAGAAAAGCTAAAACCTGAGTTTTCGTGCAAGAGGTTGGCCACTTAGTTACGGCCTCTATCTTAGCGGGTTCTGGCTTTTGCCGCCCACTACCCACCCTGTGGCCTAAGTACTGCACTTCGGCCATCCCTACATGGCACTTGCTGGGTTTTAACGTGAGACCTGCCTCCCTGATGCGGGCGAGGATGGCTCCTATATGGGTCAAGTGCTCGTCCCAGGAGTTGCTAAAGATTGCTATGTCATCTAAATAGGCGCAAGCATACTCCTGGGATCCGTCCAGTAACCGGTCCACCATCCGCTGAAACGTAGCCGGCGCATTCTTCATCCCGAATGGCATCACCTTGAATTGGTATAGCCCAAACGGGGTGACAAATGCGGACTTTGGGATGGCATCCTCGGCTAGTGGGATCTGCCAGTACCCTTTGCACAAGTCTATTGTGGTGAGGTACTGGCCCCTGGCCATTTTATCTAAGAGCTCATCGATTCGGGACATGGGATAGGCATCTGAAATGGTTTTATCATTAAGTTTCCGGTAGTCGACGCAGAAGCGGGTGGTTCCGTCCTGCTTCGGTACCAGCACTACCGGAGAGGCCCATGGGCTATCTGAGTGTTCTATCACTCCTAGTTGTAACATTTCATCAATCTCCTTCCTATTATGATCTCTTACGGATTCGGGTATGTGGTAGGGGGTCTGTCGAAGAGGGTGTTGCCCTGGGGTTTCTACCCTGTGAGTAGCCAGCGGGGTATACCCGGGCTGGTTGGAGAAGGTATCCCCTTTTTCCCGGAGCTCGCTCTCTAGTGCTCAGCCTGTCTCCTAGCTGTACTTCCCCTAATTCGGTGTTGCCCCCCCTTGGGCTAATAGGTCTGGTAGGGGTAGATTATCTGGGTCCTCGGCGGCCGAGGCACATATGGCAGTTACTTCTTCGGTCTGCTCGTGATAGGGTTTCAGCATGTTAACATGGAGCATGCGTCTACCGCCTGCTCCTGTACATGGGGCAATTATATAGGTGGTGTCACATACCTGTTCCACCACCTTATAAGGGCCTTGCCAGGAGGCCTGCAGTTTATCATTTTGGACTGGCTTCAAGATTAACACCTTTTGTCCTATTTGAAAACTGCGGTCTCTGGCTCCCCTATCGTACCATCTGCGTTGTCGTTGCTGGGCCGCCTGGAGATTAGACCGTACCGTCTGGATTAGGGTCTCCAAGCGTTCCCTGAACTCTAGTACATATGGGACGATAGGGGTACCGTTACTGGTGACCGTTCCCTCCCAGTGTTCCCTAATGAGGTCTAAGGGACCCCGCACTCTCCTTCCGAATAGTAATTCGAATGGCGAGAACCCCGTGGACTCCTGGGGTACCTCTCGGTACGCAAAGAGCAGATGGCGAAGAAACCTTTCCCAGTCCTTCTGGGTATCCATGAAGGTACGGAGCATTTGCTTTAAGGTTCCGTTGAACCGTTCACAGAGCCCATTGGACTGGGGGTGATACGCTGAGTTTACAATAGGTTTTACCCCACATGTTCTCCATAACTGATGAGTGACTTCGGCTGTGAATTGGGTACCCCGATCTGAGATAATATCTTTGGGGAACCCCATTCTGGAGAATATCCGGATTAGGGCATCTACTATAGTCTCCGCATGGATATTAGTTAGGGCTACGGCCTCTGGGTACCGGGTGGCATAGTCTACTAAGTTAGTATATACTTCTTCCCTGACGGCTGGGTTTTGCTAGGGGTCCGATTATATCTACTGCCACTCTGCTTAAGGGTTCATCTATTATGGGTAGGGAGTGCATTATTGCCTTGTACCGGTCCCCTCTCTTCCCTACTCTCTGGCATGTGTCACAAGTTTGGCAATACTGCCGAATATCTTTGGAGACCCCTGGCCAAAAGAAGTTTTGGGTCAAACGATGCTTCGTCCTACTGACGCCTAGATGTCCTGATAAAGGGATGTCATGGGCAATACGTAGTAATTCTTGCCTGTACTTTTGGGGCACAACTAATTGTGTGAGGGTCACGGGTACAGATCCTGCTACTACCTTCTCAGCATATCTATACAATAATCCTTTCTCCCAAGCGTATCTTTCCCCCTCCAACCATGCCTGATTCTGTGTAACCCTATCCCGGTATACCTGCAGGGACGGGTCGGTGACTACTTCAGTACCAAACTCTAAGGGGGGAGCCCAGGGGACGAAAGGTGGGTCAGTACTATTACTTACCGGAGCCTCAGAGTGTTCAGAAGATGCAGTGGTGCGGGCCTGCTGCCGCGTTACCAATGGTAGCCCTTCCTGCGCGGGGTGCTGAGAAACAAAAGCGGAGGTCAGCTCCCCCAAGTCGTTACCCAGGATGACATCAGCTGGTAAGTCCTGCAGGAGGCCCACTTCCACATTCCCCGACCCCGCTCCCCAATCCAAATGTACTTTAGCAGTGGGAATTTTGTAAATCGCTCCCCCTGCCACCCGGACTGCCACATATTCTCCAGTGAGCTGGTGCTTGGGGACTAGGTGATTGCGAACCAGGGTTATGGTGGCCCCAGAATCGCGCAGACCCTGAAGGCGTTTTCCCTCTACGTGTACCCCTTGGCGGTGTCCCCCTCGGTTGTCTGCAGCTGCTTGTACTGGGTTAACCTTGTGGAGGGTGCCCAAAGAATATTCATTAGACCGAGTCCCGAAGAAAGGTTGTCGAGGCTCATTCTGGTAGCAGTGTACTGCTGCCCGGTTTGCAGGGGAATTAGTTGGAGTATTCCATGTGGGGCGGTTTCTGTTTCTGGGACAGTCTCTCTGCATGTGGCCCTGCTGGTTACACGTGTGGCACCTGATGAAAGATCGGGCATTGTTGTACCGTGGAGGGGTTTGGTAGTTCCCACCACCCGGATGCAGTGCTGGGGTGGGGTTAATGGTGGGAGGTGGGTTAGCAGCTCCCAAGATGGACCATGCCTGTGCCCGCTGTGCCCTCCTGCCATCTTGGTACTCGTCTGCCCACCTGGTGGCGTCAGTTAAGATGGGCGGTTTCCGATCCCTCAGCCAGTTTTGTAAATCCGGGATTAACCCCTGGAAGAATTGCTCCAGTAGCAGTAATTGTAGCATGTCCTCCACTGTGGTTGCTTGTGCGGCTTGCACCCAACCTTTGCCCGCCCTAGTTAAGCGGTGTGCCCACTCCATGTGAGTATCTTTCTCCGTCTTTCGGCTTTCTCGGAACCGCTGCCGGTATGCCTCCGGGGTAATTGCATACCTGTCCAGGATCGCCTGCTTTACTTTCTGGTAGTCTCTGCTATCCTCGTTGGCATGGTGCGGTAGGCTTCTGCTGCCAGGCCCGCTAGATTACCCACCAACAGGGGTACCTGGTCGGCAGCGTTGATCTCATGTAATTGGCATAACCTCTCAAAGTCATGCAAGTAGCCATCGATGTCTTCAGTCTCCACATAGTTTTTAAAAGCATGGTACGGGATTTTAGGCTTCCCCGGTACTATGTGTGGTGTGATTAGGGACCCCTCTCCGGACCTCCGGTCTGCCCGCTGCTTTTCCATTATGTATTCGTGGACATCTGACATAATCCTTTCCAAGGTTTCTGTGGGAGGCGTACCTGGGAAAAAGGCAAGTCTGCTTTGGAGTTCTCTTCCAAACTCATTCTGTGTGCTGTCCGTAAGAGGTGCTGTAGCAGCTGCCCGGTCTCCCTCCATGAGTTCAGCAATAAGGGTAGTTTTGGTTTTATTGCTGGAAATAATTCCCCTTGCTTCCAATAGCTCTTTTAGCGTGGCCCGTTTCAAGTTGGTATAGTCTGTCCCCATTCACTATCCGTTCGAGTATATTCACATATCCTTTCCTTTCGGTTCCATACGAAATAGCAAATTTCCCAAATGGCTGTAACTGCCGAACAACGGTCTGCTGTGAGGTTTGAATCCCGTCGCTGCCATCAATTGTAACGGAGTTGGAACCCGAAGTCCAGTATCTCCGCTGGTATACGGTAAAATATCCAAGAAGCACTGCAGTCTCACAAGCCCCAACCTCCCATATTGGACGACACTCAATTGGGAGTCAAAAAATACTGTCTTTATTTGTTATCCAGAAGTATATATACATCTCTTCTCACAGGTAATACACATCCCCCTCTTTGGCCACACAATACACATAGAGAGACAATAGGTGTGGTCACACCTCCCGGAGGCTACCTGGCTACTTTTATACAATACAGACATTGATTAGATTATCCTTCTCTTTGTGCTATCTCTCTCAAACACTTTACACAATAGACTTTCCTATCACAGGAGCCCCTGTGATAGGATTACCTTTTAGGCTAGCAGACCAACATATCTACAGTATAGCAATGTGATCATATTTTAACCATAAGAATAGAATAACCATAAAACAGGGTTTTTCTTCACACTCTGCATCCGAAGTGCATAGCAAAACTACAGATCCTTTGTCTGAGCATTTAAAGGGCCAGAACCAGTCTAATAAAATCCACTATGCTCAAATAACATACAGTTCACATACAGGCAATAATCAATGCAAAAGTCTCTTGTGGCTGCTTCTGCCACACACACATATATATATATATATATATATATATATATATATATATATATATATATATATATATTATTATTTTTTTTTATAAACATAAATTCATTAGCTGGGTAATTGTTATTTGTTAATCAATGCTATAAGACAATCATGTATTATAGTTGCAACTGGTAATGTAATAAATTATATATATACAGTGATTATTAAAATGAAATATATTTACAGAAATGTATATTATTACTTGCTGGGAATGCTGTTTGCCACACAATGTGAGTCTCTGACACTCTTAACCTTTTTGTTATCTACAAAGAAGTACAACAATTATAATAAATGTTTTTATTTTTTTAACATTCAACTTGAATCTCAACAACTGTTAAACCATATTAACCTTTTTAATTGTCATGTATGCAGTAATAATATAATATAAAAAAATATTATAACATTTGTATAAATACGTATTGTGAACAATTACATAATTCTTTGTAACATGCAACTTATATTGGAAACAGTGGTCAACCAATTATTTTTAACAATACTAACATTTTAATTCTGAGCTATGCATGAGTAACATAACAATAGGTCAACTTTGTATGAATGAGTATTTTAAACCATTCCAGAATGCTTCTTAAAATGCAACTTGTAGTTGAACTCCTGTTAAAGCACATAGGTATTGAATCCAGAGGAAGGCAAACAGTAAAAAAAACATTGAAACTTAGCCAAGTGTATCAAAGTAGGAAAAAAATTAATTCCTTCCTGACCCCAGTAATGGGTGATCGGCATTACTCCCTAGATGAATCCTCTCTATTTAATTATGCATTTAAATTTTGAACAAATGATTATGCTCCTACTGACTAAAAACCCTTAATAACATCCAATAAAACAACTTTTTAAACCTTGTAAAATACAATGTTAACAATGCAAACATTAACGTAATGTAATAACATTTAAACCTAAATTATAAAAAAAATACAGTGATCCTGAATAGTGAATCCAGAGGAAGGCAAACAAAAAAAAAAGTGGTGATTGGATTACTCCCTGGATCAATGCTCAAAACATTTAAATTTTACAACACATGATCATCCTCCTACTAACATGAACCCTTAATTACATACAATGAAACAACTTTTCAGTCCTTGGAAAACACAATTTTAACATTACAAACATAAACTTAATGTATTAAAATTGAAACAGGAAATGTAAGAAAATGCAAGGTAACTGTTTTGTGGGGCCAATCCTGGAAAAAGTGACTTCCAAGACATTCCAATATTTTTTTTGTTTTGTATGTCGAAGTAGTTCCCTTAAAAAGAGGCAAAGCATACTTGTAATTTTGTCTATGGGATATAACCACTGTTTATTGTTGTTGTTTTTTTTTCACTTTTTGTTGTTATTCTTGTAGTTTTTGAAAATGGCACATAGAGTTTCCTATGTGGAATAGTGGTCCTATAAAAAGAGACCACCAGACATCAAAGTTCGTCCGTGGGGTATAACCACTGTTCTCTATGTTTTTTGCCATTTTATAGAATTTGCTTTGCAAAATAGTGGTCCTCTAAAAAGAGCCAGAGTGACATAAAATTATGTTCTCGAAATAAAACCCCTGTTCTCTATATTTGTTGTGGTATTTTGTGTGAGCACTGTTCTGTTTTTAATTGGGTTATCTGTAGATCAGTTGTATTGTTATTCTTGTTTCTAATTTAATTTACAGTACTTCGTAGTAGAAAATGTTTTTTGTAAAAATTTGGCCATCATCTAATAAATCACCCTGACTGTTTTTTTTAAATATAAACTTTAATTCCCTCTGGATTTTTGCATCTTGAAAATACAACATACAGTTGTCCATGGGCAAATACTGGTTCTTCTAAAAAGATTCCAATGGATTTAAAAGTTTGTCCTTGTGATTTATTAATGGTCATGGCAAATTCCATGATGATGGGAAATTGTCTTCTTTGAAGTACAAGGCAAGCTACTTTTACTTGGTGCCAAATCTATTCTTGGTATGGAAACTCTTTCACCTTTATGGGTACCATTGAGAATTTCTGCATTTAGGATATGGTCTTTTAATTATTGAACAATTATTCTGGTACCATTACATAGTCCTTTTTTTGGGTTCATATTTTGCAGTAACATAAAAATTGCACCTTTTTTTAGCTGCAAAATATGTGGTGGCATTCCAGATGGAGTTAATGAATTAATAAATTCAGTTGAACAGTTTATCTGAGTTTCTTTGTCATCTCCAAGTACACACCCATCACTGTGATAATTGTTTTGTGGTGCATCTATTAATTTTAATATTTCATTATTCATAAGCAGTGCATCTTTATTTTTGGATGTTAATATTAATTTGGTTGCAAGCTCTGCACAATCCTTGTTAGTTATTGTATTTTGTAATATAGCCGATATAATGTCCTGTTTGCAAATCATTTGCAATGGAATTTCCACGGTATCATTTCCTTCTCCAATTTTGATGAGCCACTCATTGAATTAATTTTGTGCTTCTGATCTCATATTTTGTTTTAATTTGAGGTGAGTAAAGAGTTTCCATAGAGTACTTGACTTTATAAATGTTTCTACAATGTCTGTGCAATTTCCGTGGACAACAAGAGGTAATGTTTTCCTAAAATCACCTTTCCACCATAAGGCAAATCATAATCCATGACTTCACGCTTCATGGTCAATACATTGTAGCGCATGGCATTACATCATTGCAGCTTCATCGATTATAATTAATTTACTTTTTTTTATTTTTTCTGCTTGTAAAGATGTCATTTGAATATCCGACACTGATGTTTCCAGAATGGGAACTGGCAGTTGAAATCCACTATACACAGTTTTTCCACCTTCTAAGAAAAGTGCGGCAATTCCAGTTGTTGCAAATGGCAGTGCTATTTGAAAACCTTGTGAGCAAACTAAACTCATCAATAAATTATACAGATACATTTTTCCAGATCCACTAGGTCCATCTAGATAGAAATAACGCTCTTTATGCAAGTCATCCTCTATTGCAGTTTTTATGGCTTTAAATGCTTGCAATTGTAATGTTTTTAAAGGTGCAAGTTTTTTGTGTGTTATTTTGTTTTGGAGCTCAGTGTCATAGCCTTCAAAGTTTATTTCCTCTATGAGTCCTGGATCTGGCAGATTAAAATTTGCACAATTTAATCCATGAGAGAGAAAGAACTCTTGAATTTCAATTAATGCTTTTAATTCTGCAATAGGCTCATTGTATCGTTGCAAAAAGTCTTCAGACATATTTGTTTTAATAATAAAAGCTAATGCATTTAGAGCATTTGGGAAGATGCAAATGAATGCAAATTGTTCTCTCATCTGCCGTGGCATTTGCCACAGTGCTGCTACTTCTAGACAACTTTTCCATTCTGTATCATCAGCCAGGAAGTTTCTGTGTTGAGCAGCTAAATGAAATGTGTCATAAACCATGTCATTAACAGCTCTAAACTGTTCAAAACTTTGTGCACCAGGAACATTTAAAAGGAGTAAACGTAAGCAGAAATGTTCAAGGTCTCTTGACTTACAGTGTAAATTCTTTAATTGAAACCATGCAGTTAGTGTAGTTTGTTGATGCTCACTTTGTGCCAAAACACTTCTTTCATTTCCGACATTAGAGAAAACTAAGTGTCTTTGGGGCAAATGTACAGCTAATCGATATACTGCATGTGAGCGATCATGCATTTAACATTTTAGAAGATGCCACATTGCTTCTGGCCCACTTGAATAGCGAGCAAGTTCATCATGTACTAACTCAGTTTGTTCTGGATTTTCTGCACTTTTGACGACTACAGTAGCTGCATCATAGCCTTTGTAAATATATTTGTAGACATATTTAATGGATTTTAGTGCAAGCTTCCACATTAATGTGTGCATTATACTTCATGAGCAAATGTGGATTATATGGCCCCACATATCTGTTATCAGCTTTTTTTCCAAGAATAATGGCATTTTAGCCTTCTCTTCTTCTATATAATGGATAGCCATCACAATTAGCATAAGTTTTGTCTCTATAATCTTTTGGAAATTCTTTAGTGCATTTTTTATTTTTTATACATGGTGATTGTGAATTAATATCTCCACATGGTCCATGAATCATGTGATGAGTTACAATCTCATATAGTCTACCATGTATTTCTGGATCTGGTAGTTCAGCAATAATCACTGAATCCACTTTATCAACAGTGTCCAATTTATATTAAAGGATTATAAGAATGTGTGCATGTGGAAGGCCTCTTTTTGTAAATTCTATAGTATAAACATAAGACAGACATTTGGCAAATAACTGACTTATGGTTATGTCACATATTAATTCAGTTAATTTGATTTTGAAGACTCTTGCCACTAAATCTGGTCTATCTGAAGCAGTTTGTCCAATTAGCAGATTCTGAACCAATCTCTGGCCCATGTGGATTACATGTAAATGTAATAAATAAATCAGTTTTTCCAAATGTAGTTACAATAGCCATAGCATCATTGTATCATTCTTGCATATTGCGCGGAGATGCTTAGAAAGAAGAAGGTAAAATGATGGCTGTGCCAGCTGGCATCTCTCTCTAGCTACCTCAGCGACATAATCCATCAGTCCACAGAACTGTTCTACTCGTAGTTTATCTTGTTGATATTTGATGAAATTTAAATTATTTGCCTCAACTTGCAAATATGAATCAATGATCCATTGTTGTGTCAGTGTTCCACCACATAAATGGGATTAAATCCATCTCAAATGGCAGTTTGAGCCACTTTAAATTCAAGCATGGAAATATTATTGCTTACAGAATAGAAATTGGTTAACTGTCAAGTGTTAATTTTGGTTGTCATCCGGCTTCCCCATTGGGGTAAAACATGGGTTATGTCATTGTATCTAAATTAGTACTTAAGATACTTATGTTGATGTAAGGTTGCTCATCATATATTCTAATATCCCTCTGAAATGGTGGTTCTCCCTCATCATTTTGAAAGACCATTGCAACCTCATTTGATGTTGGTAAGTTGTAACAGCGTTTATCAGTATGGCGATCTCTTTGAAGAACCATATTTACTTTTGGTATTGGTAATTGATGTAGTTCTGCATGAATTAGTTGTTCTTGTTCTATTTCTGACAATTTTTTATAAGCTTGAGTGTAGGGGTTATTGGCCATGATGTTATCAAGCTCTATGAAAACAATGGGTAAGCATTTTTTTATTTTCTGTAAGCTGCATACGTTGTTCAACAGCTTCCATTGTATCAAGGACACATAGTTGAGCAAATTTTCTTTGCTCCCCTTCCTCTGGATGCAAATGAGAAGTACGATGGTAAATGTGTCCTTGTACTTTAAAGCATTAAGGCCCTTGTCCTGGCACATTAGCAGCTAATGTTGCACCCATAGATGCAAAGGATATGGCACTATTATACAGTACGATCTTATGTTTGTTTTGAAATTTTGGTAATTAGGGAAAGTAGGCTCAGTCATAATGCTTTTTAAATATGTTGGGAATTGTTGTCTTTGTGGAAGTCTTACCTTGCCTTTTTGGCAGCAACTAACGAACTGCCAATCTCTGGGTCTTTCCTGTTGGAAATGATAAGCCTCACAAAAGTGACAGACAATGTTCATAATACCACAATTATGAACCTCTACTGTTAAAGATTTAGCTAAAGGACAATTCTGAGAACATATATCAATGTGACTGTCTAAATCATCATTAGAATTGGTATCAGATTGTTCAGCAACATTTTCTAAATGCTTTTGTTTTTAGTTGCCTTCTTGGGCTTGGATGTAAGTTTGTCAGCCGCTAGTCTATTGCCTGTGAGTCTCTCCCGTTCTTTTTCGGGTCGAATTTCCTTTTGCTCCGGTGTCTGTTGATCTGCCCATCTTTTTTGACATTCTCTAGTTTGACGTCTTTTCTTTTCCTCCGTGTTTTCAGTAGCTGCCATACTGATCTGTAAATAAAAGTAGTACATTAGTACTTTTGCTCCTTTTTTTTTGTTGGTATCCTATTTTGTAAGCGCCAATGTTGTCATTAGGGGTTTACGGTTATGGGGTTAGGCTTAGAGTGTTAGTTAGGTTGTAGTATGTTTCCACAAAGGCAGACACAAAACAGGATAGGTCCTTCCATTTTATATGTGTAAACAGCAGTACTTTTTTAAAATTTGTAATACTGTACCTCTTGTCTTCAAGGTGTTGTGTATAAATTGCTGTAGAGATGATGAGAATCTTCAGGCAGTGTCTGTTGAGAATTACACAGAGAGAGGCAAATGTTAAAATAACATTTCAATCAATTTGTTTTTGTACTAAGACCATACAAAACAGGATATATACTTCAATTGTGTATGTATTCAGAGAGGTTTAGCTTATGGGGTTAGGCTTAGGCAGTGGTGCATACCAAACAGTATAGATCCTTCAATTTATTATGTTTTAAGAACATTTGTTGTTGTATCCTGTTTTGTGTGCCCCACTGTTGGCAATAGGGGGTTAGGGTACCTTTTTTTTTTTTTTTGTGCTATCCTCTTTTGTGTGCGGCACTGTTGGCATTAGGGGTTTAGGTTATGGGGTTATGCTTAGAGGATTAGTTAGGTTGCAGTACATTTTCACATTGGCGCACAGCAAACAGGATAGATCTTTTTTTTTTTACTTGTTATACTGTATCTGTTTTGATTGTATCTGTCTTGAATTTGTTTTCTATAAATGACAGCGTTCTTCCTGCGACACTCTTCAGGCAGTGTCTGTTGAAAATGACAGACAGAGATGCAAATGTTGAAATAACTTTTCAATCCTTATTTTTTTTTTTTTTTTACTAAGACCATACTATTTTTGTTACGCAAATGTAGTTTTGTACATTACCTGTTGGGTTTAATTTGTTGTCTGTAAATTTGTGCAGAGTTAACAGTTTGTGTTAAACCGTGCAGTGCAAATTAGTCAGTGACACTCTTCAGGTAGAGTCTGTGGAAAATTAGAAAAATATGCAAATGTTGAAATCCACTGTAAATATTGAAAAATATATTTTTCTAAAAGCATAAATTATGTTTTCAAATATGTCTTAATAAAAGCTATTTTCTGCTTTAAATTTCTAATTTTTTATTATTTTAAAATTTACACCATTTTACCCCACATAGACATTTATCTGTCTTTTAAATCTTACTATACATTAATAACGTCTTCTAAATGCTTCTGTACATTAATATTGTTGTTTTTGACAATATTTAATAATACATTTAATAATATTTAATTTTTTTGTATTTTTTTAAATGATTAATTTATTAATTAATTCTAAAAATGTATGTATCTTTTCAATGTTCGCGGGTAATTTGCGGGTTTTAAACTTCTAAAGTGATAATCAAGTTGCTTCAGAAGTAACACCACCAGTGAAATGTACATTCACACTCTTCATCACCTGAGGAGAAATGGAGAAAATTCTAGAAAGTTTGCAATATTTATAGAGTGTGATCTGTAATAGAAACCGTTATAACCAATGCACATGCGATATTTGCGTTCCAGCCGCCAATTTGCATTCTAGCCGCCATTTCGTGCAAGGTACTTACTTCTTCCATAGAAAATGGATTCAATTTTGTATGTGCTACCTGCCGCAGGACGTGTGGTAAGTTTGGCCTCGTTTTCGTTTTTTTAGGCCGCAATTTTTTTTCTTGCTTAGCAGATTTTTAAGTGCCGAAACTCGTGAAATTCAACTTAAATTTGCATGCCACCTCACTCCCAGAATGCCTGGCTGTCCCCCCGTGCTGTGTGTGATTTTTTTTTAATGTATTTTTTTTTGTGTGTGTGTGTTTTTCTTGTTTTTGATGTGTGCGGTTCGGCCATTAACTTCGTATTTTTTCCGACCTTGGAATATTTTTTTTTTATGTCCAGCATCTCTTAATATTTTTTTTTTCTAAGTCCCGCTTTCCTTTACAAAGTGTTACGGGCGGTAATTTTTCAACGCAATTTTTTCAAACTGCTACGGGGCTCGCACCTTGAGTTGGATTATTGAGCTTTCTGTTGATCAACCCGTAATGCTCAGAAGTATATATGTGTGATATTATAAATTAGAGTCAGAGAAAATAATGTTGAAAATTCATCTCCTTAACAAAACAGCGTAGATAATATAATAAGGTACAATATTAGTTATGACCCATTACATAATTAGACAGTTGGTGAAAATAAGAACATACCGTCTTTATCGGCATATAACACGCACCGGCGTATAACACGCACCTCATTTTAAGAAGGAAATTTCAGGGGGGAAAAAAATTCTAATAAAAAACTTTGAAGCAAAATCCTCAACCTCAAGCTACCTCCTCATCCTCCCTCCTCAACCCCCTCCTCAAACCCCCCATCTTCAACCCCCTCCTCCACCCCCATCCTCATCCTCCTTCCTCAACATCCCTCATCAACCTTAACCCCCCTCGTCAACCCCCTCCTCATCCTCAATCCCCCTCCTCATCCTCAACCCCCTCCTCAACCCCCTCCTCAACCTCCCTCCTCATCCTCTCTCCTCAACCCCCCCATCCTCAACCCCCTCCTCAACCTCCCTCCTCAACCCCCCCATCCTCAAACCCCCTCCTCATCCCCCATCCTCAAACCCCCTCAACCCCCCTCATCTTCCTTCCTCAACCCCCATATCCTCAACTCCCTCCTCAAACCCACTCCTCAACCTCCCTCCTCAAACCCCCGATCCTCAAACCCCCCTCCTCAACCCCCCTCATCCTCCTTCCTCAACCCCCCTATCCTCAACCCCCTCCTCAACCTCCCTCCTCAACCACCCTCCTCAACCCCCCTCCTTAACCCCCCATCCTCAAACCCCCTCAACCCTCCTCATCCTCCTTCCTCAACCCCCTATCCTCAACCCCCTCCTCAAACCCACTCCTCAACCTCCCTCCTCAAACCCCCACCTCAAACCCCCTTCTCAACCCCCCATCCTCAAACCCACTCCTCAACCTCCCTCCTCAAACCCCCCTCCTCAACCCCCCTTATCCTCCTTCCTCAACCCCCCTATCCTCATCCTCCCTCCTCAACCCCCCCATCCTCAAACCCCCTCAACCCCCCCATCCACATCTTCCTTCCTCCTCAACCCCCTCCTCAACCCCCCCATCCTCAAACCCCCTCAACCCCATCCTCATCCTCCTTCCTCCTCAACCCCCTCCTCAACCCCCCCATCCTCATCCTCCTTGCTCCTCAACCCCCTCCTCAACCTCAACCCACCTCCTCATTCTAAACCCCCCCCCCCTCCTCACCTCCCCCTCACTTACCTGCTTCTGTTCCGGCCTCCGCTCCGCTCCTTGACCCGTCATTAGCACCATCTCCCCTGTCTACCGGGTGCACCCGGTATATGCTAATGACGTGGCGTCACATGCGCGCCGGGTCAGGGAGCGGAGGCCGGAACAGAAGCAGGTAAGTGAGGGGGAGTTATTGAGGGGGGTTTAGGTTGAGGAGGGGGGTTTAGGTTGAGGAGGGGGGCGTTTAGGTTGAGGAGGGGGGGGATAGGTTGAGGATGGGGGGGTTAGAATGAGGAGGGTGGTTGAGGATGAGGAGGGGGAGGGAATATGGGCGTATAACACGCACCTATAATTTGCTCCCTATTTTCAGGGAGAAAAAGTGCGTGTTATACGCCGATAAATACGGTAAGTTTCAAACTAATAATTTAAGTGAAATAATATTGATATGATACAACTCATGTAGAAGAATAAAGGAGTACAAGTAAAAGGTAATAAAGGAGTTGATATATTTATGTAAATATTATTAATACTAGTCAACTGCCCTTCATAAATGACAAGATAATATTTAATGTGTCTCTTACTGCCCCTGTGTCTCCCCCCCCCGTGTCAATTGCCCTTCATAAATGACAGTATAATATTTAATATGTCTCTTACCCACCCCCTCACCTGTGTCTCTTTCCCCATCCTCCCTCCCCTGTGTGCATTGCGCATGTGCTGCTCGTCTCGCACATGCACCGATTATAGGGTGCAATGCGCATGCGTGGCTCAAAAAAATGGAATACTATACTTTAAATAAAAATGTACAGGGGTCAACAAATGCCAGGAGCCAGGTTGTCATGTCACAAAATGCTTACAGACACCTAGATTTGATCCACTGTAAGTCTCTGCAATTCTATTTTACCTGGAAACAGACAGGCATGACTGACTGAGCCAGGTGCAGTGTTGGCGTTACATTCCCCAGGTTCAGCACCGCATCCTCCAGCTGAATGTACCAATGTGTAAGTGAGGAGTGAAAGCTGCTGCTGATAGAACAGCCCTCACAGACAAATATACTTAGCAGAGCATCCAATGTGCATCTAATCTAGTCCTATTTTAATAGTGACTTTCAAGCAACCAGAAACTACATTTCAAGCGTCTACCAATCCCTGTGGGTGCTGAATAACTGAGAGTCTACCGTATTATACTTTGCATGAATAGTAGGCTCATAAAATCTAAAGATAAGCACTGAAGAAAAAACCTTCATTAAGACCCACAAGACTTTGTGAATGGCGTTGATATATATCCATTTGCATTCCTTTTTGAGGAGCACTTTATATTGATCTACCTTTCTTGGGCCTAGAGTTGCTCCATCAGTAGCACAAAAAGTTGGAAAACTTGTATAACTGATGTGGTAGAGGTAATGTGCCTTGCTACTGTAGTATCATAAATGTTAACTAAATATGTTCCCAGTTAGATCTCCTGAGTTGCCTTTTTTTCCCCAAAGTCAATTTTATGACATTACCAACTGTACTGCAGTTGTAAAATGTCTTTATCAAAATGTATTCTCCATTTACATGATGTGTAAGCACTTAGGGCTCATGAAGGTACAACTTTTACAATGTCCACAGCGACATGAGCCATGGACAGTTTTTAACCAAGTAGTTAATAACAGATAAGGATTAAATAGACTGTGTACTAAATAAACTTTTAAATTTCTACCTTGTTGGTATGTTATAGATGCTTTTAGAGTTAGAATTCTTCAAGGCTGGGTTATACTCTGTTTTTAAATTTCATTCTTAACGTTTTGGCTTAATTTCTAAATTCAGCAGAGTTACTACAGTTCCTCCGTGGTCGTAAGTACTGGCCAGTAGGTACACCTCTTTTTAGTGGTTCCGGATGCTGTCTGGTCCAGGACAGGAGTGTATACATAGTAGTTTGATTATGTAAGGTTGTACTAATATTACCTATATGATCTATAGATCCAAAACTACTAATTTTGAACTAATAAGGATTTTGGTAAATCTCAGTCCTATTAGGTTTTTATTCAGGATATTGATGAAGTAATTGAAATTATTATTAGAGCCTTTCTAAATTATTAGTATGTTGTCTATATACCATAACCATAGAAGTATATTATCTGTGAAGTGCCTCAAAGAGTCTTTAAAACATGGGTTGTCTCCCACCATCTTAGTGCAAGGTTAGCATAAATTGAAGCACATGAAGTACGCATGGCTGTTCTTCTTTTTCGGTTGTTTCACTTTTTATAAAAGACAAAATAGTTCCTATTCAGTACCAACTAAAGTGATGTTGATGATCTTGTGTATTGGAATACATTTGTAAGTAATATAGAACTGCATTAATACCAACATCATGTAGTATACTGATGTAGAGTGTTTCTACGACTATGCTACCCAAGAATGCATTCTAGGACATATTTAGATTATTTAGTTGCTGTAAAGTATCAGTGAGTGGTATCTTTTAAGTATGATGACAGTGTAGATACTAAGTCTTTTATTTTGAAGTCTCAAGATGTGTGTTAGGTTCTCATTACTAGGTACAATAGGTTGACCAGGCACAGGACACACATTTTTGGAGGGCACGCAGGGCGGCCCACGCTTCCAGGATCACATGGAGTGTCCTATGACACAGCGGAGCCTAGGCGCACCCTGATTGGTTGCCCAGCTGTGGGTGCAGGAGTCTGGGTGCGGTTTGGCACGCAGCGGCACCATCTTCTCATTCTGCGTCTTATGTGCATCTTCTAGTCCCTCCAAGTCTTATGTGCAGATGGTTTGTATGCATTTTCAATATATATATATATATATATATATATATATATATATATATATATGTATATATATATATATATATATACAGTATATATATAATTAAAACGAAAAAAGGAAAATAATGTAAAAGAGGGGTTGTAAGGATTTGTTGGAGGTTGTGTATTTTATGATGTTATATGCTGTATATGTGTCATATGTATGGTGTATTTGTTGTTTGTCGCAGCAGCGGGTGGGGGAGTTGCCTGGGTCAGTGGCAAAGGAAAAATGGGGTTGGCCCCCTCCCTACCTCATAGGCATGTTTAACAAGGAGTAGGTGGGCCTATGGGCGCATGCCCAGGGGCAGGAGGTTGCTGCCGCTGGCCAGGCCACTCCCCCTCATTTGGTTAATTAAGGTTGTAATGTAATTAGTTAATGCTGTGGCACATTGATACCCCATTCTGGTTGTCATGTTTGTTATTTATTTATTATGTTATGTATTGTATGGGGGTTGCTATTGTTTGATTCTGAGGTAACACATAATTGTATTCTTGATCATCTATTCTCTTTTCATTTTTACCGTGATCTAAGATAGACTTCAATTCCTTTTTGTACTCATTGGTGGGGTCATGATTTAGTACTTCTTAGGTTTCTTTGTTTCATTTAAATTTTTAGTCTTTATTCTTCATTATGACTATGTTTCTGTCCTTGTTTGCCAGTTTAATTGTCATGGATGTACATGATTCTAACTCAGACAAGGCTTCCTTTCAATACCATTTAGATTACAATTATATTTGCAATTTAGTTTGTCCTTATATAAATTCTCAAGAGCTTTACTTTCTTGTTGTACAAATACATACAGTGCCTTGTAAAAGTATTCACCCCCCCCCCCCTTGACTTGTTACCTATTTTGTTACATTACAGCCTTAAGTTCAATGTTTTGTTAATCTGAATTTTATGTGATGGATCAGAACACAATTGTCTAAGTTGGTGAAGTGAAATGAAAAAATATATATATAATTTTTTTTTTTTAAATAGATAACAGAAAATTGGCATGTGTGCCCGTATTCACCCCCTTTGTTATGAAGCCCATAAAAAGCTCTGGTGCTACCAATTACCTTCAGAAGTCTCATAATTAGTGAAATGATGTCCACCTGTGTGCAATCTAAGTGTCACATGATCTGTCATTACATATACACACCTTTTTTGAAAGGCCCCAGAGGCTACTACACATAAGCAAGAGGCACCACTAACCAAACACTGCCATGAAGACCAAGGAACTCTCCAAACAATTGAGGGACAATGTTGTTAAGAAGTACAAATGAGGGTTGGGTTATAAAAAAATAGCCAACTATTTGATGATCCCCAGGAGCACCATCAAATCTATCATAACCAAATAGAAAGAACATGGCACAACAGCAAACCTGCCAAGAGATGGCCGACCAAACCTCACGGACCAGGCAAGGAGGGCATTAATCAGAGAGGCAGCACAGAGACCTAAGGTAACCCTGGAGGAGCTGCAGAGTTCCACAGCAGAGACTGGAGTATTTGTACATAGGATGACAATAAGCAGTACGCTCCATAGAGTGGGGCTTTATGGCAGAGTGGCCAGAAGAAAGCCATTACTTTCAGCAAAAAACAAAATACCACGTTTTGAGTTTGCGAAAAAAGGCATGTGGGAGACTCCCAAAATGTATGGAGGAAGGTGCTCTAGTCTGATGAGACTAAAATGGAACTTTTCAGCCTTAAAAGAAAATGCTATGTCTGGAGCAAACCCAACACATCACATCGCCTAAAGAACACCATCTTTTTTCACCAGCCGGGACTGGGAAACTGGTCAAAGTTGAGGGAAAGATGGATGGTGCTAAATACAGGGATATTCTTGAGCAAAACCTGTACCACTCTGTGCATGATTTGAGGATAGGACGGAGGTTCACCTTCCAGCAGGACAATGACCCCAAACAAACTGCTAATGCAACATTTGCGTGGTTTAAGGGGAAACATGTAAATGTGTTGGAATGGCCTAGTCAAAGCCCAGATCTCAATCCAATAGAAAATCTGTGGTCAGACTTAAAGATTGCTGTGCACAAGTGCAAACCATCCAACTTGAAGGAGCTGGAGCAGTTTTGCAAGGAGGAATGGGCACATTTCCCAGTGGTAAGATGTGGCAAGCTCATAGAGACTTATCCAAAGTGACTTGGAGCTGTGGCTCTACAAAGTAGATACAGTAATAAACTCAATTATCTCCCAAGCAAAGGGGAGGTAAACGGTGGGCGTTACTATTGTGTTATTGAATGTTCTATACCTCCCCCTGGGTGTGTTCTGTTTGTACCTGACTGTAATAAAAACCAGGCTGGGTGTGCCAGCAAGAGAGTTCTACTTGACCCTTCAAAACGTAGCCTTGTCTCGTTCTTGGAGGGAATTGCTATATCATACTGGGGATTGCTATGCTTTGCATACTCCCTTGAGCTTTAAACTATTGAACCCTTGTTCCTGATGTACTCTCCTTGGAGGAGAGGTCTTCCCCACACTATCCTGGATGCTGGAGATTCATACAGGGTGGAAGGAAGACGGCGCAGCTCCAGTTAAGCTACGGCGGTTGTGGAGTCTGTGGTGGTTGTGGTGTCCGGTGCGGTGCTTGTAGTCTTCGGCGCAAGCTAGGACGCGTCCATAAACGGAGGTATCCAGTCGGGGTGCCAGTAGATCCGTTACACCATTCTTAATACATGCTAATATTTTATATGCCTTTGCAGCTGCTGCTTGGCTTTGTCCACAAGCACTCCCAAATCCCTTTCAATATCTGATACCCCTAGATTTGCTCCATTAAGATTATACATTGCATGGCTATTTTTCCTTCCTAGATGCATAACTTTACATTTATTCATATTAAAATTTATCTGCCAATTAGATGCCCATTCCTCAATTTTATGTAAATCCCTTTGGAGGGAAAGCACATCATTATCTGATTTAATTACCTTGCACAACTTTGTGTCAACATTGAAAATGGAGACACTACTTTTCAGTCCCATCTCTAAGTCATTAATAAATATGTTAAAAAGGAGAGGACCTAATACTGAACCATGAGGAACCCCACTTACCACATTAGTCCAATTGGAATATGTTCCATTTACAACAACCCTTTGCTTCCTGTCTTTTATCCAGCTCTCAATCCATGAGCAGATATTTACTGCAATTCCTGTATCTCTTAGTTTGCGCAATAGTCTTCCATGTGGCACGGTATCAAAAGCCTTTGCAAAATCCAAAAATACTACATCCACGGAGTTGCCTTAATCCAGGTTCATAATAACCTCCTCATAGAAACTAATTAGATTTGTTTGACATGACCTATACCTCATAAATCCATGTTGACTCCTACTTATAATCCTGTTCAAATAGACATATTCTTCTATATTATCCTTAGTAACCCTTCTAAAAGCTTTCCCACTACAGAAGTGAGGCTCACTGGTATATAATTCCTCGGATTATCTCTTGCTCCCATTTTAAATCTAGGTATCACATCTGCTTTTCTCCAGTCATCTGGTAGAGACCCTGTGTTGAGTGAATCTTGAAAAATTAAATATAATGGTTTGGCTATTACAGAACCCAGTTCCCTCAGTACCCGTGGGTGTATTCCATCATTACCCGGGGCTTTATTAACATTTATTTTCTCCAATCTCTTTTTGGATCAACCAGGTACCTCCCTTGTGTATACAGAAGAAAAGAACCTATTTAGCTCAACTGCCTTTTCCTGGTCACTAATTTGCAGACGGCCTGTGCCTATAGCTTCCTTCCTCGCCTTCTTCCCATTAATATACTTAAAAAATATTTTAGGGTTAATCTTACTCTTATTTGCAATTAATTTTTCATTTTCTATTTTAGCCAGTCTAATAGCCCTTTTGCAAGCCTTGCTGATTTCCTTGTACTCCCGTAAAGCAGTCTCTGTCCTCTGTATAATTCAAATGTCTGTTTTTTACTCTGTATCTTGATCTTTAAATCATTGTTAAGCCACATTGGATGTGATTTACTCCTTTTACTTTTATTCCCACTTGGTATATGATGATAAGTACGTATATTTAGTAAGGATTTAAATGTTGTCCATTTATGTTCAGTGTTTTTACCTATCAGCTCTCTGTCGTAGTCTATACTTTGTATTGCTGCCCTTAGACCGTTAAAATCTGCCCTTTTAAAATTAAGAGTTTTTGTTGGCCCCTTAAAATTTAGTTTTTTTAATTCAATCACAAATAAGACTGTGTTGTGATCACAGTTTCACAAAGGTTGCCCTATTCCAACATTTGATACTATATCAATATTATTTGTGATGACTAAATCTAAGATAGGCTCTTGTATAGCCTGGGCCAGATAATTATCCCTGAGTGTACACAAGAACCTGCTCCCCTAAACTGCTGGTCTCATTTATCCAGATTATTTCAGGGTAATTAAAATCTTCCATTATTAGAACTTGCCCATGCTTAGCTGCATTTCCAATCTGTAACAATAATTGTATTTCCTTACTTTCAGCTATATTTGGGGGTTTATAGCATACTCCTGCTAATATTCTTTTGGAATTTTCTGCTTCACTATTTAACTCTACCCACAAACATTCAACTTTATCACTAGTTCCGCCATAAATATCTTCTCTGACTATAGGCTTAAATTCAGGCTTAACATACAGACAAATCCCTCCAACTCTTTTACCATTGCCTCTATCTTTCCTAAATAGGTTATAACCATCCAGATTAACAGTCCAGTCATGAGATTCATCCCAGCATGTTTTAGTAATGGCTATTAAATCCCATTTTTATTGATTGCTATTAATTCTAACTCTACCATTTTTCCTGGCAAGATTCTGGCAATAGCAAGCATACTTCTTATGTTACGAGTCAGTAGTTCTGAAGTGCCTGCCACTGTACTTGAGTTACTTAGTACTACCTCCCTATTGACTATACTACGCCTCCTCATGTCCTCCCCTATGAGTTGTTAATTCATCCCTTATACCCTCTATACTTTCTACCCCATTACTTAGATCTAGTCCCTCCCCCCCACCTACTAGTTTAAAAACTCCTCCAGCCTTTCTACCATCCTATCCCCTAGCACAAAAGCTCCCTCATCATTAAGGTGCAATCCATCTCTGCTGTAGAGATTGTACCGAAGTGAGAAGTAAGCCCAGTGCTCTAAAAACCCAAACCCCTTCTTAGTGCACCACATCTTTAGCCACGCATTAACCTCCCTAAGCTCCTTCTTCCTCACTGGGCTAGCACATGGCACTGGTAGTATCTCAGAAAATACTACCTTGGAGGTCCTTGCCTTCAGCTTATTACCTAGTTCTCTAAAATCATTCTTTAGGACACTTCATCTTCCACTAACTTTGTCATTGGTACCAATGTGTTCCAAGACCCCCTGTTCATTTCCAGCCCCTCCCAATAATTTGTCTACCTAATCCACAACATGACGAACCCGAGCACCCGGGAGACAGCAAACTGTTCGATTGCTGGGATCTGGGTGACAAATCACCCTGTCTACCTTCCTAATAATAGAGTCCCCTACCACCAAAACTTGTCTGTTGCTCTGCCTATTCTGCCCTCCCACTCCTCCAGTAGAACTGTTCTCCCGGCTGTTAGAGGGAACAGCTCCATCTGGCATTGCCATTCCTGAATGTACATCCCCAACAGTTTCACTCAATCTGTCAAATCTGTTGGTGTTTGCCAACTCAGAACTGGCCTGCCTCCTCCTTTTCCCCTTCTAACTGTAACCCAGCTACCTCCCTGGACATTCTCACAAGCCCCAGCTCCACCCTCCATGCTAGGCCCAGCTAAACTGTGCTCAGTGAGCACCAACTCCCTTTAATCAATACTAGTAAACTGCCTGACAAAAATGACGGTATAATTTCGCTCAATTGTGTCTCTCCTGCCTTCCCCTGTGTCTCCCCCTTCCCACCCCTGTGTCTCCGCCCTCCCCTGTGTCTCTTTCTACCATCCCCTGTGTCTCTCCCCCCATTCCTCCCCTGTGTCTCCCCCCTCCCCTGTGTCTCTCCCCCTTCCCTCCCCTGTGTCTCCCCCTCCCCTGTGTCCCTCCCCCTCTCCCCCTCCCCTGTGTCTCTTTCTCCCTCTCCCCTTGCCTGTGTCTTTTTCTCCCTCTCCCCTCCCCTGTGTCTCTTCCCCTCCTTCCCTCCCCTGTGTCTCCCCCCTCTCCCCCTCTCCTGTGTCTTCCCCCCTCCCCTTCCCTGTGTCTTCCTCATCCTCTCCCCTCCCCTGATTGGGCAATATAATAGGTAATCAAGGGGTGCAAACAGCTCTGATTGGGGGGCAATACTAAATGTCAGGAACAAGCTTGTGTCTCTCGGGTAGAGCCACTTGTACTCCCTCAAAACCCATACATAGGGGGGAAACAAGCAGCTCAGTTTAAGTTTGCAAATAAGTTTAATAATCAATAAAAAAAATTGCTATATTTTTATTGGTGTCTGGAAAAAGAGAATTGACAATGCTTACATAGCCTATTGAACAGGTCATAACATTTCTGTGCAGTGGGTTACAGAGTTTAACATGAATGTAGCCATTGGGAAAAAATATTTTTTTATATCACCTATTACATGCAATTCTACAAAACCCTCCGAGTTTTAAAAGGCAATATTTCTACAAGCAATTTTGTTGAATCTAAAAATGCATAATTTTTTGGTACTTGAATCTGAAATGTGTGCTTTTCATTTTTTATTTGAAATGCACACATCTAAACAGTAACATAACTATAGTATGGTTGGTTATTATCAGTAGTAAGTCAAACTCATTTGAAGTCATACATAACAACGTAATAAGTATTACCGCAGATCTATGATATATTTTTTACTTTATTTAATGTGTGACTTCTTAGGTAGTAATTGGTAGATGACTTTTAATGCTATATATATTTATATATTTCCTTTATTTTAGTTAGAGGAATGCCCGTGGTGGAGGGGTATATTACAATAGAAGGTAAACATACAAAAGGACATCATTCAAGTCTTTTGGTTGGTTAAGGCAATGGAGCAGATTATTGGATTATTCTTATTGTTTGTAGGTTATTCGATCATTTTTTGTTTTAAATATTGTAACAGATCTATGAAATTTGTAGAAACATGGCAATGGATATAAAAACAAGAACAGGTACGGCACACTAGATATCAAAGGTTGATATACTCCAGGAGATTTGAAACAGAATGGGAAAAATGAAATATTTTGCAGATTTGCCTAAAATCTCTAAAATAACCACACACACAAAAAAAAATCATATCCCAACACGGATATCTTCAAGAATTTCCCAGGTCTAGGGTGTTTTTCAATTTAGATTCAAATGACTTTGCAATTCTGTTGCTGGAATATGTATATGTTTGTATGCCAATTATGTTTTCTGTAGAATCTGTTATAAAAGTAAAAAAAACAAAAACAAATTCACCTTGGGATTTTTGTAATGTAGCCAATTGTTTACAAGAAAATTCTTGCTACATTAACGCATATCTGTATTATGACAAAGTATAAAAATAACATTTCCTGTGCATGGATAAAAGATAATATCACTTGAATAACTGAATGCGATCACTCATAGCTTTATTTTATTAGGTTTATTAAAACTGGAGTTTGATGATTAATTGAAGTTTGAGTCCGTTAATAAAGAAATTAAGGATACTGTTTATGAATCTGTGCAAGCTTTCAAAAAAAAAAATTAGATTTTTAAAGACTCTTTTATAGAATAAAGGATTCCGCTTTATCTTTATTACTTTACTTCCGGAGAGCTGGATCATGAATGTGTGTTTTTGTACCTATTATTAAGGGGGAATGAGAGACTCTGTCAGATAACTGAAGTTGACACTACACCCATTCAAAACTGAAAGGCCAAGACATTTTCTGCTTGCTCTAATCAATGCAAGTATTGCTCTCCATTAATGTAAACACCCCTCTAACCCACACAATGTCCATTAAAGGGTCCACACTGGATTTATCCCTGTTTAGTTAAGCTCTTAATCAGACTCAGTAGTTTCAAATATATATATTTTTAGTGGCCTTTTAAAACTGCGCATGGTAATAATGTGTTTTACTGAATTGATTCAGTTATATGCAGAATATCTCTGATGTGAGCTCTATTGCTTATATACAGTATGAACAATACACAACTGTATGGTGAATAGGCAGCATGTGGTTATACAGTGGATAACTTACTGCATACTGTGCAAATTGCTCAGCAAAGAACACTGCTTTGCTTTTTAGTGCACAGTTGGCTCAAATAACGTGTCTCTATAACACCATTATCCAGTGATAATGCACTATTCCTGGCTCTCCCCCTGTGCTGTCTGTGAGCTTGGCGCTCATTGCAGCCTAAGTACTGAGCGGCTGCTTCACCTCGCTTCGCGAGGCTCACATAGGTGATGATGCTCATTGCAGCGTAACTACTGCGCTCATTGCAGCCTAAGTGCTGCGCGGCTGCTTCACAAGGCTCGCATGTGTGATGGCGCCACTGGCTGCAATGAGCACCTCCGGCGCTTTTTGCAGCCTAAGTGCTACGCGGCTGCTCCACCTTGCTTTGCGAGGCTTGCATGTGTGATGGCGCCGCTCATTACAGCCTAAGTGCTGTGCGGCTGCTTCGCCTCACTTTGCGAGGCTCGCATGTGTGATGACGCGATGGCGCAACATCGCAAACGTCACCAACATCGCAAGATCCACAACTATATATGTGATATTTTTTTCGTGTTATATCAATCCCAGCAATCAATGTGTTAATACATATAATATTTACAGCTTTATCAATATTGCATTTCTGGAATGTGGGTCCGATCGTAACACGTAATTGAAACCCGTAAGACTTTTGTAATCCCACCTCCATTTTTCAGTGACCTAATTATGACAATCTCTGTTGCCATTGGCTCCATCTAAACCTGTAACCATGAGTTTGACTAGTTGATCATGTTCATGGCCGCACATGTGTCGAGCCCGTAACTCGCACCCTGTTCAAATTTAATAGCTCTGTAACTCGATCAAATTTCAGGCCCGCAGCCATTGCAGGGCTCACGTTTCACATACAGGCTTGGAATTTAATGTGACTGCTAGTTATTTATAGGTCGGGGACTTGTATCGCTATTCTTACTACTCATGTCTACTCTGAGCTCTGTCCTCTGCACTCCTTAAAAGAAATCTGTAGTCATATTTCAAAATGTACTATTTTGAAGAACTACATTTGAAAATATACAATATATTTTTTCAATGTAAATAAAAATATCACAGTCTCTGACCTATTACTTTTTATATTCCATTATACTGCAGTGGAATCTACCATTTACCATTTAGCAAATCAACTTCCTGAGGTGGGAGGAAACTTTGAATATGCAAGAATTTTAAAAATAAAATAAATGCAAGGATTTGCACCCCTAAAAAAAATGTATACAACGCCAAATGGTCCAAAGTCAGTGATAAGCTATTACAGCTGTTTTAGAGTATCATGAACGCAATATACTTGCAGTGTCTCGTTTTTTCATCCTTGCACAGCCAACCTTAAGTCATCCTTGCTCACAAAAACTATAAATGCTGACGGTCCTTGCATTGTTTTTGTTTTTAGATTTGTTTTCATACAAGTGCTGGATCTATATAGTAATCCTAGGATTAGCAAGTATTTGCATATGAGGATTACTTTAAGACTACCCTAATTAATTTACTGATAGCATATATTTACTGGTATCATATACTCAATGTGGTATGGTTACAAATAACATGATTAATGGAGAGGAACAACTTTATATAGATAGGGGACTTTGTATAGCCATTATTTTCTTTTGGTAATTGTAAGGATTCATTTAGGGTCATAGTAGTTACATTTCTCAGCACTGATTTTAACATTACTTATCAGCATTTTTCTGTTTTTTACTAGTCCTATATAATAAAAATTATATATTTATATATATTGTATATATAAGTTATATATATATATATATATATATATATGTGTATTTTCAAGTATATTGTAAGAATGTGTAGATGCGTTTGAGAGAGAGAAGTTGGATATGCTGCAAATTGCTACAGACTAAAAATGAGTGTTTAAATATATTGTTTTTGTGAGGTGAAGCTGGATTAAGCTTCCCTAAATTGTAGCTGTGGATAAACTGCATTACATGTTTAGCTACTGCCCTAATAAGGGGTTACGTGTTTGTTTTCTTGGCTTATTTTGCCCAAACACTGCTTCAAGGCTGATGTATATGGATGTTCAGATACCAAATTAAATCTTGCTGCTTTACCTTGGAGCCTGTGATTGTCTGAAAGGGTGGACCTGAGTACCCACAAACAAAAGGATTAAGTGAGAGAGAGAGAGAGAGAGAGAGAGAGAGAGAGAGAGAGAGAGAGAGAGAGAGAGAAATTACAATTTTAATAAATTGCAGCTTGTTTGGTGGGCATCCAGATTTTCGTGGGCCAGTTAACTGGTTCGGCAGATTTATATTGGCTTTTGAGCTGATTGAATTTCAAATAATTATTTAAAAATAATGTGTATCTAAATATATACATTAATATATTAAGATATCTAAAATTAAATAACCAAATATTTGACATTTTATATATGATATCCCAAGTAATTTTTTTTTAATAATACAGGAGCTCCCTGGGCTACAGACGACCCGACTTACAGATGAACCATACTTAAAGGGATATGTATATTTGCTGGATTATAAATGCATCTGATAGAGGTGAATTAGTAGTGTATGCCAACATTTTTTGCATGAAAAAATCCCTAAATAAACATTTAAACACTTACATTGAAGTCAGCAAAATGGCTTGTCATTTCTGACAGTTGATCATTAGGGTTAATACCCTCCAAACCCAGGCTAAATTAGCATCACATTTAAAATGATCTGTTTTGTCCAATCAGGTTATCTGAAACTTTTGAATTAACTCTGGGTTTCCTGTTTGTGCTGCAAAGCAGTCTGGGATATGTAGTGTATCACTGATATGTGCTATGTATTGCTGCTGACATACAGACAGGAAGCTGCAAGGAAATTGGCTGAGCAAGCAACAGCAGGTAAATAATGGGTTAATATTGCTCCCCTGATGCTGCATGCTGATTGGTGGGGATCAGATGCCTGTGTAGACTCCCCATGGAGGTGCCAACATAATTATTAGAGGGATTTTTAGATGTTAATAAAAATTAAAAAAAATGTATGAGATGTGCTGCATATATATAGGCTGCTTTTTACCTAAGGAGTGCAGAAATATATTAATCCATTAAACTTTCATATCCCTTTAAGAGCAAGCTCCCAAGACTTTTTTTGTATGAGATTGTTTTTATGTTCTGTTTGTTTCAATTAAAAGAAAGAGCACAATATTTTCTGTAACTTATTATTAAAGTGGAGGGGTATTATTATTATTAGCATTATTATTATTAAGGGTTCCGAGTTACATACAAATCCGGTTTAAAGACACTCTCAAGAACGTGTCTAGTCCTTAACCCGGGGACCGCCTATATAAAGTTTATGAGGAGATTCCCCCTGGCAATTGGTGGGCCATGGAAATAAAACTGATGTCCGCTTCTGTCCCTTGGGCCGCCAGTTGGACAGCACAGTTTTAAAGCATAGCACTACCCTGTCTCAGCTTGTGCTAAATTTGAAATTTATAGTGAAACTATGATATTTGCATTGGTTCTGTGGACAGAATAATTATCAGTTTACACCTGTTTTACAGTTAATTCATAGAAGAAAAACTATTGAGCAAACAATTTTAATTTGTCTCACATTACTTTATAACTTAAACAAACAGATACATTAGAGGGTTAACCTGACAGCTGCAATTCTTATCACACATTATCATTGAACTAATGTTATCACAGACTGAACACACCTGTAACAGCCAACAGTACAGCAATCAGTGTTTGTTGTGCGACAGACAATGAACACATATAGATGAGATGTAATGGTGTGATAATGTGTTGCAGTAACACAGTAACAAGAAAAGATAATACTATAATATTAAGAATTAAATTCAAACACTGACAGATGGATTTTTTGGGGGGTTAGAATGAACTAAAAAAAGTTAATAATTGTATGTGATTAATTATCTCACATGATTCATTATTTCTTACAGTGGGGGATGATAAGCCACAAGACGATCAAGTATCAGTTGTCAAGAAAGTGGTCTCATTATTCTGATCTATACCAACTAGACATGCTCTGTTGGTTTGTCATTACTCACTGTGAGAGAAAATTACTAACCTGAGATAAAGTCATTAGGAGAGTGAGAGAACTTGAGTGAGAAAAAATGAAATGACCCTGTTCAAACGTTTGCATACCCTTCGTTCTTAATACTGTGTATTACCCCCTTTAGCATCAGTAACATCGTGCAGTCTTTTGTAATAGTTGTCTATGAGGCCTCTGATTCTTGCAGGTGGTATAGCTGCCCATTCGTCTTGGCAAAATACCTCCAGGTCATGCAAAGTCTTTGGTCGTCTTGCATGAACAGCACGTTTGAGATCTCCCCCGAGTGGCTTGATGATATTAAGGTCAGGAGACTGTGATGGCCACTCCACAACCTTCACCTTTTTCTGCTGTAGCCAATGGAGGGTCAACTTGGCCTTGTGCTTAGGGTCATAGTCATGCTAGAAAGTCCAAGAGCGTCCCATGCGCAGCCTTCGTGCAGAAGAATGCAAATTGTCTGCCAGTATTTTCTGATAACATGCTGCATTCATCTTGCCATCAATTTTCACAAGATTCCTTGTGCCTTTAGAGATCGCCCCCCAAAACATCAGTAAGCCACCACCATGCTTCACAGTGGGGATGGTATTCTTTTCACTATAGGACTTTTATAACATAGCGCTTATGGTTGTGACCATGAAGCTCTTTTTTGGTCTTGTCACTCCAAATTACAGTGTGCCAGAAGCTGTGAGGCATGTCAATATGTTGTCGGCATATTGTAACTGGGCTTTTTTGTGGTATTGGTGCAGTAAAGGCTTCATTCTGGCAACTGGCCAATGCAGCTCATTTTTTTTCAAGTATCGACGTATTGTGCTCCTTGAAACAACCACAACGTCTTTTTCCAGAGCAGCCTGTATTTCTCCTGAGGTTACCTGTGGGTTTTTCTTTGTATTCCGAACAATTGTTCTGGAAGTTGTGACTGAAATCTTTCTTGCTCTACTTACTTCGGCTTGATATCAAGAGATCCCTGAATTTTCCACTTCTTAATAAGTGATTGAACAGTACTGACTGGCATTTTCAAGGCTTTGGATATCTTTTTATATCCTTTTCCAATTTTATGAAGTTCCATTGCCTTGTTACTCAGGTCTTTTGACAGTTCTTTTCTGGTCCTCATGGCTCAGTATCTACAGTAGCCTGCTCAGATACTAAGACACTAATTGCATTTTAAAAAGCCACGGGTGTGGGAAATTAACCTTTAATTGCCATTTTATCCTGTGTGTGTCACCTTGTGTGTCTGTAGCAAGGCCAAACATTCAAGGGTATGTAAATTTTGAATCAGGGCCATTTGGGTGATTTCTGTTATCATTATGATTTAAAAAGGAGCCAGATAACGATGTGATAATAAATGGCTTCTATATCCTTCAATAAAATACATTTTTTGCATGATCAGTCATATTTTCAAAATAAATGGCAAAATTTCACAATTTCTGCCAGGGTATGCAAACTTTTGAGCACAACTGTACATGCTATTTATGCCATAATGGGAGCTTTGCTGTATGAGTTGTATGCTGTGTTGGGTGCTGGGGTTTCTCACACAGCCACACTGCTGTGTGAAAGAACCCGGCAGCATAGACATGCATGATTAAGTCAATTTACGTTATTTATGTTATTATTTTGTATATTGTACTTGTTCTCTGGTCTTTTACTTTCTACGGCTGATGTGATGTACAACCTGTCGCAAGAAATCCAATATCACAAGACAATGCACATCCTGTAGAGGCCATCTATACCTGTACATTGCAAAGAGAAAAGAGAAACAGATAGACACATCCATATCTGTACATTATAATGGGGGGGGGGGTGGGGGGGGGGGCAAATCCATCTTTGTACATTGCAAAAAAAGAGGAAGAAAAGGGACAGAGAGACAAACAATATCAGTACATTGTACTGGCATTCTGTTGGAGTAGGGTGAGTAGAGAAGCTCATCCATACTTGTATACTGCAAAATAGTGAAAGGGAGAAATTCACAATCATTTATGTGCATTTGAATAGGGGGTGGGGTAGAAAGACACATCTATATGCGTACATTGTAATTGGGGGTCGAGTGACACATCCATATCTGTGAATTGTAATAGGGGTCTACAAACACACATCTATATCTGTACATTGTAACTGGGGGTTAGAAAGATAGATCTATATCTGTGTACATTGTAATTGGGGTTTAGAGAGACACATCTACAGTATATGTGTACATTGTAAAGGGTGGATAGTGAGACACATCTGTATTTGTACATAGTATGCAGTTTTAAAGAGAAGCATCTATATTTGTACATAGTAATTGGGTTTAGAGAGACACATTTATATCTGTATATTGTAGTTATGATTCAGATAGACACATCAATTTCTGTACATTGTAATGTGGGGGTAGAGAGACAGATCTATTAGCCCTATTAAATTGGCTCAACGTGTAAAACCGTAGCCCGTAGTGTAGCCCGCAAGACATACGGCTATTAAATTGGCCCTGTAAAGCAACCCGCTGATGACTTGCGGGTTAAGGGTGAGAAAAGGCTATGGGACGTGGAAATTTGAACTACGAGACCACAAATCCTTTGCTCTGTCAAGCCTGTAACTGTTACTTTTCCAATCGTGCTCTTAAATTGCAACAAATTCACTGGTGTTCAAGCCCGTAACCCGCAAATGGAGCCAAGAAGCCAACGGGTACTAGAAAGGACTCGCTAGAGGGGTAAAGTCCAATAGATAGACACATCTATATCTGTACACTGTAATGGCTATAGAGAGACACACCTATATATGTACATTGTAATATGGGGTAGAAGAACACATCTATATCTGTACATTGCAATGTGAGGATAGAGAGAAACACATCTATATCTATACATTATAATGTAAGTGTAGAAAGACACATCTATATCTGTACATATATAATGGGGTAGAGAGACACATCTATACATTGTACATCCTTCACTCGTACTTGGAGATTTTAACATTGCCGTTGACACTCCCACCTCCCCAGCAGCAGCCAAACTACTCGCACTCACCTCTTCCCTTGGCCTCTCACAATTTACAGATTATTCAACTCATGATGCTGTACATTCTCTAGACCTTATCTTCACCAATCTCAGCACAACCTCCAACCCAGTCATCCACCGACTCCTTCTATCTGACCTTCACTTCCTTACCTTCAACCTCACTACATCTTCCTATCCCCACCCTTCTTCAACCCCTGTCACCATCACCCACAGAAACCTACTAGCACTTGATCCTACACAGCTTTGCACTGTGCTCCAACCCCTTCTCAGCCCCATTGTTAACCTCAACTGCCCTGACACTGCCACCTCACACTTCAACTCAACTCTCTCTTCCACCCTTGACACCCTTGCCCCCATAACTGCATGCAGATGCCCTCACTCTCATCCACAACCATGGCACACTACACAAACACAATACATCCAGAGGTGCTCCCGCACTGCCGAACGACTATGGAGGAAATCACGCACTTCTGCAGATTTCCTCCACTACAAATTTATGCTACGCTCCTATTGTGACCACTCATAAAGTGAGAGAGAGAGATGCCCACTGTATACAAACTGTCCGAAGTGTCTGGTGTAAACATGTTGTTAGTTGGCATATGAGGAATGAAGTGCCTGGTTTAAGTATGTTTTCAGCCACTTAAGATATGAAGTTCATGGTATAGTCATTGTCATGATCTCCTGTTCTCTTCCCACTCTTTGCCCCATTTTGAAGGCTTGTAGTCGATTTTAGAATGTAAACTTAGCTAATCTAATCCTAAATATATTTTTTTAATCAATATATTTTTTTAAGAATTATATTTATAACATATTGATAATAAACCTCTTATGCACCTCACCACATTAGAGCAATCTAAGCCATTCCTCATGTGTTCACATAAATCACATATATAGTTGTCGTACTGCGAGTTGTTGTCACGCTGTGAGAGCCTCGCGAAGCGAGGTGAGCTGTTTGCGGCCCATAGGTCCACAACTGCGAGCCTCGCAAAGCGAGCCGCTGAGGCACGCGGGACTTAGGCTGCAATGAGCGCTCATTGCAGGGATGGACATGCAGGACTTAGCTGGTACTCATCCCAAGACACGCAGGAACTAGCTGCAATGAGGCCCCATCACAAGGCCCCTGGACTTTGCAACGGATGCAAAATTACAGCCCGTGTGATGGACTGCGGGGCTCGCAAAAATACAACTTTAATGGCCAAATCACACAACTGGAAAAGATGGCAAAAACACACAAATATACCTCAAATAAATTTACATATTTTGTCTTTTTTAACATTTGAAAATCGCCGACTTCTGAGCTGCAAGTACAAATTAAGGCCTAGGGAACTCCTCAGGATGGATGCGGTGGGCCAGCAACTTTATTGGCCAGGGGCAGTACCCCGATCTTCAGTAGGTAGTATTCCCCCTGCAGGATGAGCTGGTGATCTATCGGAGAATGAACTGATCGGCAATATTGGGCCAGGATGGCAACTCTGCCAGATGAACTGATAACCAAACTGGCACGAGGGGTGATGGATCGCATCAGCAAGGAATTGCCGAGCAAAACAGACTGACAATCGGCCTCTGCCTCTCCATGCCAGTCTTGGGAGGAGTCTGGAGATGCCCACACCTCAAATATGAAGCTGGCTTACAACAGTTTAAAGAAATTTTATGAGGCTACTTAGGGTATTGATGTTTTTTGCACAATTTTGAGTGGCAATGTGAGCTCAGAGTGGGTTAAGATCCTGGTCAGCCAGGTTAGTGGCATAGGTGCCATTACCCAGGATCTGGCAGAAGATTTAGGGGAGAAAAAGCAGGTCCCCCTTGATCAATATGCCATGGCTGCCGAGCCCTACAGACGGCAGTTCAGGACTCTGTCCAGGACCCCTGGTAGACACCTATGTGGTGCTGGTCTGGAAATTCTGTCATGCCTGTTCAGGCTGGTGGGAAGATCAGGACATCCGCACAGTTATGGAAGCCACTCAATCTTGTTGTAGCAATTCTACTTCTTGTGCCCCACAGGAATAAAAAAATGGATCTTGGACCAGCGTCCAACCATGGAAGCAGCAGGACAGATAGCTGATCAGTGAACCCTAGCAGCACTGCACCCCTAGGAGGACCTTTATGATTGATCCACATCTACGGCTTCCTGACACCCATCTGCTCCTCTGCCCACCTCACGGGGTCCTATGACATCGGTAAGGAAGACCTTGGCCTGGGCCACAGAAGATTTGATCTTAACCCAGATTTAAAAGTTATCAACAAGTGGCCCACCTAAGGATGAATTGTCCCCATAAGCCCCACTGTGCAGACCATGACCCTAGTCAATCCCTTTAATGTTCAAGTTATTGGGCTGCACTGTTTGTAGAGGAGGATGACCCTGAACAGCTTCAAGACTGTTCAGATAGCTTGATGAGTTATTCTACCATTAATGCTGCCCCACAGAGATGACTGTCACCAGCAGCTTTAAACAGTTATTATAGATAAGATAAAGAGGTACATGAATTCCGGGACTCTGGAGCCAATGTTAAAGTCATCCATACGAATTTTATTAGCCCCACAGCTCTGCTAACTAAGAAGATTTAAGTAGTGGTAATTGGTGGGCAAAAGTACTTTATCCCTGTGACCCCATCTAGATTGATTGGGGAACTCAGAGAGGGCTAAAAAAATTCAGGGTAATGGAAAGGATCCCTGCAGACATTTTGTTATGCAACTAATTGGGAGTCACGGAGTGTCGCTATGTGAACATAGTGGCCCAAACTTAGGTGGCAGTCGATCGTTACTTGCAAAGGAGACACTGGCAACAGTCATACACCCATCCAAAGCCCTAGAGGCAAGTCAATTACCTGATTGGGGACAAGGGGCTATGTGAGCAAGTGTACAGTATATGAATTTAGGAAAGCCCTAAGTATAAATCCTTTGTTAGAAGGCATACTGGGAAAAACTGAAGCTGTGGAGATGAAATTGCAGGGGAGAGTATTCCTCAGGGATCAGGACTTAATGGATAGGATTTCAGATGAGGTTGGCAACCAAGAAAAAATGGAAACAAAATGGCAATTAATAGTTTCTCAAAAGTTTCTCTGCTGCCTGCTAGACTTAGCACATTCATGCTTATTAGCCATTTGTGCTGATAGTTTAACTACAACTATCACCCCTAATGAATGGGCTTTGTCAGTGATTTAATGAGCCTCTAAAAGGTATACTTAGAGCCATTATAGAGCAAGAAGTGGATTGTGAAAAGCTACTTCCCCACCTCTTCTTTGCATGTTGTGACATGCTCTAGGAGTTCACTGGGTTCTCCCCCTCTGAACTCCTGTACAAGTGAAGAGTCAGAGGCCCCTTGAATATTATTTATGAAGCCTGTGAGGGGAGTAAGATTGAGCCAAAATGCCTGTAGTTCCACAAGTCCTTGCATTTAGGGAAATTTAGAGACCTTAACAGGGCTGGTCAGGGAGTATTTGCAATCTGTTTAAAGCATGGTATGATCAGGGTACCAGGAAGAGAGAGTTAGTAGAGGGGCAGGAGGTGTTGATGCTGGTTTCCCATCCCTAAAATAAATGATAGGCTGCAGGGAAGGTTCCTATAGGGTCATTCATAAACTGGGTGATATCACTTACATAATTGAGATACACCATAAACGACATGTCCACAAACTTGAGCACATTATTCATCTCATTCATCATTTTACCAGGCTGCTGTCATGGCAGTCTGTCTACCCACAAATAGCAATCCAATGAAAGGGCTACTGTCCAACCTATTGCCATATTTAGCACATCCTGAAAGGAACATTTAGAGCAGGGGTGTCAAACTCGGTCCTGGAGGGCCACACCCAGGCCTGGATTTGAGGATTTCCTTTCTGTGTACAGGCGAGTCATTTAGGATGACTGCAGAAGCAATAGTCTCACCTGCTTGTAGCAAGGATATCCACAAATCCAGGCCTGGGTGTGGCTCTCCAGGACCGAGTTTGACACCCCTGATCTAGAGCATATTTATAGGATCCTCTCTAAGATTCAGCAGATAGGACTCACAATTAAACCTAACAAGTGCCATGAGGCACAAGCAGAGGCCCAATATCTAGAGCACTTGGTAGGAAGCGGGAATATTCTGCCTGAAACTGTTACATGGCCCGGTACCCAACTGAAAAAACAGATAATGGCCTTCCCATGCACCACATGGTTCTACCGAAAATAGTTTCATAATTACAGTGCTATCGAGAAGCTTCTGACGGATCTGACCTGAAAGAAAATGCCCAGCATTGTCATCTGGACCCCAGACTGTGAATCTCCCTTGTTCCCTTGTGCTTGCCACCCCAGACTATAGCTGGCACTTCTTGGTGCACACCTATGCCTCCACGTACGAATTGGGGCAATTCCAAACCAGGTAAATAGCCAATTTTAATACCTGATTGCCTACCTAACTAGGAAATCATAAGCTGGAGAGGTAGCATATAATGACATTGAAAATGAATGTCTGGCTTTAGTGTGGGCTTTAAGGAAATCACAATATTCTTGTAAGGGAGGGAATTTACTGTTATCACTGAGCACAACTCTCTATGTTGGCTGAACTGAGTGGCTGGGGTCAATGGGCGACTGTTATGGTGGAGTTTAGCCCTGCAAACTTTTAACTTCATGATCAAGCTTTGCCAGGGAAGCGTCCATCAAAATGTGAATGGACTGTCGAAGCAAGAGGACCAATATCTGCAGCGTGTCTTTGATCATATGGCAAGATCATCTCCTCTACAATAGAACTGGAGGGGGGCAGTGGTTGTCATGATCTAGTTTCCCCAACCCATGATTTGCACCATTGTAAAGGCTTGCAAATGATCTTGAATTGTAGTGAATCTAACCCTAAATGTATTCTTTTGATCAATTTTACAATTACAAGTATGAAATGTATATCATCACATATAATAGTTGTCAAACTATGAAACGTATTTACACTTTGCTAGCTCGCGAAGTGAGCTCGCAAGAACTGATTCCCTCGCAAAGCGAGGGGCCGCATTTGCGAAGGTGAAGGTTCTACGGTGCCTCACAAACGGTTACAAACAGCCACAGTAGTGGGACTTTGACAAAAAAACTCTAACACGCAATGACTAAATACGAACTTGCACGGGATTTAGAAAAAAAAATTACAAACTCACAAAAGTATGAACTTCACGGCTGAACCGCGCCCAGCGGAAAACATAAAAAAAACACAAAATACACACAAGAATGAAATAAAAACATCAAACACAGCAAGGGGGGAAACCCAGGATGTGTGGAAATTGAGGTAACACCTCAATTTAAGTCCAATTTACAGAGTTTAGACTCTCGAAAATCCCCTAAGCGAGGGGGGAAAATGGATGCCGAAAAAAACGAAACGAGGCTACACAACACCAAAAGCTGCAAAACACCGTCAAGCACATACGACTTTTACAAAAACCCGTACGAGGCACAAAAAACACTATTAGCAAGGATGCTAAATCATCCACACCCGCGTACCACAATCGACCGTCATTTTACAACACTAACTTACAGAATGCGGAACTACACAGCGACACAAACGGTTTCCCCCACACAGCCTATTTACACTACACACTGCACACATTGCTGACACTTACACCTCAGCTCATCAACAGTGCCAAAGGCGCTCAGCTTGAGGCTCGCAATGAGCGCCGAAGGATCTCAGATGACCAAAACACTTACTGTCTGTGGCAAACAGCATTACCTGCCTTACAATTGTATTGCTAGTATCAATAATAAACCTCTTATGCACCTCACCTTTTTTGCTCAATCTTAGTCTTTTCTCATGTGTTCACATCCATCTAGGATACCAATGCTGAAGATTGTATTACTTGTGCCCTTAATCAACTCAGAGTTCCAGCCTAACATTTCAGCCAAAATGACTGAAGAATACATACATTTGGTGACCTATCATTTCATTTGCATAGTGTTGTTATTACGCCATCTAGAATCTTAACTCTGCAGAATAATTGAGCATATGTATCCTTTCATATATCATATTTTTTTTAACACTATTTATTTTATATTTTTTGTCAGTCCTAAGGTTGTTAATCTGTGTTGTTTATAGTGGCTCTAGCTTAATCAAGATAAATATGCTCTTGTCCACACTTTGCACATACTGAGTGATAAGAGGTCACATTGACCACCCATTGTTAGAGCCAGGCGTACTGGGAAACGAAAAAATTCCCAAGTTGTGAAATGTTGATTTTTCTTGTTAAACATTTATGACTTATCATCATTGTTCAGGTGTATAAGAAGGGGCACCAGGAATAATGTGTATGCTCTCTTTGGAACACCTATACATGGTGCACTTTATTGAGAGGAAGTGCTTGTGTGAACATTACTTTACACAGAGTCTAGCCAATGCAAGTGGATATAAAACCGAATCATAGGGTAGGACTGGAATTATTGCTGATTCAAGCTCCATCAGAAGAATAGGTTGTGACTGACATGTTGCGAGAAGTGTCTGATGTAGACATATTGAGAGGGGTGTCTGATATAAACATGTTGTGATACGTGCCTGAGGTAGACATGTTGTGAGAGGAGTCTGATGTAAACATGTTGTTAGAGGCCCCTGTCCCGATACAGTCCACTTCTGATGATGTCACAGTAAAGCGCCACAGAGACGGAGCAACAAACGGCGGGAGCGTGGAGACTCCATCGGAATGCAAGTTAAGGAATTATCATTATCCAGTGGCGTATGTGTATACAATATTATAATACTAGCGACTTGCCTGTCAAAAAATGACGGCAATAAAATTGTAAGGCAGGTAATGCTGTTTGGTGGAGACGCGCTGTGAATATGTTTTGTGTTTATTGTGATTTTTTTTGTGTTCATTTGTTTTTGTATGGTAATGAAATAATTAATACATTAATAAATGAATATACTTTACCTATTTGGAAGTAATATATGCAGGAAGCATTGTGCTGAAGAGCTGACAATCTGTTTTGATGTTCCTGCAGCATATAATGTAGATTTGCACTGTTGTTGAGCTGAGGTTTAAGTGTCAGCAATGTGTGCAGTGTGTAGTGTAAATAGGCTGTGTGGGAGAAACCTTTAGGGTAGCTGTGTACTTTTGCATTGTGTAAGTTAGTGTTGTAAAATGGCGGCTAATGTGTATGTGCTACGCGGCTGTGTATGATGTAGCGTCCTTTCTAATGGTGTATCTTGTACCTCGTACAGCTTTTTGAAAATACATATGTGCTTGGTGGTGTTTTGCGTGTTTAGGGTCCTGTAGCCTTCGTTTTTTTTTGGCAGCCATTTTTTCTCTCGCTCAGGGGATTTTCGTGTGTGTAAACTGTGGAATTTGGACTTAAATTGAGGTTTAACTTCACTTGCAGAGGTCCTGGGTCCCCCTCTTGCTGTGGGTAAGTTTTTTTTGTGTATTTGTTGTGTGTATTTATTGTGTTTTTAATGCTTTTATGTGCGCGCGGTTCTGGCGTTAAGGTTGTATTTTTGCAAGGTCATAATCGTTTTTTTTCTAAGTTCTGAGGCTCCTATTTGTGGATGGTAAATCAGTAAATTTTCCGGTGTAAGTCCCGCCTACTGCTCATTGCAGCCAACGTGGGAGCCTTCACCTCCGCAAATGCGGCCCCTTGAAAGTCGTAGGGGTTGGTAGGGATGAGCGCCTATGGCGCTCATCACCAGCGCAAGGAGCGCCTTCGGCTACGCCAGCCCGCAAGCGTTAGCAACAACCTGCATGCTCACAACTATATATGTGACTAGCGACTTGCCCGTCAAAAAATGACGGCAATGAAATTGTAAGTGAGCTAATGCTGTTTGGTGTGTAATAATCAAATATATAATACATTAATAAATGAATATACTTTACCTATTTTGAAGCATTGTGTTGAAGAGCTGTCAATGTGTTTTGAGGTTTCTGCAGCATTAGTGGTGTGGAGCTGCTGTGTAAACGTGCGGAATTTACGTGCTGAATGTGTGCAGTGTAATACTGTGCGTGCGCGAGACGAAACCGTTAGCGTAGTGGTGTACTTCCACATTGGCGTAAAATGGCGGGTTATCTGTGGTATGCGTCTTTGCGGATTATCCGTCGGTGCTTCGTGGTGTTTTGCGAGTGTGTTGTGGTGTTTTACGTGTTGAGAGTGCTGTAGCCTCGTTTTCGTTTTGTTCGTCGACCATTTTTTCTCTCGCTTAGCGATTTTATTAGTGTCTAAAGTGTTTTCTTTTTATTTAAATGAAGGTGTAACTTGGTTTTTTGAGGTGCTGGACGGTTCCTCTTGCTGTAGGTAAGCTTTTTATGTGTGTTTCTGTGTGTATTTATTGTGTTTTAAATGTTTGTATGTTGGCGTGTTGCGTCCGATGTTTGCGAGGTCGTAATGTCTGGTAATGTGTCTCGTATGGTGTTTGCGTGTGTAGCCTCGTTTTCGTTTTGTTCGGCGCCCATTTTTTCTCTCGCTTAGCAAATTTTTTAGTGTCTAAACTCTTTTATTTTGAGTGAAATGAAGCTGTAAGTTGCATTTTTGAGGTCCTGGGTGCTCCCTCTTGCTGTAGGTAAGCTTTTTATGTATGTGCTGTGTGTATGTATTGTGTTTTGAATTTTGTAATGTTCGCGAGTTGCGAACGAGTGTTGCAAGGCCGTAATGTGTGTTAACGTGTGTCGTATGTTGTTTGCGTTGCTCGTAAAATTTAGCGAGTGTCGTAATTGGTGTGTCGTGTTGTTTGCGTTGCGACGTGAAGTTTGTGAGGGTCGCAGTTGCTGGCATGGAGCGCCTTCGCGAGGTCCTCAGTTGCTGGCAAGGAGCGCCTTCGGCTTCGGCGCTCCATGCCAGCAACTGAGGCCCTCGCCCACTGCCCTCGCTCCGCGAGGGCCTTTGCTCGCTGCGCGAGCCGCGGGCTCGCTACGCGAGCCAGCAAGCGTTAGCAACAACTCGCATGCTCACAACTATATATGTGATAGAGGTGTTGCTAGATCCATCTATATATTACAGTCCGAAATATTAAGACATAAGATAAAACTTATCTAATGAAATAGAGGACAATTACAAACAATTTACAATTAATGCATTAATATAGATTTATTGAAAGAGAAAGAAAACATTGAAAAGTGCGTCAGAAGTCACAGGTATTCAGAGTAGTTAGATTAGAGGTCACTACAAAGTTTAGGTTAAGGGGTAAGTTACAGGCCCCCAGTACCACCACATTATTTAGTCCTGGACACTAGACCAGTATAGTTTGCAGCACGTCTTAGAAGGGGGTAAGTGGAGGATCCCCAGTTCTGTCAAGCAAGGGGCTGACCCTCTATTTATATCCAACTTTGAGCACTAAAGCACTTTGTAATATTCATTATCCCACTCAGCACTTTTATATATATATATAAATTAAGTAATTCTAAATAATATTATTCTATACATTATCACTTTTTTAATTAATTAAATAACCCCTATGCTTAATACTACAAACTGTAAACTGACATGTACAATAAATGCACAAAATGTTATTTTTAACAAATATATAGTGATTAATATGCAAATTGTAATTGTTTTCAATAGTATGATAGGAATACCAAATGTATAAAAAGTAATTCCCAAACAATAATATAGTTATATCAATTGCAATTATCTTAATATATATATATATATATATATATATATATATATATATATATATATATATAAAGACTGTCCCCCAAAAGTTAGCTCTGTTATAGGAATATTTAAGAATACTACTATTTATTTTATGATGCATCAATCTTTGTGTATGTATTGATTATTGCCTACTATGTGTACAAATTATTAATTGAAAAAAAATATATAGAAGTGGAAAGTAAATATTTTATTTTTATTTTTTACATTTCTTAATTAATTCTTAATAAAATGTTAAAAAATCTTAACTGTCTTGTTAATATAATTCAACATAGAGGAGTATATTGCTATAACAAAAGATGTCTGTTTTTGTGGTTGGTAAAAGTGGTTTAATTACATCTTTATAGCAAATTAACCTGGAAATTATAAACTGTAATCTGTAATATTAAAATGTGATTAATTTATCAATCTAGGTTCTCCTTGAAAAACAAAAAAGATATCTGTTCCCAGAGAGTTTTATTAACATGTTGTGAGAGATGTCTGATGAAAGAAATATGTAGTTATGGGACTAAAGATTAGCTTTGATTGACAAAGCCTCTTGACGAAACCAGTCATGTATCTGATCACCTACTCCACATACCCTTTTTTTTTTTTAAAGGAAAATTTGCATTTTTAGTGCCTAAAATCATACTTATATAGTCATGGGCAGGATTTTAACAACTTCAATACAGATACTATATTTTTTTTTTTTTAAATACACTAATATTTTCTTTGCATCACTGTTATCTATCCTGGTCTCACATATATACATATATGCATTACTTGTATCTGGCAATGTTTCAAACTGGTGATTTACTTTTTGCATTGAATTAGAGGGAATGACAGAAGTCTTATTCCCCTTTTTAATTCTCACATGAGTAATGGACTAAGTTGGAATTACATTTATATCTTAGGGTTTACATTTTTTACATTATTATACCATTATTGATGCACAACTTTCTCCCTAAGTATTTTTCTTTTTTGAAAACAATAATAAAATTTTTTTTTTTTATATACTTTTTAGCTTTAGAGCGTGATTTGAAGAGAGATGTCTGATGTAAACATATTGTTAATATTGATGTGCACACATAAATGCAATTTTGAAGAAATAATAATCTTGTATGTTGGTGACCATATACTTAGCACAAATAAAATTAAAATAAATGCAAAATGTACTGCCAGACAAGAGTTAATAGAGATAAAAAGGCTGTGTCACTTTGTTTAATAATTTAACAAAAAATCATGTATAATGAAACACTTTACATTTAAAAATGATTCTTCCAAAGAGGTTTCCTACCTATAATTGAAATAAAGTCCTTAAAATCAATAATACACCATTCACAATGCAAGACCCGTAGCAGTTTGAAAAGAAAAAATAGAACCACGCAAAACACCGCCAGGCACATAAGACTGCAAAGCGGGACTTAGAAAAAAACAAATACGAGCCGCGGGACTTAGAAAAAAAAAATTGGAGGTACAAAAAAATACGAAGTTAACAACCGAACCGCACACATCCAAAATCAACAAAAACACAAAGAAAAAAAACATTACACACAGTACGGAGGGACAGCCAGGGCATCTGGAAGTGAGGTTGCAAGACAATTTAAACACAATTTGCACAGTTTTGGAAATCGAAAATCGTCTGAGTGTCAAAAATAATGGCGGACGAAAAAACCCAAAACAAGGCTTAACGACCCCTAACCACGGAAAACACCGCCAGGTACATAAGACTTTTACCCAACGTACGAGGTACAAAATACACTTTTAGGAAGTACGGAAAATGCTCCAGACCCGCGTAACACATACACAATCGCAGCCATTTTACAACACTATCTTGCAACTAAAAACATTACCATTCTAAAATGGCGATTTACACAACTAAACAAACGCTTTGCCCTCGCGCACGCAGCCTATTTACACTGCACACTTGCCACATTGCTGACACTTACACTTCAGGTCAGCAATAGTCCAAATGTACATTGTATGCTGCAGGAAAATACAAACAGATTGTTAGCTCTTCAGGATATTGATTGCTGCATATATTAATAAGAAAAAGGTAAAGTATATTCATTTTTTATTTAATTTATTAATTCATTCACTCATTATTATAAAAAAAATATATATATATATATATATATAAAAAAAAGGGGAGAGGCTCGCAATGATCGCTGAAGGCGATCAGCGTGGGGCTCACAATGAGCGCCGATGGTGCTCAGAGGAGCAAAAGTACACGAGGGGAGATGCTCGCAATGAGCGCCGAAGGTACTCAGAGGACTAAAAGCCTTACTTTATGTGGCAAACAACATTACCTGCTTTACAATTGTATTCCCGTCATTTTTTGAAGGGCAAGTCGCTAGTTACATACAATAGTCTGTCTGTAGCTTGATGGGAAGGGCTATTCTTTATTCTTACTCTGCAATTCATTTATATAGTGAAGTGTGCTATTTTGCGAGCATTTTCCACAGAAGTAAATAGAGATCTTAACTGAATCCATTCATACCAGGTGTTTAATCCTTTTTGGAACAAAAACTAAATGTCTTTATTAAAGCAACAGTTTATATTAAATTGTGTAAAACATTTTGCACATTATTAAGTCAAGCTCTTCAAACTAGTATACTATAAATACGACACTTCAATGGTTCCTTAAATCAAGAAAGTAATGTCTGGTCAAATAATCCCAACTGCAGCTTGATAAATACAATTCTTAATGTTTCATAGGAGTGTTAAAAAAATATCCAGTTGCTATATGTTCCAGACAGGCATATTCCTTGCCTTTCACTTGGCCTTCCAGTGTAGAGGGCACTAGTGGGCTCCTTTTTGTTGAAGTCTTCACTTCACCATTTCTGCAGACTAAGGGCCTCATTCTATTATCGGCCGCAGCCGCTGCGGGGCCGCAAGGACCGGCCGCAAGCTATTCTGCTATTCTATTCCCTTACGGCCGTAGGCTCCGGCAGGCTTGCGGCCGGAGCCTTGCTATCTCTTGCGGCCGATCGCGCCGGAGGAAAGCCTTTGATCTAAAACGGCCGCAAGAGATTTGCAATTCAATTGCTCCGGGAAACCTCTCTGCAAGGCTAAAAACGAGCCGCAGTTACTTGCAGGAAAAAGGTCTCGCTAGCACCAATTAAGCACATAAAATAGCTCAAATAAAGCCATCCTGCACTTTGAGAAGACTATAAAGGGATTTTAGGTGTTAGAAAAAATAGCACATAATCATCCTGTACTCAAACCCGTAAAATATTTCATTTTTAATATCCGTAAAATATCCATGTAAAAAGTCCAGAGTGCTTGGAGCACCTCAGACACGCCCACGCCGCAGCCGGCAAATAAACAGTTAATTTGAACTCGGGTTTGGGCAGATGTGCAAGCTTGAGAGTGGGTTCCTTTTATTCCTCATGTCCCCCAATATGATCCCTAGCATTTACAGAGCTGTACAGTGCAGGCTTGAATTTATTTTTCAGTTTTTATATTTCACAGATTACGGCCGGTTCCAAGATATGCGGCCGGCCGTAAAAGGAGATCCTTGCGGGGCCGTATAATAGAATCGCGAGTAAACTGAACCCCCGCAAGGAATCGCAGCCTTACGGCCGATTTACGGCCGATAATAGAATGAGGCCCTAAAACAGCAGGCCTCAATCCAGTCACGTTATCTCTTTGATGTAAATATTCTTTACAATCTGTATGATGTTCAAGGTGGCCACTTTCCCAATGGTTGATGTTTCACACACCCAACATCTTCCACATCACACTTCATCAGTGGTCTATATTAAATTAGTTTTTTGATTTATTTTTATACACGACATGTTCCATGATATAGACACTGTCAGAGCTTTCTGAGAGATCAAGTGCCTATCGTGTATGTTTTATTCACTGACCTGGATGTGAGAGATGAAGTGTCTGGTACATTCATGGTGGGAGAGCTGCCTTAAGAAGTCTCTGGTATGGTCATGTTAACAGTAAACTCATTATGTAAGAAATTACCTTCTTGGTCTAGACATGTTTTTGAACACATAGGGCCTCATTCTATTATCGGCCGTAAAACGGCCGCAAGGCTGCGATTCCTCAAGGATCTCCCCTTACGGCCGGCCGTATATCTTGCAACCGGCCGTAAGCTCAGAAATCTTTAAAGTCAAAAATAAATTCAAGACAGCACTGTAAAGCTCTGTAAATGCTAGGGATCATATTGGGGGACATGAGGATTAATAGTAACCCCCTCCCAAGCTTGCACATCAGCCCAAACCCGAGTTCAAATTAACTGTTTATTTTCCGGCCGCAGCGTGGGCGGGTCTGAAGTGCTCCAAGCACTCTGGACTTTTTACATGGATATTTGACATATATAAAAAAATATTTTTTTTACGGATTTGAGTGTAGGGAAATGTTGTGCTATTTTTTCTAACACCTACAATCACTTTATAGTCTCCTCAGAGTGCAGGGTGGCTTTATTTCTGCTTTATAATGTGCTTAATTGGTGCTAGCGGGACCTGTTTGCTGCAAGTAAGCTGCGGCTCGGTTTTAGCCTTGCAGAGAGGGTTCCTGGAACAATAGAATAGCAACCAGGATTTTCTTGCGGCCGAAACTCTTGCGGACGTTTTAGATCAAAGGCTTTCTTCCGGCGCGTGCGGCCGCAAGGGATAGCAAGGCGCCGGCAGCAAGCCTGCCGGAATCCCCGGCCGGAGGGGAATAGAATAGCCGAATAGCTTGCGGCCGGTCCTTGCGGCCCCGCATCTCCTACGGCCGTTAATAGAATGAGGCCCATAGGATATAAGTGATGAAGTGAATGATGAATAAATAAATGCTTGATGTAAATATGTTGTCAGGCACTCTAGATGTGAGAGATAAAGTGCCTGGTGCACAGATGATAATAATCATTTGGGATGTGAAGATGAATTGCTTAATGTAGACTTGCTGTTACAAGTGTCTGGTATGGGAAATGCCTGGTGCAGACATGTTGTCATTTTGCAATTGAGAGATAACAGGCCTGATGTAAGCATGCTGTCAGTCACCCAGAAATTCAGAATGTGAGCATTGAAGTGCATGTTGTAGCCATTTTGGCCACTTTGGATATGAGAAATGAAGTGCCTGGTGTAGATATGTTATTGGTCAGTCTCTATGTGAGAGGTGAAGCATAGATATGTTGTAATGAACTAGTGAGAGTTAGATGTAGTAGCTCATCTGTTTTTGTGTCTAGTGATATGAGCATGAGAGCGGTGGTATTGGATAACAGAGAACACAGGTGCCTCTCCAGCTCAGAATTCACTTAGGAACAAGGATTCATCAGGTACTAAATGAGGGGAGAGTCATCAGCTTGCATAATGAGAGATGGCTGCTATTTACATATCATTAAATGACAGTCCATTTAATTAGCTAAATTGCCATCTCCTGATGATTGCCAGATGCCAATAACCCAAACAGTGTTTCTTTGCAAATGGGATTTTTTTTTTCAGATCTGCAAATCATTTCTTGTTAAGCGCATATTGAAGGAAAAAATGAAGAAGACAGCAATGTGTGTGAGATGAGTAACAGTGGCATATGTGAGCAAGAGAATTCAGGCGTGTGTTTAAAAAAAATGGATATCTGTTTAATAAAGGGTGACCTCCTCACTGCATTTCATTAGGACAGGTTAAGATACAGCTGAGTATCTATATCAGGATAAACTCCTGGCTGTATTTTTGGACATGGGCTGACTGTCTAAAGTAAGATGACCTCATGACTGCAGATTTCAGCATAGGCTATGAATATGCTTAGTGCCTAACGCAGGGCGATCTGCTGATTGCAAAAAAATCAAGCACAGAGACGATAACACACAGACATGTGACCACACAGAGAGATAATCAGATGCAGATATATAAGGGCGCAAAGAGATATAATAACACATAGATATATATTAGCATACAGCTATTTACAGTAATAACAGACAGTGATATCATAATATAAAGACATATAATAAGACACAGATATGAAAATATCACCCACCGTGTTGGATAACCATCTGCACTGGATGTCCTACAGATGCTTCAACAATGTTATCTGTAGGTAAGCAACACAAAGTGCTGCCCCAGAAAGTATTGGCCTTGATGGCCTTTGTGGTCCAAGCATCTAGTCCCTGTAGCAGGCCAACCCTGTAGATTGACTATTTACCTCTTACCAACTGTCATTGGTTTACTACTTTCTTCCCTCTTGACTGACAGGGAATTATACTGAACATATACTGTCCCTACAAAGTATCCAGTCGCTCTCAGCAGACATCTTCGCACAGCAGCCAGTTTCTCCCAGCATCCACCTCCACATAGCACCCACCTCTCTTAGCATCTATCTCTACAAAGCACCCAGTCATTGTCAGCAGCCATCCCCTCTCAGCATCCATCCCCACACAGCACCCAATTCTTCTCAGCACCCACCTCACAGAACCCACCCCTGTGCTCTGCTGTCAACTAGTACTTTATCTTTCTTACCTCTTCCCTGATACACATCCCCAGCATCCCGAAGTGCTCCACACTGCCACCACTTGGGGCTTCAGTAGAAATGCTAATTTCAAAATTATTTTGCATGGAAGCACAGATACAAGGAAGCTAAATTTCTGTAAAACTTGACAAGTGGAAGTGAGGAATGGCTGTTAATATCTGGGACATTGGAGAGGTGGGGGATAATCCACACAGAACTCACAAAGGTAGAATCAATTAGTAAGTGTTTCACCACAACACTTCATTACAGTACTTTGGTCAAGCTGCTAGACAATCTTACTAAAAAGTCCCAACCCCAAGTAATTAAGTAGACCATAGATTGTCATGCTGCATTTACTGCCCTCATTTCCAGCACAGTCCTCAATGCACCTCATTATTTTCTCTGCTTTGTGGTCCAGCCTGATGTATCCATCTTCTACATTAGGTATTAGGGATGTACTAAGTCAAGTCCCAGGAAAAGAACATCCCATTTTCTTTCTTAGGAATAAGTCCTGAACAAGTAGTTGTGTTATGTAGCCACTCAGAAGGAGTGCTTGACTGTACTGCAGGTGACTGTGGTGACAGAACATAATCCCCTGTGTTGGCTAAATCGAGTAGCAGGAGAAAATTATGGACTCCTGTACTGTTGTCTGTCCTTATACCTCATAGTAAAGTATAAACTGCTCACCACAAAGTCGATAGATTACCTTGACAGGAGGATCACTAGACTGACACACCATCAGTGTCTGGATTGGATTCAGCAGCAGGATCACTTTACAGACCACCACTTTGTTGCTGGAGAGAGAAATGTGAAGATATCATCTAGACACTCCCCCCCCCCCCCCCCCCCCCCCAAGCAATTGTGATGTACAACTAAAGGGTGGGAACAATGTTACTGCATGAAGGAAGACTGTGGGACTAGGCTTTTGCTCAAGAAATCAAAAGACACCAGAATAAAGGGAAAATATGTTAGTTGGCTCGGTGACTGTGTAATCTCAGGAAGAGGCTGAAAGACATTCAACACGTCATAGATATTACACCAAGAAAAGATGTTACTATCATCATAAGAGATTGGAATTCTAAAGTAGGGAACCAAAGGACACCTGGAATAACTGACAAATTTGGCCTTGAAGTACAAAATGAAGCATTCAGAGATTAGTAGAATTCTCTGGTCGTAGCAAACACCAGCCTCCGAGACGACTCTACACATGGACATCACCAGATGGACAAAATAGAAATCAAATTGACTAAATACTTTGCAACCAGAGATCGAGAAGCTCTATACAGTCAGCAAAAACAAGACCTGGGGCTGACTGCGGCTCAGACCATGAGCTTCTTATTGCAAAGTTGAAAATTAAACTGAAGAAAAAAGGGAAAACCATCAGGCCAAGTAGATACGGAATAAATAATATCCCTTGTGAATATGCAGTGGAAGTAAAGACTAGATTTAAGGAGCTAGACATGGAAGATAGAATGCCTGAAGAACTTTGGACCGAAGTTTGCGACATAATCCAGGAAACAGCAACAAAAAATATCCCTAAAAGAAAGAAAAGTAAGAAGTCAAACTGGCTGTCTGATGAGGCTTTGAAAGTAGCCCAGGAAAAAGAAAAGCGAAAGGTAGTGGGGATAAGAAAAGATTTGTCCAACTGAATGCAGAATTCCGGAGGATAGAAGAGACAAGGAGACATTCTACTATGAGCGATGTAAAGAGATTGAAGAAGATAACTGAATGGGTAAATCAAGAGATCTCTTCAAGAAAATTGGGAATGTAAAAGGCACCTTTCATGCAAAAGTGGGCGTGATAAAAGACAAAAATGGTAGGGACTTAACAGAAGAAGATCAGATAAAGAAGAGGTGGCAAGAATACACTGAAGATCTATACAGTAAGGATCATAACAGCAGTAATGGCCTCAGTAGTTTGTCCAATGAGTTGGAGCCAGACATCTTGAAGAGTGAAGTGAGATGGGCACTAGGATGTCTTGCTGATAATAAAGCTGCAGGAGGTAATGGACTTTCAATTGAACTATTCAAAATTCTACAGGATGATGCTGTGAAAGTATTACTTGCCTTATGCCAACACATTTGGAAAACTCAACAATTGCCAATAGACTGGAAAAGGTCAGTCTATATCCCAATCCCAAAAAAGGCAGTGCCAAAGAGTGCTCCAATTATCGAACAATTGCACTCATTTCACATGCCAGCAAGGTAATGCTTAAGATTCTACAAGCTCAACTCCAACAATATATGGACCAGGAACTACCAGATGTGCAAGCCGAGGAAGAGGCACAAGAGATCAAATTGCCAATATCCACTGGATAATAGAGGAAGCAAGTTCCGAAAAAAAACATTTACTTCTGCTTCATAGACTATTCTAAAGCCTTTGACTATGTGGATCACAACAAAATGTGGCATGTCCTTAAAGAGATGGGAGTACCAGATCATCTATTCCTCCTACTAAAGAATCTGTATGTCGAACAAGAAGCCACGGTCACGACTGAACATGGGAAAACAGAATAGTTCAAGATCAGAAAAGGAGTGCGACAAGGTTGTATATTGTCACCTTATTTATTCAATTTATATGCAGAATACATCATGCGTAAGGCTGAACTCGATGAGTCTAAAGCCGGAATCAGTATTGCTGGAAGAAATATCAACAACCTCAGATACGCGGATGATACTGAATATGAGGAGGAACTAAAGGACTTATTGATGAGGGTAAAAGAAGAGAGTGAAAAAGTCCGCCTGCTGCTCAACATTAAAAGATGAAGATCATGGCAAACTCCAATCTCACTTCCTGGCAAATAGACAAGGAAGAAGTGGAGGCAGTGACAGATTTTATTTTCCTTGGATCCAAGATCTCTGCAGATGGTGACCTGTAGACATGAAATTCAATGACGTTTGCTTCTTGTGAAGAAAGCTATGGCAAGCTTGGACAAGCTAGTAAAAATTGATTACACTATCAACAAAGGTCCTAGTAGTAACATATGGATGTGAGAGCTGAATCATAAAGAAATCTGAGCGCCGTAGAATTGACGCCTTTGAATTGTGGTGTTGGAGAAGACTGCTTAGAGTCCCTTGGACTGCAAAAAGATCCAATAAATCAATACTTCAGGGAATCAAGAAAAACTGTTCACTAGAAGGTATGATCATGAGGCTGAAGCTAAAATATTTTGGCCATATTATGAGATGGCAGGATTCTCTAGAAAACAGTCTGATGCTGGGAAAGATTGAAGGCACAAGAAGAAAGGGACAACAGAGGCGGAGATGGATAGATGAGGTCACTGAAGCAATGAACATGAACTTGATGGAGCCCAGAGGGTCAGTGAATGAGAGATGCACCTGGCGTGCTCTGGTCCATAGAGTCACGGAGAGTCAGACGCGACTGAATGACTAAACAACAACAAAGATAAATAAGAATATAATGGGATATAATAACACAAACGAGACATGGTAACATAGGGATATTATAATTTTAAGAGGTATAGTAACAAACGGGCATAATAACATATTGTGATGTAATAACATGCAGAGATATATTAACACAGAGAAACATAATAACATGAAAAAATATAATAACCTACATACTGTAGATATAATAACATAGATATATAACACAGGGAGATAAAATGACATACAGAGACAGATACAGTAACTTGCAGAGATATAAAACTACAGATACATGTATCTTGCTGATATAGTAACATGGGTTGATGTAATGATATAATTATATAGTCGCACTGATTGGATGTTAGTTGTTAATGATATGATGACATTGTCCAATTCATTAACTCTTCATGTTCCTTTCTCATGTTCATCAGGTCCTAATATGTGTGACATCTGTTTCTGATTATGAAGCGTCCGGCGGCTGAACGATCAGCATTTAATTACAGCTTTAAAAAACCCGTCATTTTCTTGTGTATTAATTAGCAACGCTGGTTTGTGTGCAAGGAACGCAGTCCTGATAAATGTGTGGCAAATTGATTTGGTTTGCACAGCGCCTGATAATTATGACATGTACCCTGCACACACAGCAAAGAGTGCCCATAGTAAAAGTATCTCACAGTCTAATTATCTTACAGTCTAATGAGCTGACAGTCTAAGGATCTTACAGTCTAACTATTTTACAGTCTAGTGAGTTTGCAGTCAAAGGAGTTTACAATCTGATGAGCTTATAGTAAATTGGTTTTACAGTCTAAGGAGCTAGCAGAGTAAGGAGTTTACAGAGTAGCAAGGTTGCAGTCTATTGCTTTTACACTCTAAAGACAGCAGATATTTAATATAATTTGATATAACAACAAACTGAAACATAATAATATAGAGATAAAATAATATAAATATCTAAGGCATGCACAGTCTGATGAATTTACAGTCTAAGAAGCTTAAAGTCTATTGAGATTACAAACTAAACTCACATTCTATGAAGCTTACAGTCTAATGAGCTCACAATCTATGGAGTTTACAGATTAAGGAGCTCACAGTCTAATTATCTTGTCATATAATGAGCTCACTGTCATTCAACCTTACAGTCTAATGAGATCACATTCAAATGAGATCAAAGCTTAATGAACTCACAACATAATGAGTTTTTAGCATTTGACATCTTCCCCCTCCACTGCACATGCCCCCCATCCCCTCATGCCTTGAAAGGAAAATATTATTTTAACCAATGAACAGGAGCAAAATAACCAGTGTAGTATTACATTTTGCTTTCTTACAGGAATATTTTTTTTATTTTTAGTAATTGTGTTTGTTTAGTTTTTATTGTGTCTTGTTTAATTGTTTCTTTTTTTCTGTAAGTCTTTTTTCATTTTAAAGTAATAACTTTTTTATTTTAATGTAAGTTTTTTTTATTTTAATAGTATTTAGTTAAATTATTTAATTACATTTATATTATTTAATAGTGTAGTGTTTTTATTTTTTATTTTATTTGTAATACTGTAAGGCTATTGAGTTTGTACTTAGGGTGCCATGGGGGTCTTTGTGAACTCCCATGGCACACAGGGGTTATCTTTTAGGTGCCGTGAGGGTGCATATGGACCCCAATGGTAGAAGGGGTTAACTTATAGTTACCATGGCCATCCTTTGTAGGTCCACCATGGTATGGGCTTAATTTTTAGATGAACAAAATAGAAATTATAGTTCCCTAAAGTGCTTGACACTCATATAACCAACCAAAAAATAAGAGAAAAGGAAACCTTTATTGCAAAACAAAAATACGCCACCTTAAAAAGATAGTGTTCATATATATCATACCGTATCAGTCAACCTGTGGACAAAGACACACATAAGTGAGACTGGATAAGGCCTCCAAACCACGAGTGAGTCCTAATAGAACCCTGTGACCTCAAAGGGTGCCGCCTACCTAAAGGACACAACTTATGTTGATGCCCAACTTTCTGGCTAGTCACCCTACAGATCACAGTAAGAGACAGTATTTTGTCACATACTCCACTGAATGGCAACTAGACATAGTCCTCCAAGGTCAATTATATTCCACAATGACTGTATCAAGTGCCAACATTATGGACACTAACTCATAAAAATAAATCTTAAAAACAGAGACAACTATATATATATATATATAGAGAGAGAGAGATAGAGAGAGAGAGCTATTGGTAAATTCAAAAATGAGTTGAAAATATACATATCATCCACAAAAAGGAGGTAAGATGGCATGAGCCAAGTAAATTGTGAGGACTATAATGTACTCCCCAGTAGTACAAATATCAAATAGACACGTAGTTCAAAATGTGAACTACTACTTGTTTAAGAACATTGACACCCAATGGGTTGTAAACATGCTAATGTGTGTACAGTTTGCCCACAGAGTTCTGTGCAAACATTGGTTCCTGTTAAGTTAGAGATACAGCTTCATAATTATATATTTGTTTCACTATATCGCATTACAAATTATTGTGTGTTTTTAAAGGGCCACTGCAGTTCAATTAAAAAAAGATACTTGCTTAACATGGGTGTAGCAAGGAGGGGGAGTATGTGATAAGAGGGGGGATGTGTAGGAAATATCTGAAAGCTTTACATGGATAAGTTAGACATGTTGAGAGCACATTATAAATCAAAGCCTTAACTTACCAACCAACAACCCATGTCTATGTACAAGACAGGAAGCAAAGTGTTGTTGTAATTGGAATATACTCTGATTGGACTAATGTGGTAAGTGGGGTTCCTCAGGGCTCAGTATTAGGTCTTCTCCTTTTTAACATATTTATTAATGGCTTAGAATTAGGACTGGAAAGTATTGTCTCTTTTTTTGCTGATGACACGAAGTTATGCAAGGTAATTAGATCAGGGATTTGCAAAAATTAAAGAAATGGGCAACTAAGTGGCAGATGAGGTTCAATACGAATAAATGTGAAATTATGCATTTGGGAAGGAAAAATAGCCATGCAATTTATAGTTTTAATGGAGCAAATCTAGTATCAGATATTGAAAGGGATTTGCGAGTATTTGTTGACAACCACCTAGGTAACAGTGCTCAATGCCAAGCAGCATCTGCAAAGGCAACTACAATATTAGTATGACCTCATTAGGAGTATGGAGTACAATTATGGGCACCACTTCATAAAATAGACATTTTAGAGCTGTAAATGTACAGAAATGTGGAATGGAGGGGCTAAGTTATGAAGAAAGACTAACCAAATTAAACTAATTTGCTCTAGAAAAAGAGGGGATATGATTACCGGATATAAATACATCCAGGCTAAATATAGGGGTTTGTCAGGTGAACTTTTTGAGCCAAGAGGTTTTCAACTGACAAGAGGACATCCCTTGAGGTTAGAAGAAAAAATATTTCACCTTAAAGAAAGAAAGAGGTTCTTCACAGTAAGGGTAGTTAAACTGTGGAATTCTCTACCAAAGGAGGTGGTGACACCAGATTCAATAGTAACTTTAAAGGGGGTTGGATATATTTTTGAATAAAAAGGATATTCAGGGTTATCCTAGATAATTAGAGAGGGAGTAATGATCCAGGGAGGAATTCGATCGCTAGTACCTGGGGTCAAAAAATAAATTAGCGTGAGTATGGAACACAAATATGTATGACAGCATGAACTGATATCAATAATTTGTTCTAGAAGCCTTTTAGCAGCTCGACCAAAGGTAAGCCATGTTGGAGAATCTTACATATTGTACATATGCCATCAATGTTTGGGCTGAGTTTCCTTAGTATGGTTAGAGGGTAATAGGGGCAGTACATCATTTTAAAGTGCAATTCCAAAAAGTTATTTTAACTCTGTTAATTCTATCATCATAGATAAAGACTGAATCTGCTATGCAGAGAAGTTTTTTTCCATGTCACTAAGCAGGATTTATCACTGGAAACCATCAATTGATGTGTAATGGGGATATATATATGGGCTGGGGCTAGTCAACCCTCCAGTGTAAATTAATGGTTTCTGTAAGGCATTGGATTCCCACCACATTAGACACTGAGTAATATTTGAAGATATAATGGCAGGCTTACAATTACTAAATTGTATGTTTGGAATTTGTCATAGTCTAAGAGCAAGGCTTGTTTAATTGTTTTGCCCATGGAAATCCAGCAATGGCCCTGAATAATTAATTTATAAAGAACAAAGTGTAAAAGATGTAGCATGTATGCATTATGTCCTTCCATTCTGAGAAATACATTATTAGCTTTATTAGACAGCAAGGCCAAAGGTATAAGTGATATTCAGTTTTCTTCAAAATAGGACTATTACCTAACCTAATAGCCTGGAACAGGAACCACAGCAGCTAGAGTCTCAACCATCATTGACTTTTCTGAGGGTAATGGAAAGCACATGTACAGTATATACATCATCAAACTGAGTAAATAAAATCACATAAATGGACATTCAGTGATACCACAATTGCTAAACACAATATAACAGTGATGGCTGGGTGAAATGTACCATGTGAGAAGCTGTGAGACCTGCAAATAGTTACCTGCTTGGGTTTGAACTGGACAGTCAATAATGATTAATGATTCCACTGTTAAATTATAAGGCAACTTCAGCATCTGGTTGCCATCTTTATCGGTATAGCCCGGTGTCTTTTATGGGCTAGGAGTAGATGGAATATCCTTCCTGGGTCTAGATGGAATATCCTTCTTGGGTTGGATCTAAATGGACTACTCGTCAGCCTGGGTTGAGATTGAATACCATTCCTGGACCACTTACTAGTCGCTTAGAGGCCAATTTACTCTTATCCAGACAATTTGTGGTGAGGGTGAGTTAAAAAAAACAAAAACTTTTGCATTATAACGAAAAAATGTGCATGCTGTCAAGATAATATAAGCAACATTTAATAAAATAGCAGCATACCTAGATTATAGTACAACCATCTATAAGTCTAATAAAGTAACAGATTTGTTTATTTTAATCAGTGGTTCTCAATAGCAGGTCCTAGGTTTGGTGCTGGTCCTCGAAACCTTATCTGGATGAAGAGGACCTAACATTTAAATCATGTCACTACCATTAGTCTTAGATGGGACATTTAGGAATGTATCTGCATTTAAATTGACTATTTTACTATTTTCAGATCATTTAAAGAGTACAAAAAACAGTGTGTAACATGTGTTACATGTCTTATCACACTGTATAACATGTGTTATCACACTTAAAAATGTGGATCTCAAAGGTGTTCCCCATGAGCATTGGAAGTTAATCAGCTCAACAATCCCCACTGGTCTAGATTACAGTATAATCCAAATTTTAATAATGTAATGTACTGTCTAGATTAAAGTATAACCAATAATCTAGTAATGTAATGAACTGCACAGATCACCAACAGTCCAATAATGTAATAGTTCATGTAGATTACTTTATAACCAACAGTCTAATCAAATCGCACACTATAACAGTGTAAAAAACCCTACTGACTGACAAAGTCAAAGATTAACAAGACTTTAGCTTAATGATCTTCCAGCTTAGTATTATCAAGGTCTAAAGAGGCATTATATGGTTAATAGGAGCGATTATAAGGAACATCATGAGGAGTTAAAGGTATAAGCTATCTGGAGCAATAGGAGTAGTGAGAGGTTATATAGAGCAACTGGAGATCATTAGGAGATATAGGGTGAGGAGAATTCAATAGGATGAGGGAAAGAGGGAGAATATATGGAGCAATGTTAAGAGGGATTCTATAGAGTACTATACATGGGTCTATGGAATAGTATCAATCCCACGTATAACAGCAAGATATAGGAATGTCTTATATGTGGCAACAGAAAAAGCAAAAATCACAAATAATGTAAAGTAATTATGTGAGGGTTTAAATAGCAAAATAATACGTGTTCTAAAATGTGGTTTAATAGCACAGAACTGAGTTACAGGGAGGGGATGTGTAGCACATTATCAAGAATTCTAGCGAGAGACAATTTGAGGTAATATTACATGTTTTATGCTATCAATATTACAGCATCAGACCTGGAACTGACATCTCTAAGACAGATAATTTCTCTGATAGTAAAATAATGTCCTTAACTTGCTCATAAAAGTCTGAGCCAATTGAGAAATAATTGCCTGGGATTCTCCTCGGTCTCTGTTTGTCCAAAAGCAAATTCATATTGTCACATTACTGCAAGCGCAGAGAGCCTGGTCTGCATAATGAGATGGGAACAGTGCCTGGACAGGAGGGGCTGCTATGAATGGGCTGGGGGGGGGGGGGGGGGGGGGCTGTGTGGAGTGAATGTGAGATGACTGTGGTCTGCTAGATACATAAGGAAGCTTCCAGACATGAAGAGTGTAAAGCGTGGATTGTCCAAACTGCTAAAATGGGGGTGTAGACTGTATGGAGTGAAGGAGAGTATACCATGGGGCTGCTTGGAGTAGGGGATGGGCAGCGGAGTGCTTGAAAGATGACCAGAGGACCTACTACCAGTGTTGGTTGGGTAGACAGTGGAGCGCAGATAGAGATGGTCAGGGGGCTGCAAGGAATAAAGCAGACTGTGGAAAATGGGGACATTAGGTGTGGAGTGAGTGAGTCAGACTGCAAGAATTTGGGAGGGGTGAAAGACTGCATGAAGTGGGGTACAGACTGCAAGGACTGGGAGAGGGCACACTGTAAAGAGTTAGTGGATAGATTGCATGAAGTGAGGACAGAGTTTACCAGGTGTGGGGAACCACTCAGTGGGGGATATACTGCATGAATGGAGGATAAGACTATAAGGAAGTGGGTGCAGGCTTCAAGTAGAGCGGTGGAGATAACCAGAAAGCTGAGAATGAAGAGACTCCAAGGGATGGGTTGTGGAGACTGTGAGGAGAGTTATGAGGAATGTGGAAGTGTCATCAGGTGTACATTTCGGAGTGGTAGGAGATCTTGGTATAAAAGCAATGGGGGGGGGGGGGTGGAGTTGAGGTATTTGAGCAGGGACAAAGCTGAAAGCAGCAATATGAAGTTTTAATAGTTGGCTGTAGGCAAATATCTTCACATGGGAGCTTGCAGGAGGAGAGTGTGTCTGAAGATGTATGGTAGAGTTTTGTAATTTCAGAGGAGATTCAGTTTGAAGGAGTTTATTGGAGGGTGTGTTGAAGGTGGGCATGGTACAGTTAGCTTACCAGGGGATTTGTGGGGGAGATGCCAGGTGAGTATGTGACGGGAGACTGCCAGGAAGGTTTGTGGGTGACTTAGGCTTAGATTGTCTTGACCAAGTTTATCTTTAGATTATGGAGTTTCCAGGATGATGTCTGCAAGTTTGTATGTAGACTGAGGAGTCTGCAAGGACTTGGCAAGGAGCTTGGCAGTAAATTGGTATAGTGGACTTGCCACAGGGATTTTATGTAGGCTACACTTTGCCCAAAAGTCTAGTTGCCTTTTTTTTGCTTTTCTGCCAGTTTATATCTTCATTTTATTTAAACTGAGGACACGTCAGTCACTTATATAGCAAGGGAAACTATTTCCCAGCTCGTGAAATGAGATTTCTCAGCACTAAGTGGCTGCAGACAGGTCTGAAATACCAAATGATTATAGTAAGCTACAGGAAAAGAGATACAGCAGCAATACATTTATCTATCTATCTATCTATACCTATCTATCTATCTATCTATTTATACCTATCTATCTATCTCAATTCCAAACCACCTGATCTTTTCTCATCTGCATTCCAAAGACACTTGACAGCATTTCCTTATCTACATTACAAACAAGCAGGATACAACTTGGATACATGCTTGTATGTATGTATGATTAAAATAACATAAATTCAGTTGGATATAACTTCAGCTCTATATTTCTTCTCATCAACACCTTAATATGGTCTGATTACATTACATCAATCTAAAAAAACAGCATGTTGAACATAGGCTAAACCTTGTACAGTTTGGTTAGTAAGGAGTTTGTACCACACGTGTATACTTTCCTTCTATTTATTTCACCAGATTTGTCTTGATAAATACATCAAATTATGTGGTGATCTTGATATAGATTGTTTTTAGGTCCAAATTGGCAATTAAAGGGGCACTGACACTATAATATGATCTAGTCTACAGCACAATAAATCATTTTCTAATTCACTTTATTTCCAAAAAACATAATTTTCTTCATTGCAAAACTTGGATTTTTACCATCAACTGTCTTACTTATGCTCCAGCATACAGCTTTATCTCGGTGTGAAAGTATTGGTGGTAAAATGCAAACAAATGCCCCAATCTCAGAGCCGTTCTTTTTCCACAGACCCCATTGCTGAAACTCTGGTGTAAAATCCTTTATACCAAACACATTGTGATATCTAAAGCTAGTACAACAGTCTATGAAGACTAATATTCAGTTGATAAAGTACTAGTTACTACCTACAGTTTTAAATGATAACACATTTTATAATTATGTTGCGTTTCTTCATTTACAGAAACCAAACTGGCCCAACAAGATGTGCTGCACCCAAAATCTGTGCCTGGAGGTAAATTTATTGAATCAGTCACCAAAGTGAAATAAGGATATTTACCGTCTGACCTTCCAATACCAGGAAAAAAACTAGCAGTATGTGATTAAGAAGCAGAAGACTGCAAAAAAATACTAACTCAGTTGCTTAGCAATGTGGAAAGTACTATGACTATAGGGAAACACAAGGGCTTCTTGAGAAGAAAGAGAACCGAGTCAATGTAGGACACAAGGTATGAAGAATAATCCATATCAAACCAGTGCACTGGGCAGCACTTATACATCAGTTAGTTATAAGTGATCAATACTCAGGCTGCTTTATTTAAAAACACTAAATAGCTCCTGTAGTGCTCATACAATAGGGTTTGATTTGTTAAATTACTAATTGATGAGTAATGTAATTAGCCTTTGAAAGAAATAAACCCAGTGTAGGTTGTAACACTTAGATTGAAACTTTAGTGTTTCAGAGCTGCTTCTTTTCACCCCTATTATATGTGCAGGGAATGGGGTAGATCTGCCCAAGAGGATGCCCAACAATGTCTACTACAACAATCTATATTAACGCAATGGACTTTGCAGGGATCAAAGCAGATAAAGACTTATATCAAGATAGCCTCTTATGCAGATTTTCTCTGACCCTCTGCATACCTTTAAGGGTGGAGAATAGTTGTTTTTCTTTTTTAAAGACCAACTTTATTACTATTCTGTTATTAAATAAGCAACTTAAACCCTATTGTATTAGCTCAAGCCCCTAAAAATAAAAAATACAAAGTAAAAAATGATAATAGGTTCATGGGCTGGATGCAGATTGACAGCTGATTTCTGTGTCCCACTAACGGCCAGGGAGAATATCCTCATACATTTAATATTATTTAAAAATACTTGGCAAAGTTTAAACAAATGTTTATTTACTTCATACACTATATATATGTACATATATATAATATACAGTATATATAATCAGTATATATATATGTATATATATATATATATATATATATATATATATATATATATTGTATTGTTTTTTTCTTATTTTATATTCAGCATACTTGCTAATCCAGACTACCAGCAACAGCCACTAGGTGGCACGCCAAGACTTTGTTCAATTTGTTGTTAGAGTTAGGTTTAGGGTTCAGGGTTAGGGTTGTGGCAGATGGTAACCTTTACATAGTAAAGTAGGGGTACTCTATAAAGCTTATCATCTGCCACTACCCTAACCCTGAACCTCATCTGCCACTACCCTAACCCTGAACCCTAACAGGCAGTATCACTTATATGGACAGAACAGAGTTTTGAAAATGTCATCTGATCAAGCCAAAATACTTCATTCAGGGCGATGAAGAGATACAAAGCTTATGTGATGTATTAGAGACAATTTGCATTGACTAGTTGTAGATGCTGAGGCAGCATCCGACTGAGGAAGATTTAATAAGCTATCGCAAGTATTGGAAGCAGTTGTGTTGTGCTACAGCAATCATTGTTCCCATAGCCATTGAAGCCTTACGCTATGCACATGGCAGCCCTCATGGTTCTTAGCAAACACCCCCAATTTTCACAAACTCTCTTTAGATCAGTTGACTTTTTAAAATGTCTATTCTGTCCACATAATTGATGCCCCCTGTTTTATTTCCAGAACTTCCAATTTCTATGATACATAATTTGCAACAGAAAATACTCTGTCCTGTCTAAATTTATTTGGGCCTTGTAAATTGACACAGAACTATTTCTCCTGGTCAAGAGGACTTTCTGGAATAAAGGAAGAATGTAAAATATGGTTTCTTGTTTTATTCCTTTATTAAAGTGACACAGCAAAAGCCTTTTGATAAGCAGAGAGAGGCATTGTAACCAATAATTTATGCTACAAATACTCAACTTTTAAGCACAATTATCTAACATTTCCACTAATAATTGTTATTACACCCAGCTCCGGTGTAATTTTTATTTTTGTGTTACTTTAACGATATGTCTTCATTTTTCCTTATAAACCACCTCCTAAACGCCACGGGCCTCATTCAATTGCGATTTGGCCAATTGAATAGGGCTCTATAAAAGCACAGAGCACATTTTTTTACAGAAGTTTTTAGTTAGTAATCTTCTATCCAAAAGCAAGGTCTTCACTAACAAAAAATGTCTGTAAAAAAATATGCTCTGTGCTTATATAGAGCCCTATTCAATTGGCCAAATTGCATTTTAATGAGGCCCCACGTCTTTAAATATGTACTACTACTTTGGATCTAAGCATTAATAAGCCTCAGCAATGCCAGCCTTATTTCGGAAATAGGTTCTGATTTAATTAACCGAACCCATCATATAAGCTCAATGTCTTCACTAATGTTTGTTTTATTGATGGAACAGTCAGTTTTAGATTATAATTTGATTTATTATTATTATTAAAGAGGAACATAGTCTGGGATTGTTTGATAATAAATGTCTCAATCAAACTGCTCTGAGTACAGTTTTCCACCCGCAAAAATATCCACTTTGTATTTCTTGTGGGAAAATTGTTTTTATGCTTATTCAAAGTAATGTGATTTACTAAAGTACATTAAAGAGACTCTGAACACATGGAAGCTGCTCTGTAACATAATGTAGAGCAGTACAAATCAAGTGGAAAAGCTGTAATAAATTTCATTTGAAGCTGTTTTACTGGTTTGTAACGGTTTTCTAATCGCTGCAGTGTTAAAAAGGCTTCTTTCATTAGTTATCTGGAGTTCAGCTGCATCAGCTGATATATTAAGTTTTATATGCTCACTTCACTGCAATAATACATTTATTTATTTTTCTTTTAGGTTTAGTATGGCTGAGAAAACCAAAAGAACAAGATATATTTAGCTGCTACAGGCTAAACATATTGCCATTTGAAAGGTACTTATTATTTTTGGCCCTCTCAGAATCTGCTTAGCCAAGGAAACTCCATGTAGCAATGAGAGAGCACATTTGGATTAATGTGATTATATTAAAAAAAAACATTTTTATAGAGTTAATAAAAACAATAAAAAAAAGCAAATAGACGTGCTCAATCAGAGTACAAACTAACATTAATAGGTTAGTTCTATGGACATGATATCCCACTCTGAGAGCAACCTCTTTTATCTCACTTGCGTCCTTCACAGGGAGAAATATCCTGTAATTATTATTATTATCTTTTGTTTGTATCGCTCCAATATATTCCGTAGTGCTGTACAGGGTAAAAGGACAAGGAAGAATACAATGATAACAAACTGCAGACAGCAGAGGGCCCTGTTTTGAGCTTAAAATCTAGCTTAAAATGAGCTTAAAATCTTTGTAGAAAATGCTTTTTTCCAAAGCGTGCTGCAAGATTGGTAAACTCGCTACTTACAATCTAAAGGTGGTGGGAGAGGCAGAGACCAGGGGAAGAGTAAAAGATAAGCAATAGCAGGGGTCAGAAAGGAAATTAAAGTTAGAAAGGTTTTTTTCATTTTGTGGGAGAGGGAAGATATCACATAGAGTCAGTGTGTGGTGAATGGCTGTAGTGCAGACCTGGGCATTGTGTGGCCGGCGGGCCACATACAGCCCTTTGGCTTTCCCTGTGCAGCCCACTACAGTGGCCTACAGTGAGATACAAATTTGTGTCCTGGAAAAAGAAAACACTGCCAATTGTAAAAGAGGGAAATTTGTGAGCAGCAGTGTTGTGACTGGGATGGATAGCATTCTGTAGATACTGCCCCTTGTGGCCAGATAATATTACATAGTTACATGGTTAAATAGTAATTGAGGTTGAAGAATTCCACAGATTAACCACCCTTACTGGGAAGAACCCTTTTCTTTCTTTAAGGTGGAATCTTTTTACGTCTAACCTCAAAGGATGTCCTCTTGTCAGTTGAAAACTTCTTGGCACAAAAAGCTCCCTTGATAAATCTTTATACTGGCCCTGGATGTAGTTATATAATGTAATCATATCTCCTATTAGACGCCTTTCTTTCTAGAGAAAATAAGCTTAATTTGGTTAGTCTTTCTTCATAAGTTAGCCCCTCCATTCCCCTTATATTTTTGTTGCCCTTCTCTGTAACTTTTCCAGCTCTAAAATGTCCTTTTTATGAAGTGGTGTCTAAAATTGTACTTCATATTCCAAATGAGGGCGTACTAGGGATGTGTTTAGTGGCAGCATTATATTTGCTTCCCTTGCTTGTATACCCTTCTTAATGCAAGCTAATATTTTATTTGCCTTTGCATTGAGCACTGTAACCTAGGTGATTGTCCACAAATGTTCCCAAATCCCTTTCAATTTCTGATACCCCTAGATTTGCTCCTTTAAGATTATAAATTGCATGGCTATTTTTCCTTCCCAGATGCATAACTTGACATTTATTTGTATGAAATTTCATCTGCCATTTAGATGCCCATTCCTCTATTTTATGTAAATCCCTTTGGAGGGAAAGTATATCATTATCTGATTTAATTACCTTGCACAACTTTGTGTCATCAGCAAAAATGGAGACACCACACTCCAATCCCACTTCCAAGTCATTCATAAATATGTTAAAAAGGAGAGGACCTAATACTGAACCCTGAGGAACCCCACTTACCACATTAATCCAATCAGAGTATGTTCCATTTACCACAACCCTTTGCTTTCTATCCTTTAGCCAGCTCCTGATCCATGAGCAGATATTTACTGAGATTCCTGTATCCCTTAGTTTGCACAATAGTCTCCCATGTGGCACTGTGTCGAAAGCCTTTGCAAAATCCAAAAAGACTACATCCACAGAGTTGTCTTGATCAAACTAATTAGATTTGTTTGACATGACCTATCCCTCATAAATCCATGTTGACTACTAATTCTGTTCGAATAGACATATTCTTGTATATTATCCCTTATTAACCCTTCTAAAAGCTTCCCCACTACAGAAGTGAGGCTCACTGGTCTATAATTCCCCGGATTTGCTCTTGCTCCCTTCTTAAATATAGGTATCACCTCTGCTTTTCTCCAATCATCTGGTAGAGACCTTGGGTTGAGTGAATCTTGAAAAATTAAATATAATGGTTTGGCTCTTACAGAACCCAGTTCCCTCAGTACCCTTTGATGTATTCCATCAGGACCTGGGGCTTTATTAACATACAATTTTTTCCAACCTCTTTTGGATTCCTTCCGGCATTAACCAATTATTCGGCGAAGGTAGTGTAGCCCCATTATGTTGCAGGGACCCAACCACTGGTACCTACCTTGTGTATACCGAAGAAAATAACCTATTTAGCTCATATTAGGGTTAGTCTTACTCTCTTTTGCAACTAATTTTTCATTTTCTATTTTAGCCAGTCTAATAGCCCTTTTGCAAGCCTTGTTGATTTACTTGTACTCCCATAAAGCAGTCTCTGTCCCCTCTTGTTTGTATAATTTAAATGCCTGTTTTTACTCTGTGGCTTGATCTTTAAATCATTAAGCCACATTGGATGCGATTTACTCCTTTTACTTTTATTCCCACATTGTGTATGGGGATAAGTATGTATATTTAGTAAGGATTTAAATGCTGTCCATTTATGTTCAGCATTTTTACCTGCCATTTCTCTGTCCCAGTCTAGACCGTTAAAATCTGCCCTTTTAAAATTAAGAGTTTTGTTAGCCCCTTACAGTTTTGTTTTTTTAATTCAATCTTAAATGAGACTGTGTCGTGATCACTGTTTCCCAAAGGTTGCCCAATTTCCACATTTGATACTATATCAATGTTATTTGTGGTAACTAAATCCAAGATAGCCTAATTTCTAGTAGGTTCTTGTATAACATGGGCCAGATAATGATCCCTGAGTGTACTCAAGAACCTGCTCCCCTTAGCTGAATGCTGGTCTCATTTATCTAGTTTATTTCAGGGTAATTAAAGTCTCCCATTATTAAAACTTGCCCATGCTTAGCTGCATTTCCAATCTGTAACAATACTTGTATTTTCTTGCTTTCAGTTATGTTTAGGGATTTATATCATACTCCAACTAAAATTATTTTGGAATTTGCTGCTCTGCCATTTAACTCCACACACAAACATTCAATATTCATGCTAGTTCCACCATAAATATCTTCTCTGATTATAGGCTTAACATACAGACAAATCCCTACTCCTCTTTTACCATTGACCCTATCTTTCCTTAACAGGTTATAACCATCCAGATTAACAGTCCAGTCATGAGATTCATCCCACCATGTTTCAGTAATGCCTATTAAATCCCATTTTTCATTAATTGCCAATACTTCAAACTCTCTATTTTTTCCTGGCAAGGTTCTGGCATTAGCAAGCATACATCTTATGTTATGAGTCTGTAGTTCTGAAGTGCCTGCCACTGTACTTGAGTTACTTAGTAATACATCAATATTGACTATACTAACCCTCCCCTATCTCCTCTCCATGAGTAGTTAATTCACCCCCTATCCCCTCTGCACTTCCTACGCCATTACATTCATCTTGTCCCTGCCCCCACCTACTAGTTTAAAAACTCCTCCAGCCTTTCTACCACCCTATCCCCTAGCACAAAAGCTCCCTTATCACTAAGGTGCAATCCATCCCTGCTATAGAGATTGTACCCAAGTCAAACATTAGCCCAGTGCTCTAAAAACCCAAACCCCTCCTTAGTGCACCACATTTTTAGCCATGTATTAACCTCCCTAAGCTCCTTATGTCTCCCTGGGCTAGCACTTGGCACAGGTAGTATCTCAGAAAATACTACCTTGGAGGTCCTTGCTTTTAGCTTATTCCCTAGTTCTCTAAAATCATTCTTTAGGACACTCCATCTTCCACTAACTTTGTCATTGGTACCAATGTGTACTAAGACCGCCGGTTCATTTCCAGCCCCCTCCAAATAATTTATTTACCCGATCCACAACATGCCGAACCCGAGCACCCGGGAGACAGCAAACTGTTTGATTGCAGGGATCTGGGTGTCAAATCAACCTCTCTACATTCCTAATAATAAAAAGTCCCCTACCACCAAAACCTGTCTAATGCTCAGCCTATGCTGCCATCCCACTCAACCAGTAGAAGTGTTCTCCCGGCTGTTAGAGGGAACAGCTCTATCTGGCATTGCCATTCCTGAATGGACATCCCCAACAGTTTCACTCAATCTGGCAAATCTGTTGGTGTTTGCCAACTCAGAACTGGCCTGCCTCCTCCTTCTGATCCCCCTGCTTTCACTTCTAACTGTAACCCAGCTACCTCCCTGGACATTTTCACTAGCCCCCTCTCCACCCTCCATGCTAGGCCCAGCTAAACTGTGCTCAGTGAGCACCAGCTCCCTTTCCAGTGGAATATCAGTAAGTGCTGCAATTCCCCTCTACAGTCTCCAATTTGAGATTCCAGAGAGGCAACATACTCACACATGTCATAGAGTTATGGGCCCTGGATCATCTGATCCAGTAGTGCATCCATTACACAGGGTGTACACTTAGTGAGGTTGCCACTGGACTGGCTCATAATTATTGTCTACAAAATAATACAATAATAAAAAATTATATATTTGTATAAAGCTTAATATAAAAATAAAAAAAATATATATTTGTCAGGATTAATATGACATATTATTTTCTAAATAATATAGAATAATGAATTTTGAGTTCAGAATCAATTTATAGTCACATATTCCTTTTTATAAAATAACGTTTATTGAAAATAACAAAATCAACTAGTCTAATGATAAAAATGTAATGTATCAAATCAAATGCAAATAAAACAAAATATAACCAGCCAGATATTAAAAGAAAATTAATCCATCATATTGTATAACTTATTATTTTATGACATCTTCTATACAATCCTTAAATCTCAATATAAAAGTTTATCTCAATCACATGTACAATAAAACCTGGAATAGCAACCCAAAGAATAAAATAAGATAAATCAATTAATAAAAATTCACCCAAAATAATGTTTAACATGTAATAACAATGTCTAATTATAGTATAATATAACTATACAGGAATGTATTAAATGTAACACAATTATGGTAAAGTATTTTATAATATAATTGATAAGTTAGCTAAGTAAAATTAATTTATCTGTATTGGTCAAAAAGAAAAATGAGATGTCAAATTTTGTACTAAAATTTTTATCCGGATTTATAAATTTCAATGACAAAATGAAATCTAAATAACTTTTTGGTAAGAAATAAACCAATAGAAATAAGAGAAATTATGGTAATGGTTTTCAATTATATCATAAAATAAAATAATTCAATTTATACATTACCAATTATGACAAGATTCCACTGGTCAATTCCAAAATTATCTGGCCTTTTCCACGGGATCAAAGTTTTCCTATAGCTCTTACTTTCTTTTTCTCTCCAGCCCCCTCTCTCTCAGATCCTGTTTCTATCCATAATTATACCTCCAACTTAATTTGCCTATCAGAATCCCAAATCAGTTAAAGTATCTAGTAACCAATAGAATCTCTAATGATGTCATCACATATTTAAATTTTTATAGTGAATATATTTTTCTATAGAGACATTTATTCCTTGTACCACAAGATGGCGCTCTCGGACCTTTGAATTTTCATACCTTTAATTAACTAATGACCCCTTTGACCCACAACCTATAAACAAGATAGGGTCATAAGAATGGTTATCAGTTAGATACCCTTAACAGATTTATTATTATGGGAAAGAGACTGAATGTCTAGCAACACATTCTTCACAAGTGAAATTTTGGGGAGGATTCCATTATTTCTAAGAAACATAACCTTTATAGACCTTTATCAATAAGTTTAGGAATTCACTCAAATATTTATCTCTACAGAACAAAGAACTATTTAAACATGAAGAACTCACTTGTGAGAAGTTGTGAAAACACATCTTTTACATAGATATATTCAAATAATGGAATTGCATGCATAGATATATATATATAAATAAATATATAAAGAATATAAAATATTAATACATTAGATATAAAATAGTGGTTAATAATTGGAAGATCATATTATACTATAATATCCATAGAAGATAGAACTTTATTCATACAAAAGTTCTGACATATATATATAGATTTGTTTTCCTTTTTTGCACTATAAGTCTGCCCCCCCTTTTCGCCTACACTTTTACTAGAGCTGTACTTATACTAGAAGTGTTCGCAAGCTCTCATGTTTGCCTCTTCTCTTGTTTATATTACCTTCTGCCTACCAACATGGACACAATTAGTGCACTCTGCAAATAATTACACTTTACTTACAAGAAGTAAATTCCAGTTGCAAACAACCCAAACAACTCACAAACCTTCATGCAAGTTTAACACAGTCAAACCACACCCCTCTCACCTTGAACCAAATTCCAGTTGCCAACCTGCAAATGGGAAGGTCAGGAGATTCAATGCTAAATAGCTGCAACAATTGGAGGTGGGTAGGAGGGAAGTGGTATCATAATTCAGTTAGGATAAGTTGTAGCAGGATGTGTTCTGAGGTGTGTTCTTGTAAGAAATCAGTTGTGATAAAGTTGTAGCAGGATAATTCAGTTAGGAGAAGTTGCAGCAGGATGTGTTCTGAAGTGTGTTCTTGTAGGAAATCAGACTGGTCTCACTCAATAGAGTGATCCAGCCCTGAAATACCAGGCAATTCTACCCTGAACAGGAGAAACCACAAACCCCAGATGTGCGTTTCAGCCTTTATTAGGCCTCATCAGGGGAGTGTAGCTGAACTCCCTAAGGCACAGTGAGCAAGGAGCCCATGTCTACCAGACCAATAGAACAAACCTACTTAGGTGTTGTTCATTCTCTGATTGCGTGCCTCTGACTCGGTTTTTGTTGCTCCAGACATGGACCCCTTGATCACTGTGCCTTAGGAAGTGCAGCTACACACTACTGATGAGGCCCAAGAGAGGCTGAATTTTATGTCTGAGGTGTGATGCTTCTTCTGTTCAGGGTAGAATTGCCAGGTATTTCGGGGCTAGAGCATTCTAGTGAGTGGGACCACACTGATATACTACAGGATATTTCTCCCTGTAATATGCACAAGTGAGCTAAAAGAGGCTGCTCTCTGAGTAGGTGACAAGGCCTAACGGACAAATCTACTTAGGTGTTCTTAGTTCTCAGATTGAGCTCTTCTGACTGTTTTTGTTCAATTTTAAAAATCCCAAAAATTCTTCCAAATGGTTTTCAGTGCTCTGTTTGATTATGTAGAGAAGCATTTATAAGTCCCATGTCCCGTTAATGAGTCCTCCTGTCCAAAACGTACCTAAAATGTTCGAAAATAGTATTAAAATGAAGCCCATGCAAAAATCAGTGTTAAATTCTTCTCATTTTGAAGGAGAATTCTAATTACATGTCAGTGCATATTTATATAGTAAACTGACTTATTTCTGCACACCTAAATTACATAAAAATTAGGGGAAAATGGCACAAACTTTGAAATAGTCAAAAATATCAGTAAAGCCATCATTATGTGATTATTGCACAAAAATTAAATAATAATTATATTCTTACCAATGAAGATTTTTTCCCAAATCTATGCTAAAAGGATTAATGATTTTATTTGGTTCTATAAAGTCTCAGAAGTTTTTGTCGTTCAGCCAAGTCATAAAATAAATGCTGGGTAATCCGTTTTAAATCTAAAATGTAGTGAATATATGGGAATAAATGAAATTATTATGCAACTGAAAATAAATATAAAAGTTGGACTCTTTTTGTAATTTAGAAGATGTCAAAGAAATGTGTTAGGGCAGTAATTATTATGCAGCATTAGTCTACAATAGATATAGAGGGCCTCATTCTATTAGCGGCCGTAAATCGGCCGTAAGGCTGCGAATCCTTGCGGGGGTTCAGTTAACTCGCGATTCTATTATACGGCCCCGCAAGGATCTCCTTTTACGGCCGGCCGCATATCTTGGAACCGGCCGTAATCTCAGAAATATAAAAACTCAAAAATAAATTCAAGCCTGCACTGTACAGCTCTGTAAATGCTAGGGATCATATTGGGGGACATGAGGATTAAAAGTAACCCACTCTCAAGCTTGCACATCAGCCCAAATCCGAGTTCAAATTAACTGTTTATTTTCCGGCTGCGGCGTGGGCATGTCTGAGGTGCTCCAAGCACTCTGGACTTTTTACATGGATATTTTACGGATATTAAAAATAAAATATTTTACGGATTTGAGTACAGGATAATTATGTGCTATTTTTTCTAACACCTTAAATCCCTTTATAGTCTTCGCAAAGTGCAGGATGGCTTTATTTGAGCTATTTTATGTGCTTAATTGGTGCTAGCGAGACCTCTTTCCTGCAAGTAAGCTGCGACTCGCTTTTAGCCTTGCAGAGAGGTTTCCCGGAGCAATTGAATTGCAAAACTCTTGCGGCCGTTTAAGATCAAAGGCTTTCCTCTGGCGCGAGCGGCGGCAAGAGATAGCAAGGCACCGGCCGCAAGCCTGCCGGAGCCTCCGGCCATAAGGGAATAGAATAGCCGAATAGCTTGCGGCCGGTCCTTGCGGCCCCGCAACGGCTGCGGCCGCTAATAGAATGAGGCCCATAGTATTCATGAACTGGGTGTAGAGAATAGGGTGTTGGCTGTAGTAGCAGATCCCTTTAATGCACCTCTGGAATGCCAAGCTCTTATGAAGTACTTGATAAACATGCACAATATTTTAGAACGTTTACAATAAATACAACCTTTCATTTTAAATTATGAAATTAATTTTGTTTTAATGTTGAAAGGCATTTTGCCATTGTTCCTAACAAGATTAGACACATACAATGATTGGAAGAACCTTTGATTCAGATAACATATTCATGTGGTACTACGGAAAGACTGCCACTTGAAAATAGAACTAAATACCGTCCAGCTAGTTGTCCCAGAAGTGCACATGACACCAGCAGAGTCACCTCTGCTTTCATTCCCACACAATAAAATAGGAAATAAAATATAACTTTTATTAAATAAAAATTTAAATTTACTAACTGGTGCATTAAAAAAAGTGTGTAGTTGATCTCACCAATTTACATTTGGCAGTTCAAACTTATTATAAAACAAAAACAGAAATAGATCAGATTTCTACCACCTAGGTCCCCTGATCTCACTAGAGAGCCTTTCCACACTGAAATCCAACCTTACAGTACCACCTAATAACACTTTAGATATCCCCACTACACCCTCCTAGTGGGGATTTAATAATATGGGTATACAATTATTTGAGAGCTAATATATGACCAAAATAACATCAATCATAGATAATAAAAATGACTACATAGTGTCACTGGGGTCACTGTACATGTCCCGTCCTGATTGGTTCCAATCCCCTCTTGTTTAGTTGTGAAGTAGTTCTTATGATCCTTATCCAATCGTACAGTGGGGCAGCCGTCTCCAAAGCTCTGGTTACAACAGAGCGAAAACTAGAATGCCAAAATAGAAAAACAAGAGAGCCCACACCACTTCCTAGTGCGAATCAATAAAATCTTTAATATAAAACACACTTAATATTAAACAACTTGCTATATGATTAAAAGATTGTCCTTTAAAAGTAAGAAGAATTTAAGACACAAAACAGTGTCTAACTATACCAGACGCGTTTCACACTTTTCCAGGGCTTTCTCAATGGTAAAATCCACTTCAAAATTCAATCTGACTTTTGTCATATATTCCATCAACAGTGAAATGCCCAAAAACATATAACATGTAATGTTATTCAAGTGTGTTTTATATTAAAGATTTTATTGATTCGCACTAGGAAGTGGTGTGCGCTCTCTTGTTTTTCTATTTTGTCAAACTTATTATAGCCACAATAAGAAGAACTTAAATTTTTATTCAATAAAAGTTATATTTTATTTCCTATATTTTTGCATGAGAATTGATTATGAGAGTGTCATGCACCAAGACAATACATTATTATTATTATTATTATTATTATTATTATTATTAATAATAATGTTTCTTTGTAACGCAACAACATATTCTATAGCACTGTACAGGGGCTAAGAACAAGGAAAATTAAAATATTAACAATTGCCGAAAATGGATGACCCTGTTTTGAGCTTCAAGTCTTGTAGAAAGTGCTTTTTTCAAAGCACCCTACAAGATTGGAAACTCACTTTTGCACTCTTAAACTTAAAGGGACATGAAATTCATCAATACCGCTCCACATCAGTGGCGCCCAATAACTTTTATTGTCCAGCTGGTGGGCAGAACTCATATTAGCTAGGGATCCACTTGGCCAGATTTAAAATAATAATTAAAAAATGTATATCCAAATATATTAATTAATATAGTTATATACTGTGAATGAAATTACTAAATATGTGGACATATATAGATGATATCCTAATTGTTTAAACTGTCCCAAGTGTTCTTTTTTAATTATGTTAGATTTGTGAGATTTTACAATTACTGGGCTACAGAACTTAGCTAGTGGGCCACAGATTGCTAGTTGACAGCACTGCTCGACATCAAACACAGCACTGAAAATAATTCATATTTTATATAACCAAGTTATTCCTTCAACTGCTTGCTTCATTGGAGACAGTATACCTACAGACTCTGCATGGACCAAAATCACAAGCACTCCATAAATAGCAATGAAACTCTCATTGCTGCAACCAAACAATGTAATCTTTTTCCTTCCAGTTCTTTAGATGTTCTAATCTCCAAGGTAAGATTATATTCTAGGATTGCTGTAAATGTGACCTTTCAGGACCTGATAAAATATGCCTATAAACTGAATAAATCTTGCAGTGCAAGAGATTCCTGTTTAGAGTCACATTTTTAAGTATAAAATGATGAAGAGTGTCATATTATGTTTTTACACATTTTGTATGATTTTTAACTGCTCTACATGATAGAACACATGAGTTTTAATGACATCAGTGGAACTTTAATATTTTCTTTAAAAACTGCAGTAGTCCTTGAAGTGACCCACTGGAAAATTATTCTTATGAGATTTAAAGAGATTTGCAAATCCTAACGGTTTTATTATTAATTGTCTTCCAGCAGGGAAGATATTCCAGAAATTTAGAAATAATATTTTTATCTGATAATCGGCAGGCTAAGCCTTTCCACCTTTCTTATTGAACATGGAGTTATACGGTAAAACAGTTAAGTCATTAATACAATCTAACATGAAATATGAGGTAAAGTATAAACAATGGGAGCTATGACAGGATCAATGTAAATGCACGGGAGATAATGAGATTTAAACAATAGATCTCTTCACTCTGACAATATGGAGCAAAACAATTACTACAGCATTATTGTCATTGGTACTCAGGGAAAAGTCAGCTATAGAGTTAAAAGTAAAATTATCTTATAGACATCAGTTAGGAGGTCATCCTACAGTAAACATCCAGCAATGTCTGAGCCTATACTGATTATGTACACTTAGGAAGTTACCCTGTATTAAGAAAAGAGCTTCTGCTGGCTTCTGGAGACATATCTCCTAACCTAGGCCCCTCACCATGGCATTTCCATTGCAGGTTATATTATTAGACCCATTGGGGCCTATATCATTTTACATACTAGAGCCAATCACCTCAAATTACTTTCACTCAGATCCCTTCCCTCTCCTGCTAAATGAAAAACCTTTCTAACTTTGCTTACCTTCCTACCTAAGTAAACTTTAATTTCCGATCTGACCCTTATTATTCCCTATCTGTTATTATTCCCCAGGTCTCTGCCTCTTCCACTCCGTTTAGATTGTAGGCAGCAAGTTTTGCATTGGAAAAAAACACTTTCTACAAAGATTCTAAGCTCAAATCAGGGCCCTCAATTTTCTGCAGTTTGTTAACATTGTATTTTTCTTTATTCTTATCCCCTGTACAGCGATAGGGAATATGTTGGTGCGTTACAAATAAAAGTTAATGATAACAATAATAATAATGAGTAGTCAGTAGGTTAGGATTTTAGGATCTAAGCAGTGTCTGAGCCACTCCTGTTAATGTACATCCAGCATTGTCTGGGTTGGTGGATCACCCTGCTTTGGACACCCAGTATGTCTGAGCCTGATCTGATAATGTGTGACCAGTTCTAACTGAGAATGTTTAATGATGTGTACCCGATACTTTCCTTTCCTGTCCTGATAATGTGCAAACAATTCTAATGGACTAATGTTTTAATAAAGTATACCCAGCATTGTCTGAGCCTGTCCTGATAACGTGTAAACAATTTAAACAGAGCATGTCGTAATAATTTATAACCAGCATGTCCTGATCATATGTAGACAATTCTGAGTATGTTTTAATAAAGTGTACCCAGCAATGTTTGCGCCTGTCTTGATAATGAGTAAACAATTCTAACCGAGCATGTTTTAATAATGTGTACCTAGCACTGTCTGCACCTGTCCTGATTATGTGTAACCAATTCTAATGGAGCAGGTTTTAATATTGTTAATCTCTGTCTGAACATGTTAAACAAGCACTTTTTTAATCTGTTTTGGCAATGTGTATGCACTGAGCCTGTCCTGATAACGTAAACTCAGTTGACTGAGCCTGTCCTGATAATGACTGTGTCTGTCCTGATAATTTGCACCCAGTACTGTCTGAGCCTGTCCTGATATGTCACCATGTTTATGAATCAGTCTGCAGACTCTGTAGCTCTGTGTTAGTCTATAAGACGAGGCTAAATTAAATTCATCAGCTCCTTAATTAAGATCTATATTTAGCTCTTAATTAAAGGGGAAAGAAATGAAGCACGGGGGGAGATTATAGAGAGATAAACATGTAAATAAAGCTGCAGCTGAGAGAGTGAGTTAATCAGGAGGATTCAATGTGTCCAGGCAATGAGACACCAGCATTAACCTCTTCTCTGTTTGGCAGAATGTGAAGAGCAGAAACAAACAAATAATGTGGAAAAGACGAGGGAGAAGATAGAAGGAAGGATAGAAAAGGTAGAAGAGAGAGGAGACCGATGGATGAGAGGGAAGGGAGAAGAGATAGAAAGCAAGTGAGGGAGATATAGAGATGTAGATAATAAGGTAGACATTGAGGGATGCAGGGATAGGCAGAGAGGAAAGGCATGAGAAGATAGAGAGTAGGTGAGAATACAGAGGAAATACAGGGCATAGAGCTGAAGAGGAGAGATCATAGACAGATAGGTATACTGGAAGAATAGGTGGCTGGGTTATCGCTTCTGGCATGGCATCCTCAGATAATTTCTCATCTGTATCTTATGGTCCCACCTATCTAAAGCCTGCACTCTCTGCTAACCTTGCATTTCTGCTAACCCTGCACCCTGAGCTATCTCTCTTTAAACCCTGCCACCTGAGTTTTCTCTCTATTATCACTGCACCATCTGCTTTCTCTCTGCTTTTCTTTTGTGCTCTTCCTTCCTGAGCTCACTATCTACTATCCTTGCAAACTGATTTCTCTCTGCTATCCTTGCATCTTGGGCTTTCTCTATGATATCCACGCACACTGTGCTATCCCCCTGCTAGCTCCATGTTCAAATCCTGTGAGTATGCACAGACTGTAGTTTGGGCTTGGAGGTCTGAAATGATCAGGGACACTGTGATGGCAAATGAGATTGGATCAGCAGCGCCAAGAGCTCAATGCAGACACATTAAACATCCTTCAAAATCATCTCTAACGAGAGACGCCAGCAGCCAATTAACGACTAATCACCGAAACCTCTCAGGGAGGAGAAAGATCAACTGAGACCGGGCCGAAGAGAGCAGATGGGAGCTAGGAGAGGAATCCTAACAAGCTCCTCTTCCGAGCCTCTTCTGTCTGTCATACAGAGCATGTTTATAACCTAGAGATCCCCTGCCTAAACTAGAGACCCTCCTGTCTCACTCAGAGGCCTGCTGTATAACAAAGTGCACCATTAGCATAATTCAGAACCCTCCCCTCCCCCCATCTTACCCAGGGAGCCAGCATTTTCACCAGAGACCCTCCTGTCTAACCCAGTAGCCCTCATGATCTAACACAGAGGGACCTCTTGCTTATCCCGGAGACCATCTTGTCTAACCCAAAAGCCCTCATGATCTAACACAGAGGGACCTCTTGCTTATCCCAGAGACCCTCTTGTCTAACCCAGAAGCCCTCATGATCTAACACAGAGGGACCTCTTGCTTATCCCGGAGACCATCTTGTCTAACCCAAAAGCCCTCATGATCTAACACAGAGGGACCTCTTGCTTATCCCGGAGACCATCCAGTCTAACCCAGAAGCCCTCATGATCTAGCACAGAGGGACCTCTTGCTTATCCCAGAGACCGTCCTGTCTCTCACATAGACCATGAGCCTCATTCAATTAGGAGGCCGCAAGTTCCAGGATATGGGTCGTATGTCTGTGGGACTGCAGCACGTTCGAGTTACGGTGCTATTCAATTTGCCAAGAACGCAAGTTAGGGACCGATAGCTATGTTCGTAAACCATGCCATTGTATGTAGCATTTGCGAACTTGAACATGATCATTTAAGCAAGACAGTAACTCCTGATGCAAAAACAGCCAATAGAAACGGAGCCTGTCATCATTACGTCAGTAAAACATGAAGATGACATGTCAATCAACTAGCGATTCGGGGTCCAATATGTGATCAGACCCGCAAACCCCCAAACCCGCAATGTACAAATAAATAAAAATGAATGAAGCCAATATTATTGTCCATGTGGGTGTCCTGATATGTATTAACTCATTGATTCCCAAGATTGATATAACCCTGAAAATTACACATTAAAAAATTACATTTTATATTTCATATTCACGGGCCTGAGACTGTTGTGCAAATAATTCTAATGTCTTACTTTGTTTTCCCCATCATTTACAGTTCAGTATTGAATTTTTATTTACATTCAAAGTGCTCCGGACATGTCTTTAAGCCCTTTGCGAGTCCTCTTTAGAACCCGTAACTTGTGGTTCGACTTCGGCCATTTGCGGCCTTGGCCGCTTGCTTAGTGAGGGGGACTCTGAGCAATTGAATATCGATTTGCAATTTTAGCGATCATAACTCTTGCGGCAGTGAAAGATCAAAGACTTGGAGGGACCTTAACTTGCGATGTTAACCATAGCAAGGAATCGGAGGCCGGAGCCCTTAACCCGATCGAAGCCCACAAATAGACGCCAATTGAATAGCAAAATAAGTTACAGCCTCCGTTTCCGAAGCCCAGATCTCCCGATGCCTCAATTGAATGAGGCTCCATGTTTATAACGTAGAGATCCCCTGCCTAAACTAGAGACCCTCCTGTCTCACTCAGAGACCCTGTTGTATAGCAATCAGCTTAAATCAAAGCACCCCTGTCTCACCCAAAGAGCCAGCATTCTCAGCAGAGACCCTCCTGTTTAACCCAGAAACCCTCATGACCTAACACAGAGGGACCTCCTGTCTATCCCAGAGACCCTGCTGTCAAAGGTAATCCCACCAAAGACCCCTTAATAAAAATGTTGTGGCCTATTTTAGAAACTCCCTGGTACTGAAATGAAACCTGTTGAGGGTGTCTTATTAGGTTGGCCCTTTCACCTTACCTTTCCTTGTGTTGAAGGTACAAACCATCATTCTTTATAATGAATCTTGCCGACAGTCTGTTGAGCGTATTACTAGTTGTGTTAATTTTAAATTCTAAACATTTTTCAGAGTGTGCAGGAATGGTTTCCAATCAAAGGATACACAATTGGGAAAAAGAGCTAGCACTCTACCCACTCCCTGCTTCATCTACATTAACAGCTCCTTCAAAGTGACAACCCCATGATAATCAATATCACAATGGTCAAATATTTGTATTACACTTGAAAGTAGACAACAAGTTTTAGAATGCAAAAAAAATGTCAAAGCCTCTAATTTATTGCTACTATACTCAATTGTGCTGCTGTGTTATTTACCATTTTTATTTCCAGTGATTAACTTCCTGAGCTGGGAGGAAGCATTAAATACACAAATATATCTGCCAGTGCTCTAACTAGCTCTGATGGAATTCTCATTAGTTTACAAGGACACAGCATGACGAGCAGAAGCAGGTTTATAAAAGAAAATGGAAGTCTGCAGTAAAGAATAGCTTATAAAGGTGAAAAATGTAAAGGCTTTGATTATTTATTTTTTTACTTTCTAACATAATTTTCCGGATTTTTTTAGTGATAGGAAGTGACACTTTCACAAGGACAGTGGGCATCTAGCATTGGATAAAGGAAGATGAGTCAGGCTTTTCCAATGTGATCTGTATCCTGAGATCTGACTGCTAAAGTTAAATGGAAATGTATTGTCCACTATGACAAGACTCGAGGTCGAAAATCACCCATCATGTGCTATTTAGGACTGGCTTTTTGTGAAATCCTAAAGAATGCAACATCTTTTTTAAAGAAAAGGTATTCATGAATAGCCAATGCTTAAGAGAGGAAAGAAACAGTGATCTAACTGGCACACATGAAGCGTGTGATATGAATTAATACTTTGGAAATATTTTTGATACCCACCACTTCATTCTCTTACCTCAAAAATGTTGAGAACTAGACATTTTAAACAAGAACGTCAATGCTGCCATTCTACTTTAGAAGGCCGCTAGAGATAATACTGCAGACAAGACAATCTAGCCTGCTGTCCTACATCTCCAATGTGAGCCATTCATTGTGGATGTTTTTGAAAGGCTTCTGTGTAGATGTCACCAGCAATTTTAACAGTTTAGGGTATTGATGGGTTAAAGAATGGAGCTGCCACGGTTTTACTTTTGCAGAATCTGTGTGAGGAGCCCCCTTGAATCACTACAATTGGAAACAGGAGAAATAAATCACATTCACTCAGAGACATTTTGCACTCTAGACCAGATGTTAAATTGTAAACATTTTAAAAATATGGAGGAGCATCTAATTACATGAAGATTGTTAACCACCTCAAAGTTATCATAACTGAAGAAAATATGCTTAAGCTACGGAAGATATTCAATATCACAATAACTGGAAAAAGTTTAAGGGAAGTCAGGTTGTTCTGCCCAATCTGAAAGCCATGGTGCAGTAGACCAATTTCCCTGGAAATATGCCCAGAAACCAAGACTATCTGCAGTGTTGGTGAAAAGTTGGAGATTTATATTATTGACCCGAGAAGCATATATGGAGATTGAGCCATTATGGAGCCTGATTCAATTGAGCAATTGTAAGTTACTGGACACCGTAAGCTAATTTGCTATTCAATTGGCATCTTTTTGCAGGCTACAAATAGGTTACGGCCTTAAAATCCTTGAGGTTATTAAAACTGGAAACTTACAGTCCATCAAAGCCTTTGATCTTTTCCGTCTGCAAGAGTTCAGAGCGCTAAAATCGCAAATCGCTATTCAATTGCTACAATTCCCCAAGCCCGGCAATGTTTTCAAACCTAGAAATGTTTTCACACCTATAAATGTACCAGATAGAACTCGCAATGGGATTTAACCCCTGTTCGTAGCACTGTAAATGCAAATAAAAAATCAATACTGCACTGTAAATGACGGGGAAAGCGATGTAAGACATTATAATTAATTGCACAACAGTCTCAAGCTCACAAATCGGCAATAAAAATAAAAAAATGTTATGTGTCATTTCGGGGTTATATCGATCTCGGGAATCAATGAGTTAATACATATCAGGCCACCCACATGGACTAGAACAGTCTTGGCATTCGTTTTTATTATTTTGTGTTTTGCGGTTTTGCGAGTCTGATTGCATATCGGACACCCAAACGTTAATTGATTGACATGTTTTAGTGACCTACTGATGACGGTCTCATTTTCTATTGGCTGTTTCTAAATGGGTAGTTACAGCCTTGTTAAATTGATCATGTCCCGTTTCGGCTTTCGGCCCCTAACTTGCGGGCTTGTTCAATTGAATAGCACCGATATTGTAGCAGAGTTCAAGCCCGCAGCAAGCCCCCAGACATATGGCGCAAGAGGCTTCTAATTAAATCGGGCTCATAGTCAGTAAGGAAATAAGTCCAAACTGCAAGACTGACTTTCAAGTCTTTTTTGAATCCTAACAATATGTTGCACTTCTTTAATGTCAGCTGTAGCCAGGGCCAATCTTTTATACACCATTCTGTCCATGGGTAGGACTCTGCAGGAGTTTTAACTTCCCCTTATGACCCACTGTGGCCCCTCACAGGCCCCAGGGACCCCTTGTGCCCCCTGCGGGCCCTGTGTCCCACACAGCCCCTTATGGCCCATGTGGACCTCCCGTGGGTCCCCTGCTGCCCCTTATGGCGCACTGTGGCCCCTCACATTCATAATAAGCTTTCGAGAGATAATGCCTCTCTTTATCAAGTCAAAAAGCAATACTGAGACAAGTATGAACTAAAAACAGTAAACAGAAAGAGATGGGGGGGGGGGGGGATTTTGGAAAAATTGGAAAAACAAGAAAAACTAAATTCATTGGCCAGAGTTAAGTGAGAAATAGACCAGCATTGTGAATAATGTCCTGATAGGTCATCTACACCTGATAGGTGTAGATGTAAATGTGTACATTTATTTATATATATTTATTTATAGACAAAGACCCATATATATATATATATATATTTATATTTAATATATACTTCATATATGTACTGCGTTGATATTGGTTGGGGTTCGGGAAGAACAAAAAAAAAATTGTGCCTGGGGGGGCGCAAATTTTCTTTTTGCTCCGGGGCCCCCTGTGCTCTAGCTCTGCCACTGAGCAACATTGTATCTACCATTGTATTGTTGAAGATAATTATAAAGAGATAATGATACCTAAGCTAAACTTTTTCATCTTAGCTAAGCCACTTTTTCCCAACCGCTTTTCATAGAACAGACGTTTTACCCAAGAAGCATCTTTTTTAGTTTTGCTTGTGTTTTTCTTTGTAGAGGGGCACCTGAGTACTTAACTTGTTTTTTTCCTTTTTTTGATGGAATGAATGAGTGGTTACTCTTGTGCTTCAGTTTGCAAGTAGCTCCCTATATACAATAGTTGACATTAAACAGGAAATAATAGCTCTTCGTTACGGCTGCCGACAGTCTGGACCAGCCATCACTTACTTGACATGTAGTGATAAAGTGATGTTTTTTATAATGTTGAGTCATTGAATAATTACTTGATCAACCTATTTCATAACAGGTTTCACTGAAAGGTGATGCCTAAAGCAATTTTCATATTTCCACCATGCTGTCATAGGAACTGTAGGTGTCCCATGTCATTAGGATACGGGAACGAAGTTTAACAAGTTTCAGGATTTTTCTTTTTTTTGCTACCAAGATCAAGAAAATGCAGACATCACAGAGACAGTTATTTTAAATGTTAATATCTTCCTCTATACATTTTCTTTTTTACTCCTGGATGCATCATCTTTGATGTCAACAAACTGAATGATGATGCGCAGCAATGCATTTTTTTAAAGCTTTTTTTGAGCTTCATTCTGAAGTAGGCCTGGTAGATGCAAACAGTTTCTAAAGATGAACATGCAACAGCAGAGAGGCTTCTCATCTTCTGGTTTCTATAAGGAGTGGATCTTTTTTAGGTGTCAGGGAGGCTGAGGACTCTTTGTATAGAGATGGAGAGCACAAGGGAACCAATAGGAGACATGGGAGAATAGGGGGAAAGGGTCAGAGAAGAAGGAGCTCTGGGTCATTGCAGTGGGAACACCCCCCTGAAATAGGTGAGTCCTTCATCAAGTTAATCCATTTTTAAAGGAAAGGTGAGAGTGCGGGGAGAGAATTCTGTTTCCAAGCTTCTCAGAAATAGCTTGGAATTTCAGCAGGATCTTCAAATTAGGGGGTCAATCAGAGAGCCTTTTCCCAGAGAGAGCTTAATTTGCCCTCTGCCTGGTTTTATATGGCAACAGGGGAAACTTTTTGAGGGGGATTGGAATAAATCAGCTGGATAAATAGATTCTGACACACCATAAGAATTGGGAAGGATAGTGAGACCCCCAACATAAAAGACACTTACAATATTGAAGTAGCTATACATTTATTATTATTATTATTATCTTTATTTATATCGCACCAACATATTCCGTAGCGCTGTACAGGGGTTGAGTACGTAGCAGAAAACAAATTAAACACCTTGTAAAGAATGGAGGGCCCTGTTTTTTAGCATAAAATCAAATGTACATAGAGCTTGTTTCCAAGGCACTGACACAAGACTGAAAACTTACAAACTTACAATCTAAGGGCTTATGTGTGATACAAGAGGGTGACAAATGCAATTGAAAGCAATTGGTTCAGTAAAGTGGAGGGGTCTGTGTATTGTACTGTAGATTGTGGGTGGGAGTGTTATTAAGCTGTGGAATGTTCAGTTGTACATGTTAATGCTGAAGGTGATAAGATTTTTTAAACAGGTGTGTTTTTAATAATTTCTTAAAGGTTTTGAGGCAGGAAGATAATCTAATGGAGCCGGGCAAGGAGTTCCTAATACTGTAGATGGGGAAGCACGAGAAAAGTCTTGAAGACGGGAGTGAGAGGAGGTGATGAGAGAGGAGGAAAGAAGAAGGTCGTTAGCAGAACGAAGGGGCCGGTTGGGAGAGTATTTTGAAACAAGAGCAGAGATCAAAGGGGGTGCACTGTTGTTGAGGGCTTTATATATTAGGGTCATGATTTTAAATGTAATTCGGGAAGCTATGGGAAGCCAGTGGAGTGATTGACAGAGAGGAGCTGCAGACACTGATCGTTTGGTATTGAAGATGAGTCTAGCAGAGGCGTTCATTATGGATTGGAGGGGAGACAGACGAGAGATGGGGAGGCCAGCAAGGAGGGAATAGCAGTAGTTGAGTTGAGAGATGATGAGAGAGTGAATTAGAATTGAAGGAGACACTAAATGTACGATCTTTAAGATAGGATGTGAACCATGAAAGAGCTGTGTCCTGGATGCCAAAAGAGCGGAGAGTTTGGATCAGAAGAGGGTGGTCAACTGTATCGAAGGCAGCAGAGAGATCCAGGAGAAATAGAATAGAGTAGTGACCCTTTGATTTGGCGGTTAGCAAGTCATTAGTGACTTTTGTAAGGGCTGTTTCTGTAGAGTGTTGGGCCCGGAAACCAGATTGGAAGGGGTCAAGTAGGGAATTGGAGGAAATAAATTGAGTGAGGCAATTGTAAACAAGCCGCTCAAGGAGTTTAGAAGCCAGGGGAAGTAGTGAGATAGGGCGATAGTTGGAGGCAGAAGCCGGGTCAGAAGAGGGCTTCTTGAGAATGGGTGTAACTGTGGCGTGTTTTAAGGAGGATGGAAACTTGCCAGTGTTTAGGGAGAGGTTGAATAGATGTGTAAGAGCTGGGATAAGTGTGGTGGATAGGGGAGGGATTAGCTGTGATGGAATAGGATCACGAGGACATGTGGTAAGGTGAGAGGTTGATAGTAAAGTAGATACTTCATCCTCGGTTACAGGGTCAAAGGAGTCCATAGTGGAGGTGGGATTGGGGAAGGGTAAGGGCTGGGTGTTGTCGGTTTGTGGAGAGGGTGGTGGGGTAGGGCCAAGCTGGGAGGAGAGCTCATTTCGGATGGTATCGATTTTATTTTTAAAATGGCTGGCAAAGTCATCAGCAGTGAGAGAGGAAGGGGCAGGAGGTGGGGTGGGTGGAGGAGGGTGTTGAATGTAGCAAATAAACGTTTAGGGTTGGAGGATGGGTTTGATATTAGTGATGAGAAGTAGTGTTGTTTGGCAAGATTGAGGGCAGAGAAGTAGGAGCGCAAGGTAAACTTGTAGTGGAGAAAGTCTGCTGAAGTGCGAGATTTCCTCCATAGTCATTTGTTTAAAGGGTCAGTACAAATCCTGTTTGTGCTTAAAGGGCCATTGCAGTGGTCAAATAATAAGCATACATTTGTTTATTTAGCAAATAAAATCAAAATGTAAAAAGAATAAACTTGATGTTGCTTTTAAAATTTTAATTTGTACTTTGCATCGTAGCTTTAAGCAGATGAACTTCTCTCAGCGTTCAGTGCCCAGGGAGTGTGAAAAGATCTTCCGAGGAAGGTATCTGTGACAGATTCACTGCCACTCTCAGGATCCGTGCCTTTTTTCCAGCACCACAATGGAGTACTCTGGAGCCTTTTGTATGGTTTAACAGATCTTGCGGTTTATTTGTCAGCATAAAAGAAAATAATCAAAACAGAAAATAAATCCTAGCTTCTCTTTGAAGCCCTACCTACACTTTTATCTGCAGTTTCCTCACTGTTCTACTGTAATTCATAATACAGTCCAAAATACAGGCCTGAACACTTGCCTTTTTTAGAGTCCACTCCCTTCAGGATCTGCACTCCATCTGCAGAGGAGCTGTGTCTCTTTGACCTCTCCGATCACACTGGACACTCTTCTCAATATCTCTCAACTGTGCTGTCTGTGCACTTCAGCCACACTGGCTTTCCAGATCTCACTGACCTCTCTCTCGCCACACAGAGCTGTCTCAGGCTTTCTTTGCCTCTTCACAGGCTCCAAACTTCCAAACAATTCTCCAACTGGAGGTAGCAGCAGGTCCTGATTACAGCCACACCCCTGCCTTTTGAGCAGGTTGTTAACTCTCTTTCTCCTGGGGAGAAGTCTTGAAGAGCTCTCTTCTGACCCCTGATGGCACTTCACCACAGTATCCTACACTTATTTCTGACCAGTTGAGGTTTACTTTCAAAAGCCAGGGCAGGGAAGTAGGCAGATAAAAGCTTATCAGGACAATAGATAAAAAACAATATTAGGACATTCCTCCTGGGCAAATCATCTCCCATCCTCTGAGCACCTGATGGAAGTAGATGGAAGTTCAAAACACAAAAACTTCAAATCTAAGTTTAAAAATCTACACTTATTTTTTTCTTTTTCAAAATATTTGTTTTATTGTTAACCAGTTATTAAATAAACAAATTGACCCTATTGCCTGAGCACCACATTGGTCCTTTAAACATGGTCTCTGGACCATTGCCACTTTATACTCATATTCCAGTTTTAACGTGATGTGGCACAAACCCTATTTGGATAAAGGAAAACTGAAATGTCGTAATAATAGTATGCTGTTGTTAAGAATATGCCTTGATAAAATGGAACATCTTTCTACAAATTAAAAAAAAAACAATACAACCTTTAACAATTAATTATTGCAATCAATTTCAATGTAAAGGTGAGAGGCATCTTGCCTTTTTTTCTAAAAGGATTAGAAACCTGGGACAAATGGGAGGAACCGTGGATCTGTGTTCAGTTATTTTGAAAATTGCCACTCTGAACAGCACACTTGACAATAGTAGTAAATAGAACATAAATCTCAAATAGGACTATCAGCCCAAGATGAAAATGCCCATTACACAAGCAGACTTTCTAAACAGCTACTATTATTAATTTGTTACATACTACACAAAAATGTGAATATTTTCCCAATCTGGTATTTTAATTATCAAATCTGTTGAAAAAAACTCCACCAAGTATGATAATGAAGTGGAATTTGTACCAGAATGAGGAGTCACATTGGTTCATAGGAGCAGTCAAGGGGAATTAAAGGAACCCCATTAGTCTTATCAAGCGGTCACTCCTTAACATTGCATACATTAAACACACTTTGATTTCTGAGGATCTCCTCTATCTCTGTGACATTGTGTGCTATTTAAATCCTCCGGATAACTGTAGTTCAAGAAAAACTGTAAAGTATGTAACAAACTAACAGCATGAGCAGCTGTGCAAGCTATCAACGTAAATCTACTTTTAGAGAAAATCCTAACTTTGAGAACTTGTTTATGTATAGAATATCCTTCTTGTTTCATCAATTGTTTCATCACTTTCATTACCTTCTTATACCTAGAACCTGACGGATGGGCGTTTTAGCTATCAGTGCATGGGTGGTAAGGTAATGAAGGAGAAATGTGGAGTGAATGGGTTTTATTCAACATTTTTCCACCAGCATGCTATCTCAAACTGAGAACCACTTAGCACATCTGTTATTGCCTATCCCTTCCCTTTCCCCAGGGACCAACAAAGGCATCACATCTATTTGGTTTTAATTAGCTTAAGTAACAAGTTTTATGACGTTATCCCTAATTATGACCTCCATTGCATAGCTCCCGTAAGAACTCCCATGAGGCTGACTCATAGCTACGGGAGTTTTTGGAAGCAATTCTATGAGCCTCATTCAATTGAGAAATTGTAAGTTACAGTAGCCCGTAAGGAAGACCGTTGCTATTCAATTGACGTTTTTTTTGTAACCCCCAAACAGCTTACGTGTTACAGGCTTGAAATCCTTGCGGTTGTTAAACTCGGTACTTACAGCCCATCAAAGCCTTTGAACTTTCACGTCCGCAAGAGTTACAATCGCTAAAATCACAAATCCCTATTCAATTGCTAAAATCCCTCAAGCCCTCAAGCCCACAAATGTTTTCATACCCGTAAATGGCAAATGTAGAAGAAAATCCTACAGGTACAGATGGGACCCGCAAAGGGGTTAAAGACATGTCCATAGCACTGTAAATGCAAATAAAAATTAACACTGCACTTTTAAATACGGGGAAACCGATGAAAGACATTATAATTAATTGCACAACAGTCACAAGCAGTCTCAAGCTCACAAACCCATTTCGAAACAGCAATTACGTCAGTTAAACATGGAGGTTACATGTCAATCAATAAGCGTTTAGAGATCCGATATGCGATCGGCTCGCAAAACCATGTGGGTGACCTGATATGTATTAACTCATTGACACCAGAGATCGATATAACCCTGAATTGAAACATAAAAAAAAGATTTTTGATTGGCGATTTGCGAGCTTGAGACTGTTGTGCAATTAATTATAATGTCTTTCATCGCTTCACCCGTCATTTACAGTGCTTCGGACATGTCTTTAACCACTTTGCGAGTCCTGTATGGTACCCGCAGGATTTTCTTCTACAGTTGCCGTTTGATGGGATTTTAGCAATTGAATATCGATTTGCGATTTTAGCGATCATAACTCTTGTGGACGTGAAAGATCTAAGGCTTTGATATGCTATAAATTCCAGTTTTAACAACCACAAGGATTTCAAGCCCGTAACACCAAGGCTGTTTGCGGCTCGCAAAAAAAGCCAATTGAATAGCAACATAACTTATGGCCTCCCTTACGGGCTACTGTAATTTATTTCTCAATTGAATGAGGTTCTCTGAGTCCGAATCCCAGTAGTCTCCATAGCAACACTATAGAATGGTACCCACTAATGATCAATGTCCTAATGATCAATCAACTACACACCCCTGTTAAAATGTCAGGTTTCTGTGCTGTAAAAAAATGGGACAAAGATAAATCATTTCAGAACTTTTTCCACCTTTAATGTGACCTATAAACTGTATAACTCAATTGAAAAACAAACTAAAATCTTTTAGGTGGAGGGAAGAAAAAAAATAAATAAATAATGTGGTTGCATAAGTCTGCACACCCTCTTATAACTGGGAATGTAGCTGTGTTCAGAATTAAGCAAGGATTACAAATTGTGTTAAATAGGAGTCAGCATACACCTGCCATCATTTAAAGTGCCTCTGATTAACCTCAAATAAAGTTCAGCTGCTCTAGTTGAATAGTAAGGGTCTGTACTTTCAAAACTGCAGAAGCTGTATATTAGGAAACGCATTGTATAGGCTATACACGAGGAAATAGATTATGCCCAAGGCTGGTATTCACATACCGTTAGAGTGAAGCTATTATACTCTGCAGGGTGGTAGGCCCTTATCCTTAACTCCTAAATCTGTCATATACAGAGAATAAAGAGAGCACCATATCCTCTAAATTTTTTAGCCCTTATAGGTATTGCGGACTACCTTAAATGGCTCGGACTTAAGTCTCTTTTATCAAATTTGAGAATAAAATTTATGAAGTCAGTTGCAATTTTTTGATGAGAAGTATGATTTCTAGATAATATCCAAAATAGAAAAGGCGCTGTTTTATCCCATTCTTTTAATTGATTTTAAATGTTGAAGTGTTCGTCGTTGTTTTTGTAAATAAATGTAAAAAAAGATGATTATTTTCCCACTAAAAAAAAAAAAATTCTTAAATTTCACATCAATATAGTGCTCAGCACTCTTAGTGGGAGTTAAAAAAACTCCTATTAGTCTTTGATAACATGATTTATGTGCAGAATATTACAGATTTCTGTGTGCATATGTGCATGCAGTTGGTACAAATGCGTCACTCAAAAACACAGCAAAACAATAAATAATAATTTAAAAAATAAACACACTTACACACGGCACAGGAGGAGAGCCAGGAAGCTTTGGAGTTAAGTTGCAAATTAATTGGAGCCATATTTTCAGCTTTTCGCTACTTGAAAATCGGCTAAGCGAGGGAAAAAATGGCTTCCGAAAAAACGTAAAAATTCTGAAACAGGATGAAAACGAGGCTCTGCAATGCCAGGCATGCAGAACTTAGAAAAAGACAGTAACACTTACACGAACAACGCCAGGCACGCAGGACTTTAAAAATAAAACCAACATGCTGCTCAGAGGAGGAAAACCCTCACATTGTGTGGCAAACAACATTGCCAGCCTTACAATTTAATTCCCATCATTTTTGACAAGCAATTTCCTGCTTGAAATATAAAGCGAGAATTTCTGTATTTCTGTTTTTTTATTTGCTTTTGTGAATAGGCAAGCATAAATATATGCATTTGTGTTATGTGTAGGTACACACATTTTTTATGTAAACATGATTTATGTGTAGAATATTACAGATTTCTGTGTGCATATGTGTACATATATTTATTTGTGTGTTTCGAAATATAATATTAAAATATAAAAATATAAAGTGTTGTCTTCTGAATATTGCCTATTAGAGATCTTCAGCCTTATAAAATTGCGATTCTGCCAATTGAATAGGGCACTATAGAAGCACAGAGCATTTTTTTTATTTTTACAGAAGTTTTTTGTTAGTGAAGACCTTGCTTTTGGATAGAAGTTTACTAACTAAAAACTTCTGTAAAAAAATATGCAAAGTGCTTATATAGAGCCCTATTCAATTGGCTGAATCACAATTTAATAGGGGCTGTTAGTGTGCTACTGTCTTCCTATTTGATGTTATGAAAGTAAATGTATGTAAAAGTAGCCATACATGTATTGGCAGATGTATATGTATTTTGCACATTCTGTATCTAGAACAGGATCTCCCAACAGGTGGATTGAGATCGACAGGCAGATCTTAGAGGGGGACAAGCTTCAAGCTATTTTCAAATGCCACTGTGTAAAGATAAAAGCATCACGCTAGACTGTAGAGGTCATAGTGCAAGTACAGGAGTGATAAGGAAGGCATGCTTATGTTTATTCTAATAAGTATCTGATTAGGCTGACTGCTGGAAAAGTAGATTCTATCTATCTATCTATCTAGCTGTCTAGCTACTTTTGTCTTATAGTCTCTTTATATTTAAAAGGAGAAGTTGCTAGGGTGGTCCCAAACTATTTTACAGTAGGGCCCTCCATTTACCAGCCAGCTACTCTTGCCGCTGCTTTGTTCCCCTCTCCTGCTCTCAAGGTGATACTTTAAGCCTGTGATTGGGGGTGTTGGTATTTCATTTCATTTCTTGCTTCTCTCTGCTCATCCATCTTTTTTCGGAACTGTCAGCGGCAGGCGGGGAAAGCCCTGAAATAAATAACCTAAGAGAGATGCGAGAGCTGCAACCAAATGTACGTTTATTGAATTATTGGGGCTGATATCATTTCAAGCTGTATTATTAATCCTGTCAGCGCAAAAGAGGTTAAAGGGGAGTTCTGCTGTTCGGATAAATAAGTCTTATCTTAATGGGATTCCTGTCTGTGAACAATCCCCGTGAGTTCATAGAAAAACTCTGGCAGAGAAAGAAATAAACTTACTAGAAACAGCAAACCCGCAGGGAATGGGCTGGGAACACAAGAGTTAAATGACTGCAAGAGAAGAATAAGGATGGGTTATATGGAGCAAAATGGGGGCTATAGGATGGCAATATTAAACAATCTATGAATATATTGAGTTTTTGAGAGAGATTATATAGGCGTTACAATAATAGGAGCCACATTCAATTCCAAGCCCTCAACTCGATCGCAGACGGCCAAATGTCTGCGGGTGTGTTGCGGGCTCCCGTTCATCTCAGATTGCGATGTTGTTCAATTGCTCATGGTCGCAAGTTACTGTCCCAAAACTGAAACTGTAAACCATGCACTGGCTCGTAGCAGTTCAGGGCGGGAACATGATCAATTAAGCAAGCCTATAACCTCCCATTTCAAATCAGCTAATAGAAAATGAGACCATCATTATTACGGCAGTAAAACATGGAGGTTACATGTCAATCAATTAGGTTCAGGGGTCCGATATGCGATCAGACTCGCAATCCCGCAAAATAAAGAATGATGAAAATCAATGCCAATACTGTTCTAGTCCATATGGGTGGCCTGATATGTATTAACTCAATGATACCCGAGATCGATTTAGCCCCGAAAGGAAACGTGAAAGTAAGTTTAATTTCCTGCCATTTCGCGAGCTTGACTGTTGTGCAACTAATTCTAATGTCTATCATCGCTTTCCCGATTATTTTCAGTGCAGGATTGATTTTTTATTTACATTTAGAGTGCTACAAATAGGTGTTAAACCCCCTTGCGGGTCCTCTCTAGCACTCGTAGGATTTTCTCCTTCATTTGCCATTTACGGGTGTAAATACATTTAAAGGGCTTGGGGAAATTGCACAATTGAATAGCGATTTTAGCCTTGCAAAAGTGATAGATCAAAGGCTTCAAGAGGCTGTAAGTTACGAGTTTAACCATCGCAATGATTTCAAGGTCGTAACTCGTAACCTGTTTGGAGCCCTCAAAAAGACGTCAATTGAATAGCAGATTAACTTACGACCTCACTTACGGGCTACCGGATCGCCCAAAACCTCAATTGAATATGGCCCTAGGTGTTTTTAGGGAGATATTATATGAAACGGAGAAGATTATAAGGAAGTTGTATAGCGAATTAGAGAAAGTACAAGGAGTTTTTATGAGGCAATATGAGGAGTTTTAAGATGTGGTTCTATGGAATAAGTGTTATATGAAATGAGAAGTTGTAAGGAGAGGAATTATTCCAGCACGGTCTCTGTTGTCATTATATTCAGACTCCTTAGTCCCACACACATCCCCAGCACACAGTGGCTGTGGGTGGTCAGACTCACACAGAGCATAGAGTTTGTGTTTATAATAAAATGGGCATCTATTTACTGTAGTGAAAATGATTTATCTTCCTGAACCAAACCCAACCCATCTGCTGCCACTGCTAATGAACTGGCTTATGCCAGAGACTGTAACCCGTACAGGGAGACTTAGACACAAATAGAGGAAGAGGGGAGATGGAGGTAGAGGGGAGAGAGAAGATAGAAGTAGAGCAAGAGGAGGAGAGAGGTAAAAAGAAGAGAGTGAAGATAGAGAGAAGAGGAAGAAAATGAAAGAGGAGATAGAAGAGAGGGGAAGGGAGATATAGGAGAGACATAGAGAATCAAGAGGACCTTTAGAGAAGAAGGAAGAGACAGGTAGAGATGGGATGAAGGAGAGAGGAGAGAAAGAGGAAGAACAGTGATGGGGAGGAAGGAAAGAGAAGAGAGGGAAAAAAGAGAGATAGAAGATAGCGAAGGATGGAAGGAAGATGGAAAGAGGGTAAAGAGAGAGGGTGACAGAGAGAATCAGTAGAAGAAAAAGAGTAGAGGAAAAGGAGAGAGTGGAAATAGGATATTTAGTGGGGAGAAGGGATATAGAAAGAGATGGGAGATAGAGAGAATGGAGAAAGACAGAGGGGAGATGGGAATGATTGAATGGGCAATACAGGGGAGAAGAAAGGAGATAGAGGAGGAAAAAGGAAGATAGTGAAACATAAGGGGGAGAGATTGAAAGGACAGGAAATGGAGTGGGTAAAGAGAGGAGGAGAGGTGAGATAGAGAGGGGAAAGTTTTTGTAAGATAACTATTTCATTAGCTGACATCAGAATATCATGTAAGCTAAAACAAATAATGGTAACAACACAACTTTAACTAAAAACATTTGTATATTTACAGTTACTGTTTAAATAACTATATATATATATATATATATATATATATATATATATATATATATAAACATGTTGCTGTGGTATACTATACATTCTTGTAGAGTAGCACTCTTATCCCACAAATATTTCTTTCTCTTCTACCCTGACTCTAATAGGAGAGGCTTTTTCTTGTGGATGACAAAGTAAAAATATCGATCTCTGGGTACCCTAGCTCTTTGTGGATGGCAATAAATCTTAGTTCTGACCAAAAAACAACATTGCAGTAGTTTGTTTTGTTGTAACCCATGTTGCTTTGTGGTAAGCAAACAAGGCTCTGATTTTTGTTTCGGTGTTTGAACAAAACTATGTTCCAGTCCGTTTGTGATGAACGATACAATGTTGATGTCAAATTCCATATTTCATGATGAATATTCAGAAATGTATGGCTATAACCCCTGGTTGTTTTGGCAGATAGAATTCCAAGCACATCTATCGTATGGGCACATATAGCTACGTTCATAACAAACACTTTGACCACAAGAAAGTAGGATGTAGATGTGTTGTACTTACAGTATTAACACTCTTTTTCAAGCTATTCTATGTGCAGGTCAATTCATGACCACCAGATACAGCGAGCAGTGACAGCCACGTGTTTCACTTGAAGGTCCAAAATTTGCTTTACCATTATTATTTTACACGTAGCAAAATGGTAAAATCTCAGTCGGGAAAGAGTTAAAGTGTATTCATTTTTAATAGAGGTATAGATAATAAAAAGTGTTCAGGAGTACAAGAGAGAATTATTTTCTATTTGTGGACATATAAAATAGAGATAATTATTTGCTATTTGTGAACATATAAAATGGACCATGTATTCTTGAAATGGGCATGCTCTCCCAAGAACAGTCTGGGGGAGCATAGAAAGTATCTGGGCACCTCATGTGGCCTCTTGCCCACCACTGTCCTATAGAGTCTTCATTTTAACTACTCCTAGGTGTCTTAAATATAGGTCTTCATGTTCAGTTAATAACATGGAGAAAGTTGTAAGTTATGAGAGTATTACCACTTTGATTATAATCTAAACTTGGACTAATATTTAATTGTTTTGAGATTTTTTTCTGTAATGAGATTAATGACAATGTCTCACTGGGATTTTTTGTCTTCCTTTGGATCAGTCCACATTTCCCACAATACAAGGGGTAGATGAGATCTAAAAATTTTGCACTTGAGGACCAATAGTTTTTTTTTTTCAACATGAGTTGCTATGTTACTATGTCATTAAAGTCACTGTCAACTAAATATTTGGTATCATTTTCCAAAGCTAAGTGAGAACCTGTCCTCACTATTAAGGACTATGTATGATGAAAAAACAAATATATGTTTGAAAAATATAAGTCTGACTATGAATATAAATCTAAGGAGCACAACACTAGCTTTTAATTAGAAAAATATATATTTTGATGCCTCTGCTTGTCCCTGTAGGAATCCCTGATAGTTTGTTGAAGGTTACATTTATGAGGCACATTTACATTTCTGCAGGTACAGGGCTTGCCATTATATTTTCTACTGTTTGCTTCTGAGCATGTGCAAGGGAAGGGGTTGATGTCAAATTGTAATAGTATAACAAATTCTCCTTTCCTTTTTCTCTTTACTTCTATGCTACACATTCCTTCCTCAGTTCCAAGCTATCAGAAAGTGTTACAGCCAAGCAAGATGGAACTCTCCATACGTAAGCAAATAAATCTTAACATTTAAAAAAATAAAAAAAAATCTAAAAAGCATTTATGCTCATGGTTTACACAGCTACAAATATTCTTAGATGTTATATACTGCATGAATGTGAGATTGCCTGAACTATTATGGTGCTTTAAACTCTGTAGCTTTCTAAAAACATAGGCCACTATTTCATTTATGCCACTTCATTTGCAGGAATTCATTTCCATGAATTAATAATGGAAATCAATGGACTGTGATCCTTCACTTCTTGCCATATAGATATTGATTGAAGTGCGTTATGCCCCACAAAAGACTCAAACCATTTCTAGTCAGCCATACGTAAGTACTTATAAAAACAAAATACAAAATACTAAGTGGTTGAAGCCGAGATTTTTCTTTAGCTAACAACAGGGCCCTCATGTAAAGTAAAATAAAACAATGAACAGTCAGGAAAGAAGCACGTCGTGAATAATAAATACACCTAATTTCAGCTAAGCAAATTCAACATATTTACATAACAATATATAATATAAAAGGAGGGGGGAAGGAGGCAGAGAAATGAGAGGGGGGTTGAGATGGGAGATAAAAAGGGAGATAAGGAAGAGACAGAGGGAACGTACAGAGAGAGAAGTATAGACTGAGAGAGATGGAGGAAAAGAGAGTGGCCTTATTGGAGTTAGTGAGAGTGGAAGTCAGAGAGATAGTGAAAGGTGATGAAATGGGAAAGGGAGGGAGGGGAAGCAAAGGCCAAGGAATTGTGGGTAACAAGAGTAAAGCAGAGGATTGGAGGGAATTAATTAAGGAAATCAGTGTTCTCCCCCTACTGCTCCATATACCCTCCCTATTGCTCCCTTAATGCTCCATTTAACTTTTCCCTAAACACAACTTTTTTTATTTGTATCTTTTATAACCAATTTTTCTTAAGTTTGTTGTGTTTTGTTTGCCTTTCTCTAGATCAATTCACAATTTACATAATGCAAGGAGATTGTAAATGCAGTAATCAAAAGGGTAGATTCCACAGCAGTATAATTGCATATAAAATGTTATATATTTCAAGTTGTATTTTTTTATTTTCCATTCAGATTGTCAAGTGTTTTTCTTCAAAAAGAGTTTAATTTAAATATGACTACAGTGGTTCTTTAAATCTATTTCCAATAACTCCTACTATAGTTTAGATGTTTGTTAAAACTATAAAATAGAGTCATAGAGGTCTGATCTGGCTCATTAAATCATTTTTGAAGTTCACATGACATTTTGGTCACAAACTTTCAGCCATATTAATATCTGTTAACATGTAAAAACGTAGCTCGTAACCTAGCCCGTAAGACTTACGGCTATTAATTTGGCCTCTTAAACCAGCCCGCCGACGACATGCGGGGTAGGAGCGAGAAAACCCTACGGGACGTGAGAATTCGACTTGCAAAACCAGAAATCCTTAGATCTGTCAAGCCCGTAACCACTACATTTCCAATCATGATATTAAATTGCACCAAAATCACTCATGTTCAACCTGGTAACTCGCCAATGAAGCCAAGAAGCCAAAGAGTGCTAGAGATGACATGCAAGGGGGGTAAAGTCCAATACGTAACACTTTAAATGCACATATAGACACACTACTGTACTTTTATTAACAGGGAAATTGATGTTAGGTCTTAGAATTAATAGCACAACATTCTCAAGCTTGCAAATTGGCCAAAACAAATACTTTATTTCATGTTCAATTTCCGTGTCATATCGATCCCGGCAATACATATAATGGAACTTGCATGTAATAGAATATAATATTTATGGCTTTATCAATATTGCAATATTTCTGGAATGTGGGTCCAATCGTTACTCGTAATTGAAATCTGTACGACTTCAGTGACGTAATTCTGACAATCTCTGTTGCCATTGGCTCCATCTAAACCTCTAACTACGGGCTTGACTAATTGATTACGTTCGACATATGGTTTACGTAACTTGCCCCTTACTCTCATTTAATAGCTACGTAACTCAAAATTTCAAGCTCGCAGCCGTTGCGGGTTCCATCTTGCACATGCGAGCTCAGAATTTAATGTGGCTCTTTGTGTTTATTAAGTAGCTGGATTTAATTATCTAACATATTACACTTTTTAATAACAGGAGCAGTGTTAAAGGGACCCTGTACTGGTAAAACAAGTTATGATCCTAAAAGTATTAGTTGTATCTAATATAATAAAAACCCCTTTGGCCCAATCATATCCCATTATAAACTGCATAGTAATTTTACATAGTAACATAGCAATTTAGATTTAAAAAAATATTTTAATGCATCAGGTTCAACGTTTTTAGATCTCCTCAGATATTTATATGTTGCAAATTGTCAGCTGATCCAGAGGAAGGCAAAGAAAACAAAGCCCTTTAAAAGTAATCTTTTTAAAGTTATCTATGGAATCTATTGTGACGGCATCTTTTGGTAGTGAGTTCCACAATCTGCTGTGAAGAACCCTTTTTTCATTAACTGTAAGTTTCTTGGCAAGAAAAGTTCAATTGACAAAGCCTTATACTGTCATTGATGTATATATTTAAGGTAATAATATCAACTTTGAAGCTATTTTTTTTCTAGAAAAAGTAAGCGCTCTCTCTATTCATTAGGTACATTCTATCACTGCTATAGAGATTGCAGCCAACAGATAAGTCAGCCCAGTGTTCAAAAAACCCAAACCTTTCTTCCTACACTACATTTTCAGCCATGCATTAACCTCACCAAAATCCTTCTGTGTCCATGGGCTAGCTTGGGATCTGGATGACAAATCACCCTTTCTATGTTCTTAACAACAGAGTCCCCTACTACCAAAGTCCACCTGTTACTCTGGCTTAACTGCCCTCCCCCCACTCCTCAAGTAAAACTGTTTTACCAATATTTTAGATGGAACAGCTCTATCTGGCATCGCCATTCCTGAATGGACATTCCCAACATTTTCACTCAACCTGACAAATGTGTTTGTGCTTGCCAACTCAGAACTGGCCTGCCTCCTGTTCCCAGCTACCTCCCTGAATAGCATTACTATCCCCTGCTCCATCGGCCATGCTAGACCAAGCTAAACTGTATTCAGTGAGCACAAATTCAATTTCTAGAGTAACAATATGACTAAGTGCTGTAATTCTCCTTTCACCTGTTCCAGCAATACATACATATAACAGGATGTGCACTGGGTGAGGTGAGATGTCACTGGACTAACTCATAATTACAAATCAACACAGTACATACAGAAGTTAAAATTCTATACAGTGTACTTGAATCAAGATATTTTTTATGTAAATAATCTTTATAATAGCCAGTTATTTAATTTGTAGTTGAACGTTTTCCCCTTTTTTGTGAACTCCCTCTTTATAAACTCCCACACTTGTACTATAACTGTACTAAAACTAGAGCTATTACAGCTCTCAAATTTGCTCTTCCCACCGTTTAGTTTAGATTTTTGTCTGCACAGGTGCTAAGTAAGACTAAGATCACTGTACAACACTTACAACAAAATCAAATGTATTACTATTTTTTAAATTTCTCTCTGCTTACTTCTACAGAGTTGCTAGGATGGGTGTCTATCAGCCCTATTAAATTCGAAGTCTGTAACTCCAACGTGAAGCTCAAAGTTTGAAATTTGAAAGAGTTACGGTGCTATTAAATTAAAAGGGGCTGCAAGCTACGGGCTTGAGAGTCAAATCGTAGCTTGTTCGTAGAATGTTGGATTTGCAGCCATGCGGATGATCAATTAGTGTAGACCGTAGTTACAGGTTTATACGGAGCCAATGTAAAAAGAGATTGTCAGCGTTACGTCACTGAAAAGGGGGAGGTTAGATTTTTTAATTCCTACGGGCTACAATTACCCGCATTTCAGAATAATGCAAAATTAATAAAGCCGTAAATATGATATTCTATTACATGCGAGTTACAGTATATGTATTAACACATTGATTGCCAGGATCAATATAACACAGAAATCAAACATGAAATAAAGTGGGTTTTTTTGCCGATTTGCAGACTTGAGAATGTTGTGCTATTAATTCTAAGACCTAACATCACTTTCCCTTTTGTATAAAGTAAAGTAGTGTGATTTTTTTTGCATTTACGGGGCTACATATCGAACTTTACCCCCCTTGCGAGTCCTCTCCAGCATTTTTGGGGCCTTGGGCTCCATTTGCGTGCTAGCTCACAGGTGACTTTGTTGCAGTTTAATAGCATGATTGGATTTGTAGCGGTTACGGGCTTGACAGATCAAAGGATTTGCAGGCTGCGAAGTTCCACCAATACATCCCGTAGGCATTTTTCGGCCGTCCTGTGTCTTAACCTGCTAGTTGGCGGCGGCCTGCTTTACAGGGCCAATTTAATAGCCGTAAGTCCTAATATCAACGTTACGGTCTATGTTTTAACACGTAGCCCAAATTTAATGAGGCTGTATGTCCTTCCATCCACTGGAGTGTGTTTTTTTTTGTGTGGTAGCCAGGCAGCCAGATTTGATTCTCCTGTGAGTCTCCACAGCAGTGTCCTATAGGCCAAGTGGTCCTTGTGGAGTAGGAAGTTGTTGATTTCTAGCTTTATTTGCATATCACTACTATCATTGGTGATATTAGATGATTTAATTTGGCTCTGATAATTAATAAAATCCCCATTCAGTGATTTAAAAATAGAATGGTCAATATTAATCGTACTTTTAAAGATCAAACTAATTTTCTACTTATCTGCATTCACTATAAGATTGGCAAGGGAGGTGAGATTTTGTCTAACACACAGTGCTACATTTTCAGGCACAACGTTATATCAACACCATATTGATCATAAACTTGCTGTGTTAAAATGGTTTTGATACAGGGACTGCTCATAACTTGTTTGTGAAGACAGCCACTTCAAATGGAGGCTGTTACTATAATGTTTGAAAGTTAATTGAATATTGATATTATAAATCATTAAATAGTTACTGTATGCATATTTAAAACAACTAGCACTTCTTGTAAGGGCATTAAAGTGTCCCTTTTTAATACTAGGTTATTTGCATGTTCCATATAAGGGATCAGATTGGTCCAAATAAACACAGAAAATAGTGTAATATTAGCATCACTAAAAATGGACAGGTTGATCACATGTGGAAGTGTGGGTACTAGAAGGTGTTAATTACTAATTATACAAATAATAAAGTTGGGTTGGGGGTTACTGCGTGTGTCATTATAACTGCCATATAAATAGCTGAACTCTCCAGGGTACTCAAGGACAGATGTCAGTGACTGAAAATGCCATTCACTTCTATTGAATGATTAAGATGAAGCGTGTCAGAGGTTAAATGGAATTCACACATAAAGTGCCAGTTGTTAGATAATTAGATAAACAGCAACAGCTAATATTTCATGATGCTTTTCAATCATATTATTTTATCAATAACAACTGAATAAGCTCTAAAATTAGATTTTTATCAATTTTTTTAAGAAAACATTTCAATTCTTCAAATAAAGGATGGTGAGTGGTGCCATCTGGTGTCAAAAAATATCTATGCAGTGATAGACAGCCATGTAAAGAAAGAAACAGCCATGCACAGAAAGACTTTCAGAGGAAGCAATAGGGAGTCAGAAATATAAAGTTGGAGACAGCCAAGGAAAAAGAGGGGAGAATCACCAAAAGTAAGTCGGAGAGTGAAACTCAGAGCAAGATAGAAGTAAGAGTTCAAGAGGAAAGGGATGACTTGCCAGATAAAGCAAGGAAAAAGAGAGACAGAAAAACAAGACAGAAAGAAAAGAGACAATCACAGGAAACTGGAGACAGACAGTGTAAGCAGAAGAGAGACACAGAGCCTCATTCAATTGCAAGCCAGTAATTACCTGTAACCCGACATTTTGGTTGCGGGTTAAATTTTTCAGATACATTTAGATGTATTTAATTGTCGCTAACCCGTAATTGCAGGTTCACAGCCTCCACATGCAAACCATGAACCGTAAGTAGCATTTCAGGGCATGATCATGATCAATTAAGCAAGCCCATAAATTACTTTTTAGACAGAGACAATAGTAAAGGCGACCGTCATCATGACGTCAGTAAATCATGGAGTTTAAACTACAATCAATTTTTGTTTAAAAGTACAATTTGTGATCGGACTTGCAATCCAGCATTGTAGAAATCAATAAAAAACATTAAAGCAACTGTTCTAGTCCATGCGGGTTACATGAGATGTATTAACCTCTTGATTACCGGGATCGATAAAACATAGATATAAACTTTAAAAAAAAAAATATTTTTTGTCAGATTTGCGAGCTTGAGACTGTTGGGCAATTAATTTGAATGTCTTTCCATGCTTTCCCAATATTTTAAAGTACCGCAGTGTGTGTTTATTTGCTGTTGCAGCTATCCAAACAGGTGTTTAACCCACTTGTGGGTCCTATCTAGTACTAGTCTAATTTTTTTATACATTTGCCATTTACGAGGTTTAGCGCAATTGCAGGCTATATGAACGTTTATAATTGAATATACATTTTCTGATTTGGACAACTGAATAGGGGCTACTGTCAAGTTATGGAAAAGAGAACATGTCTAGAGATTGGACAGAGAGACAGACATGAAATTTAAAAATAGGAGTGCAACCCTCTCTATGTAGTTTTGCTTCCTTTGATAATGTTTGGGGTGGTTCCTGAGACATTACCCTTAAACTGTATAAGAATTATAGTGCACTCTGTTTGACACAAAACTGTCTGATATATTTCATGCTTAGCCATCAATACTGCTGTGTTCTCCTTTCCTGTAAAATTGCCAGCAGGCCTGACTGTCAGTGAACGTAAGAGCCAGCTCTCACCTCCCATTAATATGCAACCTCTAAGGATTAGTAGAACTACTAATCTCAAACCTACTGTCTCCATGGCTGTTCTGAAAAAAAAAAACAATCACTCATAAATTAGATTAGTGTCCCTCTCTCAACTACTGGAGACAACTTTCAATTACACACCAACCAACCCCACAATGATTTGGACATTGGGAGTGGATAAATAATGACCACAGCTTTACTGACACTAGGGCGAGCAACAAAAAAAAAACTGTCTAAATGCACAAGACTTGCTTGGGTTTTACCAACTGTCAAACCAGACTTGTAGCCCTATTATTCCCCCAACGTGTAAAACCGTAGCCCGTAACGGAGCCTTTAAGAGTTACGGCTATTAAATTGGCCTCTTACAGCTACCCGCTAACGACCTGCGGGTTACAGGCGAAAAAACACTATGGGATGTTGAAATTTTACCTTTGTTGCCCCAAAACCTTTGATCTGTCAAGCCCATAACTGTTACGTTGCTAATAATCCCCAAAGACGCACTGGCGTTCAAGCCCATAACCCACAAATGGAGGCAAAAATATTACGGGCTCCAAATAGGACCTGCAAAGGGTTTACAGACAAATTCTCAACAATGTAAAAGACAATATAAACACACCAGTGGACTTTAAAATATTGGGTAATCATGGAAAGTCATTACAATTATCCACCAATAAAAAAATAGGCATCACATTTTTTTTTATTTCATCATATGTTGGAATGGTCATGCATATGCCAATATGAAAAGCCATGCTGCAATATGCAGACAGCAATTAAAGATACACTGCCTTATTAAATTGCAACACAAAAACATGAAACTGATGCCATATTAACTTTTTCTCACTCACAGAGGCTCTAATGTGGACCCTGGAATATTTATATAATTGCATATACATCTTGCTCTTCACATCTACATTGGGAAAACAAGAAGTGGCCAAATTACACTGCCACATCACATATATCAAGTGCCAGGGGAACATTTTATTATTTGGTGTCCGACTCTGTGATCCTATGGACTGCAGCACATTTAGCTAGGTTTCTGCCTGTGCTGTTCCACAAGGTTTGCATGCCAAAGATACTGGAGTCGGTTGCCAGTTCCTTCTCTAGTGGACTCCTGATTTTTCTGACCACTCTGCTATGACCTGCCCAACTACAGTGGCCCTACATGCTCACAGCTTAATTTAGATACATAAGCCCCTTCACCACCACCACTTAGCAATCCAAAAGGAGACAATGGGAACATACAACACACTAATGTAAATTGATGAATAGCAAAATATAATGGAAGGACACCAAATGGGATTGGCTATACATCTTGGTTCATGGCCAGCAGCAATGGCGTGGGACTTTCCAGGATGGGCCTAGTGGCGATTATCCCTGATGGAGGTGAGTTGGCTGTTGATCCATGTGTTTCTGCACAGCCTCCATGTGTTTTTGCGGACCCCCCTGAGGGGTTATAGTAAATCAGTGTGGTGTATGTTCCCTTGGTCCCCTTCAGCATTGCTAAGTGGTGGTGGTGAAGGGGCTTGTGTACTTCAATGAAGCTGTGAGCTATACCATGTATGGTCACTCTATCACAAATGACAGTCCACTAGAGAAGGAACTGGCAACCCACTCCAGTATCACCTGGCCATAAAATTGTAAGCCAGGCAATGCTGTTTGCCACACAATGTGATGCTTTTGCTTCTCTAAACACCTTCGGCGCTCTTTGCAAAACTTTCCTTCCACCTACTGTATGGGCCGCTCATTGCAGGGTTCATTAACCTGCAAGTTTTGTGCTTGGGAATGCCATGTGTCTCTTTCAAGCATCTCCCACCTGTCCCTTCCCTGTGTGTTTCTCTTCTGCGTGTCTGCTGACTGTTTGTGTGGCATGCGCTGACTGCCATTTGTTTTATTTTTAAAGTCCTGCGTGTCTGGCGTTGTTTGTGTAAATGCTACTGTCTTTGCTCAGCCTCATTTTCATCCAGTTTCAGAATTATTTATCTTTTTCGTCCGTCATTTTTTTTCTCGCTTAGCCGATTTTTCACCTCAAATAAGGCTCAAAATCGCTTCTTGGCTCTCCCCCTGTGCTGTGTGTGAATGTTTTTTACTTTGTTTGTATTATTTTTCTTTTTTTTGTGTTTTTTGATTTCCGTCTGTCAGACGTTAAATTCGTACTTTTCCAAGGTCGTATTTTTCCCCCCGAGCTTGCATGTGTGATGGCGCTGCTGGCTATAAGCTCGGAATGCTTCAATGCTTCAACTGCTCACCTCGCTTTGCGAGGCGAGTAGGGCAATGAGCGCCTTCGTAGCTCATTTCCAAAGTCCTGCTACCTTGGAAGGCTTCAATGCCTCAACGGTTTGAATCGCTTTGCAAGGCTCGCAGTTGTGGCCCTCTGGGCTGCAAACAGCATGCCTTGCTTCGCCAGGCTCGCAAGTGTGACGACAAATTGCAGTTTGACAATTATAATAAGTGATATATATATTATTATATGATATCTAATGCTATTATTACTATTATTATTATTCGACTTGACCGTCAAAAATGACGGGGCATTAAAATTGTGAGGCAGGTAATGCTGTTTGCCACAAACAGTAAGTGTTTTGGTGGTCTGAGATCCCTCGGCGCTCATTGTGAGCTTCGCGTGGGGCGCCTTTGGTGCTCATCACGTGGCTTGCAATGAGCGCCTTTGGTACTCATTGCGAGCCTCTCGGTTGTTGTATTTTTTGTTATTATCATTGTAAGGACAACGCTGATCTCCTTTTTGCGCTTATTGCAAGCCTCTCCCCTGGTGTACTTTGCGTCCTATGAGCACAGTTGGCGCTCCTTGCGAGGCGCGCAGTGAAGGCCTTTGTCATTTATTGCGATACTGTGGTGTTTTTTTTTTTTTCATGATAAATAATTAATTAATGAAATCAAAAACTACTTTACTTACCTATTTGTAATTAATATATGCAGCAAGCAATGTGCTGAAGAGCTAACAATCTGTTTTCGTATTCCTGCAGCATACAATGTAGATTTGCACTATTGTTGAGCTGTGTAAGTGTCAGCAATGTGTGCAGTGTGTAGTGTAAATAGGCTGCATGCGCGAGGGGAAAACGTTTGTGTAGCTGTGTAGTTCCACATTCTGTAAGTGAGTGTTGTAAAATGGCGGCGATTGTGTATGTGGTACGCGGGTGTGGGTGATTTTGCGTCCTTGCTAATAGTGTGATTTGTACCTCGTACGTGTTTTTGTAAAATTTCTATGTGCTGTAGAGATGTTGCGAACAGTTCGCCCGCGGACTATTCGCAGCGATTTTGGCATGTTCGCGTTCGCAGCGGACGGCGAACACATGCGCTTTTCGGTTCGCCCCCTATACTTTATCATTGAGGAAACTTTGACCCTGCACCTCACAGTCAGCAGACACATTCCAGCCAATCAGCAGCATACACTTCCTTCCAGAGCCTTCCATCTGAAGGACAGGCTAATATTCTGCTCTGTTTCACCAGTCATAGTTGGTGTACCATACATTGAAAAAAAACAACCCTTTTTTCCTTTAATCTAATTTCAGTTGCCTGCCTGTGTCAGGCTCACAGCTTATATTGTGCTCAGTGAAATAAAACAACATTTTTTTGACTGTAATAGATTGAACAGCAATTGCCTGCCTACAGGCGTGTGTGTGAAGCCTATTGCATCTACTCTGCCAACTTTTGCCAGTGCACAGTGATACGTCATATCTGGTGCAACCGTAGTGTACAGTGACATAAAACAACACTTTTTTGACTGTAATAGATTGAATAGCAATTGCCTGCCTACAGGCGTGTGTATGAAGCCTATTGCATCTACTCTGCCAACTTTTGCCAGTGCACAGTGATACGACATATCTGGTGCAACCGTAGTGTACAGTGACATAAAACAACACTTTTTTGACTGTAATCGATTGAATATCAGTTGCCTGCCTACAGGCGTGTGTGTGAGGCCTACAGCGCCTACTCTGCCAACTTTTGCCAGTGCACAGTGACACTCATATCTGGTGGCACCTTAGATTGCACGCGCAGTGCCCCAAATTTGAAGTGGGAGGACCTACCAAGCATTTTTTTCCATCTCCCGCTTCCAAAAATCCATGCCATATACACTTCCCCTGATAGGTGACGTAACAGGTATCAAACTGATAGGAATAAAAAGTACAACTTAGTACACCACTCCTATCTGGTGGCACATTACATTGCACGTGCAGTGCCCCAAATTCGAAGTAGGAGGTCCGACCAAGCATCTTTTTCCATCTCCCTGTTCCAAAAATCAATGCCATATACACGTCCCCTAATAGTGGACATAACAGGGATTAAACCGATAGGAATAGTACTACTTAACAGTACACACCTTATAATAACGCAGACAGAGGCAACACAAAGAGAGGAGTCTGAAGAAGAGGAGTCAGAGGAGGAAGGTGGCTTTGAGGAGGTGGAAGACCAAACACAGCAGGCGTCCCAGGGGGCTTGGTGTCACCTTTCGGGGACCCTTGGCGGCTGGGTGGAGGAAGAGACCTTCAATGACATCAGTGAAGACAAGGAAAGGGACATGGCTAGCTTGGTATCCAACCTTGTGCAAATGGGGAGTTTGCGGTTGTGCAAAGGGACTGTTTGCGATTGTTTGCGGGTCATTTAACGGGGAGATTGGTCTGTTACTGTGAAGCGGGTGTAACCCTTACACTACCTGATCGATACAACATCATACCTGATGTTTTAAAGCATGTTATTCCAAACAATTTAGAAATGTTAGGTGATTTATGCCCTTTATGGCTTAAAACCAGACTCTGCATCAACTATGTAATTTTCTGTGGGAGTTTTGCCATGGATCCCCCTCCGGCATGCCACAGTCCAGGTGTTAGTCCCCTTGAAACAACTTTCCCATCACTATTGTGGCCAGAAAGAGTCCCTGTGGGTTTTGAAATTCGCCTGCCCATTGAAGTCTATGGCGGTTCGCCGGGTTCGCCCGTTCGCGAACATTTTCTGGAAGTTAGCGTCTGCTGTTCGCGAACCGAAAATTTGATGTTCGCGACATTACTAGCTTGGCGGTGTTTTGCGGGTTTAGGGGTCGTGTAGCCTCGTTTTCGTCTTTTTTCTGCGACCATTTTTTCTCTTGCTTAGGGGATTTTCAAATGACTTAAATTTGCCTGCAACCTGACTCCTAGATGTCCTGGCTGTCCCCCCTTGCTGTGTGTAATGTTTTTTTTTTTTGTGCGTATTTTTGTGTGTATTTTGTGTTATTTTTCGCTGTGCGCAGCTTGGCTGTTAAGTTCGTATTTTTGCAAGTTCGTAATTTTTTTTTCCTAAGTCCCACGAATTGTATTTTTTTTTTGTAAGTACGTATTTAGTCATTGTGTGTTATATTTTTTTTTCAAAGTCCCGCGTCTGTGGCTGTTTGTAACTGCTTGTGAGGCGCCGTAGAGCCTCCAAATGCAGCAACTTGCCTCGCGAGGGTCCGCATTTGCAGCCTGCAATGAGCCTACGGCTCATTGCAGCTGTCGTTGGAGCCTCCACCTTCCACGAATGCGGCCCCTTTGCTTAGTAACTAGGGCTCGTTAGTTTACATATATAGGAATGTGACACAAATGTGATGTATGTGGATGATCCATCACCCCAACCATTGAAAACACACTGACATACCGGAAGGGCAAGAGGCAGTGGGCCATCAAAGGACACCTAAAGGGTTAACTGTTAGACAACATCATACTGATAAAGCATAGCATCTATTAGGGTCACATGTGGTCATCACACCACAATAACCATAATCGGACATAGGAACATCATATAACACTACATTTCATAGAAATAACCATTAATGCGCATACAGAAGTAGAAATCATGGATTATGTAATACTAATCAATTCCACACACAGTGTGTTTTCATACATTAATGATGATTCACAAATAGATGATAGGGATCTGGAAATTATATATAAGCTGTTATTATAGTACTTTTTTTTGCTCTGGACACTACAATAAACCAATTAACATGAACAACATCTATGAGCAGTGATAACCATACTAATTCTGTCCTGTTCAATCAACTTTCCCGGAATATGTTGAGGATGTGTAATACAACAAGGCATGCTTTACTGTGAACACAATCTTTTAGCAAAGAGTACTATCACTATCTACATGTAATAGTTGTGCCATGCTGATATCACATCTAACTGGTATATGGGTGGTATCAGGGCCACAGATTACAATGTTTACATTACCCCTAAACACATGCACATTGATCCTGATGTTAAACCAATGAAATGATCCATTTTGTTTGTGGATGACATGAAATACATGAATCCGCTTTCATACTGTTAACGGGATGAAATGCAAGAAAAAGGCATGTATAACTACTTGTTTGGATTAGCCGATCCTAAAGGTACCATGCAACTCTAAAGCCTGGACACTATTCATTATAATTGAAGCTCCCACCAGCCATGTTCATTAGTGAAGAGTTATGTAGTCATATATTGCATTTCAGATCCATCTGTAGTGGTGAATGACACTGATCAAATGCCTGTTGGGAACTGCGTTGAGTGTTTACTCACATTATGGTATTGTACTGCACGAAGATAAAGAACATGCCTTCATGGTCATGAGATTTGGCTATTAACACCCACAGAGACAAGAACAAGATATCAATCATAACAATATTCTGATTAACTACAACACCTCATCTCAGGGTCAATCCACATTGAACATCAATTTTTGAAGTATTAAATATAACCGGACATGTACACACTCTGTAGCCTGCCAATAGTATGTCAACAACTATATCAATCAGTACTCAGTGAGGAGCGATCAAGAGGAGGACTGCATGGATGGTCCTAAAACCTCCTCTTACGCAGCACCGGGCCCCCACCTTCCGTGACTGTGCCCCGTCTCAGTCTTCCACGTCTAGGTGGTGTTCGAGAATGGGGTAGCACTACGTTGGGTGGCTGGGGATCAGGTTTAGATGGTGGTGAGGTCTGAGATGAGAAGGCCACCATCTCGGGTTGCAGTTGAGCAACCGAGGGCTGGAGCTAGCGTTCAGCTAATTGGAGTTGCTGTCTGTCCCGAATCGCCTGTTCTTTATATCTCTCCATCCTTCGGTTGTGCCTCCTCATCTCAGAATGGAGCAATCTGTTGCTAGCCAGGAGGGCGTGTGTGAGCTGACACTGCCTTCTGAGCAATCGGAGCCTCTCAGTCTGTTGTTTCTTCCGTGTCATGTCCTCCCTGGTGAAACGGGCGATGATGTCCCTTAAAGTCAGGGGTAGTGGGAGTGACGGCATTGGGGCCGTAGGTGACAGCATTGGGGCCGGAGGTGATAGCATCTGGGCTGGAGGTGATAGCATCTGGGCCAGAGTTGACGGCAGCAGGGCCCGAGGTGACGGCAGCAGGCCTGAAGTGTTAAGAGCAGGGCGTGAGGTGACGGCAGCAGGGCCTGAGGTGTTGGCAGCATGCCCTGAGGTGTTGGCAGGAGGGCTGGCGGCCCTCCCCATTGTGTGGTAGTCCATGTTGGGGTACCCCATTGTGTGTTAGTGGTTGTGGCCTGCCATGGCTGCAATGTTGTTGTAGCAGGTGGCAGCTGTGATGATGGCTGGGGCCAGGATATGGCAGGTGGAAAGGGCTGGAACAGCTGTGCATGGCTGTATGATGCTGTTGAAGGTCCGGCAATGATTCCAACTCCTGATATGATGTTGATCGTGGATAGCCAGCTTCTGTGGATAGTCCTGGGCCCTCTGGAATGTCCTGGCCTTCTTCGTCAACTACTCCCACCTCCAGTGGAGCCTCCACCTGTTTCTCTGTGGCTGGCCTTGTCCTCCTTGGTACTGAAATGGAAGAAAAAATATATTTGAGTTGCTTTCCCTACACAATTGACAGCTATGTGTGTCCATATCCTTGACATCATGATATTTGCGGGGTATTTGCCCCCCGCCCCACTGGTTCATACAACAAAGTGTGTGGTGTGATATGATACTCACTTTGCATGGTTCTTGGCACACATGTGTCCACATGTCCTGGTAGGCCCTCTACTGCTGTTCAATCCACTCCCTCTGGGTTTGCTCCCATCTACAATAAGTGATATTAGCTAGTGGCCCACCACCGGTTGCATGTGCAGCTCCTGCCTCCTCTGCTATCTTCCTCTTCACCTTCATCCAGCTGTCGTCATATCTGTGTTTGACAGACTTTACATTCCTGTCTGTAACCCCTAATGCCGCAACAGCTGAAGCTATCTGACTCCAGGCCTCTGCCCTCTGGCTAGCCCTTACATCTCTTACACCATGTATGATTCTATAGCAGGCACGGATCTCCTTGAGGAGGACGTCCATCTCCTCTGGGCTATAATTGGGGGCTCTGTACTTTGCCACAGCCTCTTGCCCTTCCAACTGTGCCTGGGGTTCCTGACCTCCCTGTTCTCTCCCTGGGGCCAGTCCCTCGTCCCCACTACCCCCCCCCCCCCCCACCACCACCTCTGCACCTCTGGGATCAGGCCCCTGACGCTCTACCCCTCCTCTCTCTCCTCACTTTCCTACTCCCCTCCTCTACCCTAAAATGTATGAAATAAAAATAAAGACAAATAAATATAATATATATATATGTGTATTTGTATGTGATAAAACAAGAATGTTAGTATTATGTGTAATATAGTCATTGTATAGGGGGAGGGGGGGTAGATTTGCTGTGGCCTACCGCTATGTATAGCTATGTGTACGTATTAATCTATGTGTGTGAATTATGTGATATCAGTAATTATGTGTGTTGTAAATTAAGGGTTAATATATATTAGAGGTCAAAATATCAAAAAACTTACAAAGCTCCATCTCTCCTCTCTCTATGTTTCTCTCAAATGCTCACAAACCCACCAACGCCTAGACCTGTGTGTTCACTTGCTCAGCTACAGCACAGTCAATGATTTACTGTTTTTGCGCCCTTTAAAACCCCTTCCTGCAGCGTTAATTGTGGTTCCCCGCTTTCTATTGGCTGTTAGGCCTGCATCACACCGATTATGGGTTTGGTTTTGTAACGGACGATCGTTTCTCAGCCAGTCCTTTAACAGCTTGCGCGGCCCGTTGGTCGCAGCATGGTTGAATGTAATAGTTCTGTAACTACGCATAATTTCAAGCCCACAGGCTTTGCGGGTATGGCGGTGCTGCTATGGGCTTGGAATGGCCCTTTATTTGGACAGTGTGATTTTGTATATGAAACCTGCAGGCAGTGCAGTATTCAAATGACACTGTAATGTCCCAACAAAGAAGAGCTACTACATTATACACAAATCATTAATACAATTCATATTTTAATGATTCAAAATATGAATATTCAATATTAAATTCATTTTCAAAGATTAAAGTGCCTCCACTTGGGTTGATTGTCTCCCTGAAGATCTCTCTGTCCAAACCTGACATGACATAGAAGCCTTTATCCTTCTTCTCCTGATCATCCTGCTCTGTAGCTTTCCTCTGTTCTAGATAGTAATGATGTACTGCTTCTTAACTATGTAGGTACCTTGGATAAAGGCAGCGCAGCAAATGTAAGTGAAAATACATGAGTAAATAAATGCAGTTGCCGCTCTGTGTCTCATATTGACCCCCACAGCCTCCCAATAATAACCCTTGCTGCGGGTGTCCCGATCGGGACCCCTGCGGCAATCAAAGTGTTAACCCCTGCCACAGGGGTACTTTAAGTACTCACCCTGGCACCCTGGCACCTAAAATTAACCCCCTATGCTGGGGGTCCCCATTGGGACCCCCGCAGTGACCCCATATCACCCCTTGCAGCGGGGGGTGGGGGGCCCAATCGGGACCCCCGCTGCATTTAAAATGTTAAATTTCCTGCCGTGGGTCCTGAAAGGACCTTAGATAACTAAAAAATCGTCTCCTGCCGTGGGGTAGTAAAAGTACCCCCCCCCCCAGGCAACTAAAATTAACCCCATCACTCATGGGGATCTATACAGATCCTCATGAGAATAAAATGAACCCCCTCAGTCCTATAAGGGCCCATACAGACCATCATGGGACACTGATTAACCCCCTCAGTCCCATAAGGGTCTATAGAGACCCTCATGGGACACTAATGAATCTCAATATTAGCACTATAAGTTCCAAGACCCTCATGACACTAAGTCTAAGCACTAACCTACACTACACTATTAGCCACCCAAATAAACCTAACTAATGAACCCCAATAAATAAAAAAGAAACCCAATAAAAATAAAAAAGAACATTACCAAAATGTTTTTAAAACTAAGCTACGTAAAAATAAAAAAACCTACTTTACATAAAATAAAAAAACCTACACTACATGAAAATAAAAAACCTACATTACATGAAAATAACAAAGCATACATTACATAGAAGAAAACATACATTGCATAAAATAAAATATACATTACAGACAATAACCCCTGAATACATACAGTTAACCCCTAACTACATACATTAACACCCCAAATTGCATACAATTAACCCTCTAACTATATACAATTAACCCCCTAACTACATAGAATTAAACCCCTAACTACATACAGTAAACCCCTAACTACATATAATTAAACCCCAAACTACATACAATTAAAGTGCAAATGAGGCTTTTCGTGCATGCTAAAAAATTGGAAATGGCGCCTTCTAATTGGCTGAAAATGCTGTCAATCATATTTCAGCCAATCAAAAGGTGACAAGGTGTGAGCTAATCAGAATGGGATACACCCCTACACTCGATTCTGATTGATGGACCTGTGAATCATTTGTAAACCAATCAGAATGGGATACACCCTTGATTCTGATTTGCTCCAAGCATCTGCGTCTTCTGATTGGCTGCAATCTGATTGACAGTTACATCAGCCAATCAAAAGACGCAGATGCTTGGACCCAATCACAATTGGATACACCCTGTGGGTTGTATCCCATTCTGATCGGCTGTAGGCAATAGTGCTTTCTAATTGGTTTACAGCAAGGGTTAATTTTTGGAGCCGGTGGGGGTCTTTTGCCCAGAAGTATCATAAGCAACCAGGAGCATGATTGGTACCCATTAGTATTATCCATTTTCAGAAATAACATTAGTTCCCAGAATAGTTTGTCTTATACTATCATTAGTAGCCATGGGTATAATTAGTACACATCTGCACTTAGTAGCCAGTGCACAGTTATTTCAGAAGACAGATTTTGCCTAACTCAGTAAGATATAAGAGTGCAGGTGTGAGGAGGAATATTATTCCACATGATATAGCGACTAGATGGGGGGAGTTGTGTGTGAGAGAGGCTCATCTGAGGATTCTCAATTATTGCAAAACGGTCATAATGTAAACATTTCATTGATGCCATAAAGAAAATGCCAATTAGTCTGTGAACTGCGGCGCGTTTCATTACAAACTAATATATGAGTCACTTAGGTGTTTTCAAGAGTCAGGGTAGAAAAACTCAGTCACAGATCTGAAAGATGAGAGTGTGAGGACTGAATATTAAATGGGATGTGATAGACTCTCCATAGAACTCTTATCAGTCTGTATGAGTCCTATCACTTCATATAAAACCTTATAAAAACTACTCATAATACTGCATATAACCTCCCTATAAAATTCCTCCAGTTAATCATCAGAGCCAGAGAGATATCTCCAGATAATAAGTCAGTAATTCACAGTTATTTGGTTGAAATATTCATTTAGTAATGATGGCTTAAAGGAACTCTGTAGATTATGAAAACATTTTTTGTGAAGTATGTAATACATGACTTTTAGCAGCTCTTCAATCAATGGGCGGAACAGAATCTTTAAGGAAAAGTTTAACTTTTACAGACTCTGATAATGTATGGAAGGTTTCATTTTGTTTCTTTACAACACCAGCAGCCCTATTAAATTCCCCCAATTTGAAAACCCGTAGCCCGAAGCGGAGCCCGCCAGACTTATGGCTATTAAGTTGGCCTCTTACAGCTACCCACAAACGATCTGTGGGTTACAGGCAGAAAAATCGGAATTTCGTTGCCGCAAAGCCTTTGATCTGTCAAGTCTGTAAATGCTACGTTCGCAAATCGCTATTAAATTGCTGAGAATCCCTAAAGATGCACTGGAGTTCAAACCTGTAAACGGCAAATGGAGGCAAAAACATTACAGCCTCCAAATAGGAGCCGCAAAGGGTTTACAGACAAGTTATGAACATTGTAAAAGACAATATAAACACACCAGTGGGCTTTAAAATATGGGGAAAGCATGGAAAGGTGTTACAATTACTTGCACAATAACCCCCAAATAAAAATATGCATTTAAAATAATAGTTATTTCATCATATGTTGGAATGGTCATGCATATGCCAATATGAAAAGCCATGCTGCAACATGCATAAATCAATTAAAGACACACTACCTGATTAAATTGCAACACAAAACATGAAACTGCTTGTCACATTAACCCTTTCTCACAGAGGCTCTAATGTGTACTCTGGAATATATACATAATTGCATATACATCTCGCTCATCACATCTACATTGGGAAAACAAATAGTAGCCAAATTACATCGCCACATCACACATATCAAGTACCCGGGGAATATTTTATTATTTGTTGTTCAGTCCTTCAGTCGTGTCCGACTCTCTGTGACCCTATGGACTGCAGGACATTTAGATCTCTGCCTGTGCTGTTCCACAAGGTTTGCATGCCAAAGATACTACATGGTATAGCTCACAGCTTCATTCATGTATACAAGCACCTTCACCACCACCACCTAGCAATCCACAGGGGGACCAGGGGAACATACACCACACCAATGTAAATTGATGAAAAACATAATTGGAGGTCACCAAATGAGAATGGCTATACATCTTGGCACATGGCCACCAGCAATGGCGTAGGACTCTCCTGGATGGGCGTAGCGGAGAATTTCCCTGATGGAGGTGAGTTGGCTGTTGATCCACATGCCTCTGCACAGCCTACATGTATTTTTGTGGCCCCTCCTGATGGGTTACAGTAGATTAGTGTGGTGTATGTTACCCGGGTCCCCTTTAGGATTGCTAAGTTGTCGTGGTATTTATAGTAAAAATATATTTGAAATAGTCAATTTAACTTATTGTCCGATTATAACGTCAATTTATAGGAAAGTATAGCTTTTAAACAAAACAGCGTTTATTATCATCAATATCACAATCGAATTCTAGAGTAATAAAAAGTTCTAAACAGTACTATATAATTCACAGATGTCAATAACCCAATTAAGTCTATTGCAATATAATACGATAAAATGTTAATAAAACAAGAAAAACCTTCTAATTTCTTTATCAACAAAATCTTCTAGGGTAATAGAAAATAACAATAAATTACTGTTAATCAATATTTCTTATTTTAGCTATTTATAATAAACCCGAAAATCAATCTTATTAATATGGTAAATCACAATAATATTGTTGGCAGAATATATAATATACCCCAATAGACCTATATAACTAATAATGGGGAGATGCCATAATAATAACCATATATTGAATAACAAAAATACTATTGGGACAATGGAAAATATATCACAATTTGAATAATACCTACAGTAGATATATTGGTAGCTTCTGTGATATAATTGATTTAGAGGAAGAAATAAGATCAATTTATCTTTTATATCACAGAAGTTTGAAATTAAATCTATACATTACCAGATACCAGAATCAACCCAATATCACGTAAAGTCAGCCTGGATAATCCCAAATCGATTATTATATGAAAATTAAATATATTAGGAATCAAAAATAGGTCCTCTCTTTCTCAATGTCTTGCATGTGTCTCTCAGCCTCTCTCCTCTTTGTGTGTCTGTCCTTTTTTTTTCTCCTTTCCCTTTCTCTCCTCTCTGTCCTAGGCCTATTTTAAATAGCCATTCTTATCTAAATATCACTTTAATCACATCCTGGAATTATTTCTCACTATTGTGTTAAGTGGGGATACATGAATATCAAATGCCCAGTCAAACAGACATTGTCAGTACAAGAGCCAAATGGTGGATTTCTTGTCTCCAATTTGAGGTGTGACTATTTCATGACATTTGTGGATCAAAAGAATCTAGTATGAATACTAATGACTAGCCTTTTGGTGGTTTCACTGTTTACATTCTCATTACAATGTAGACATTTTAGTGAAGCTCAGAAAAAATGGAATATGTGAATAAAATTAAAACTCAAAATAAAATGATGATGTGCAATATAGGTATAACATAACACATAGATATGAAAAGTTTAAGATATTTCCTATCCGATGATATCAAACACCGTTATGTTTGAGGAATTTCTATATGTGTATTAATTAAAATATTAAGAGGATATATTTAATCAGAAATATATAATGAAATGGTATATATATATAGGAGTATACTCATTTATATATTTAAGAGGTAAAACCCCTGACAAAGTGGTGGTGTTGAAGGGGCTTTTGTACTTCAATGAAGCTGTGAGCTATACCATGTAGGGTCACTCTAAGTGGGCAAGTCATAGCAGAGAGGTCAGACAAATCACAGGTCTACTAGAGAAGGAACTGGCAACCCACTCAGTATCACCTGTCATATTGTTATCAGGCCCTCAGGGGAATTTTGATACTCCACAGTATCACAAATTAGACTTTGCATGTGTATTAACCCTTTATTATTATTATTATATATTATATATATTATTGTATGATATCTAATGCTATTATTACTATTATTATTACTAGCGACTTGCCTGTCAAAAATGACTGGGCAATACAATTTTAAGCCATGGCAATGCTGTTTGACACATAATGTAAAGGTTTTTCTACTCTGAGGACCGTAGCTTTCATTGCAAGCCTCGTGCTGAGCACCTTTGGCTCTCTCCTCTCGTTTACTTTTGCTCCTTTAGGCGCCATTGGCACTCATCACAATGACAGATATATCCTGCCTGCCTGGTGTTGTTTTGCGCATTTCGGGGCTTTGTAGCCTCTTTTTAATTTTTTTTCGGACGACATTATTTTTCTCGCTTAGCCGATTTTCAAGTTCTGACACTCCTTAAATTCGACTTTAATCAGCGCATAAACTCACTGGCAGATGTCGTGGCTGTCTCCCATGCTGTGTGTGTTTTTATATTTTGTTTGTGTTTTGTAGTGTTTTTGTTGTTTTTGGATGTACGTGTTCCGGTCGTTAACTTCGTATTTTTAAAACCTTGTATTTTTTTTTTTATAAGTTCCGGGGTCGTAATTAAAAGTCGTACATACTTGTTAGTGTTTTCTGCGTTTCGGGGTCGTGTAGCCTCATTTTAATTTTTTTGGGCCGCCATTTTTTTCTTGCTTAGACGATTTTCAAGTGGCGAAACTCCTTAAATTCGACTTTAATTCACATGCAACCTCACCCCAGGATGTCCTGGTTGTCCCCCCGCGCTGTGTGTGATGTTTTTTTTATAAATTTCCCAGTGTTTCTGGTGTTTTTTGATGTACGCGTTTCAGCCGTTAACCGTATTTTTGGGACCTGGTTTTCTTTTTTTTTTTTTAAGTCCCGCGGGTTATAATTTTTTTGTCCTTATTTTCTCTTTACGTGTTATTGTTTTTTTTCTAAGTCCTGCGGTGTGCTTTTTTTTTTTTCAAAGTTCCGCTTTTTTGGGTTCCGTAGAGCCTCCACCTCCGCAAAAGCGTCCAGAACTGCGCCCCTCGCTTAGTTGGAACTACATGTTAAGGGGGGGGGGGGGATGTGTCTACCTGTTAGGCACTGTGAAAACCTTACACCTCATACATTTCCTCCACAATGCTTGCATATGCAGAAGATGCCTTTATGGACCTGAATTGTACCCAAAACAAAACAAAAACATAACACCTTCAAAATAAGGCATTAAATAATATAGGGACCCCATCATCTCTTCTCAACAGCATTCCTCAGTGACCATCAATTGGTGAAATTTTAAACAGAACCCTAAGTGTCCACAGAGATGATAAAAATATCACCATCACATAGGATAAGATACAAGACCCTGTGGCCAGGCTAGATTAGGTTATCATTGTGACTAATAGATTGTCACTGAAGAGTGCTGTTGAGAAGGCACAAACATCTGTGCAGCCCCTAGGTCGTTCTCCACCTAGGCACTGGGCCCCAATTCCCCGTGGCCGCCCGTCATCTCCCTGGTGGTGGGGGGGCAGGGGGAAGCAACCGCCCCAGGAGGCAGTGGCACCTGCAGTGGGGATGGTGGAGGCCTGGAGGAAGGAGAGGAGGGCCGGGCTGTGGTGGCCAGGGGATGCTTCCGGGGTGGAGGAGGCGGGGCTAGAGACCAGAGCACGTTGCATGGCTTCTGCGGTTACCCCCTGGAATGCGCTCTTGTCCACCACAATCCTGAGCAGCCCGGCCAGGAAGGATTCAGTCATCAGGTGGTGCCTTCACTCCTCCCTATTGCGCCTGGCAAGGCTGCGCATGACCTCAGCATGATTGGCGGAGATGCTGGCCTGGATCCCCCAAAGACACTCCACCTGCAGTGGTGTTGTCCAAGTGGAGAGGGTCTGTGGCCCAGCTGGAGACTGCTGCATTACGGGCGGTGATGTTGGTTGGGCCGGTGGTGGTGGCGGTCAGTCCAGAGCACTGCTGTGGGAGGGAGGAGGTGGTGGCTGACTGGTATGGTCCCTCCAGTGGGAGAGCCTTGGCGATAGGCTCAGTCTCTGGAGGAGGGGGATAGTGGGGTTGAATCCTGGTGGTGTGGCCAGTGGTCCTGATGGTGACCCCACTAGCCATATTACATCCTCCTCCTCTGAACCAGTGCCCTTGGCTCCTCTTCTCTTCTCCTCCCCCTGCGCCAGTACCTGCTGGGCGTGGGTTCTCTCCTCCACTTCCTGCTCCAATGGAGCCGATGCCCCTACCTCTGGCTCACTACTTGACCCAGACCTCCTTGATGCTGAACTAGAGAAAAGAAAGGTATATGTTATTGGTATGATGTATAATATATTGTTTTGTGTTCATTCCTAACTATTTGACATCTAGTCTTGAACCTGGATGATTCTCCTAATTTCAACTCAGATTGGCTATCATTTGCTAACGCTATCTTGATTCTGGCTGCAGTTTGTAACTGTATAGGTTGCAGTGGGCACACCAATACATGGACTATTGCTTGATTACTGTTGTTGTGTCCAGGAATCACAGTGATTTGTCAGCTTCATGGATTTACTGACTCATCCATCTATCCCTTGTTAATTCCATGGAGCTGACATGTCAGTGTCCTTGTTGGTCATCATGTACATGTGTAGTGTGTGTGTGATGTACATGTGGTGGCATGTTGGTGTATGTGATATATCCATCTGACATGGAGGCTGGGTCCTGCTGGGCCACCAGGCCTGAAGCTCCAGAGGCGGGCACCTGGCTCAGAAGGTCCTTGGTGACCCTCTCCCACTGATTATAGCACACAGTCATGTTCTTCTCCTCCTGACCATCATCCTCCTCACCTTGGCCCTGATGTCGTCAAAACGGTGCTTGACGAACCTCACATCCCTTGGCGCTGAGCCGACTGCTGTAACCTCAGCAGCTACCTCCTTCCCTAGCCTAACTTCCCTTCCTCCTGCAAGGATAACGGGGCGGCCACAGATTGCACCAAGGAGGACCACATTCTCCAGGTGCATGTAATTGTGGGCCCTGTGTTTGTCCTCAGCCTCTTGGCCTCCCGACTGTGGCCTGGGATCCTTGTCTCTCTGACCTGTCCCTGAGGCCTGTCCCTCCCCCGAACTACCAACCCCCCTCCGGGATCAGGCCCCTCCCCCCATGTCCCTCTTCTATGTGTTCTTGGTGCTAGGGCCACCTTGGCACCAACCACCTCCTCTTCTCCACTCTTCTCCTCCTGCTCCTCCTCCTGCTCCTCTTGCTCCTCTGCCACCTCCTCTCCTCCGCCACTCCCAACCTCCTCATCCTCTCGTTCACTCCACTACTCCCCAGGGCCACCTCTCTCTCTCCTCTCTCTCCTCCTCGTCTCTCCTCTTCTCCTCCTCCCCACCTCTCCACTTCTCTACCCTAGTCTCTCCTCCCTCCATTATAATCCAAAAAATAAAAGAATTATAAATCAATCAAAGTTTAGCTGTATATGTATGAAAGGAAAAAAATGTGTGTACTATGTGCATTTAATAACTGTTGGGGGATTGGTTGTGGGGGATGGAATGGGGGTGGGGTGTATGTAAGGTGTATGGAGTGACCTAAGTCTATGTGTATCTATGTGTGTTCTTTAAATTACCGTATGTGTATTGCAATTATGTGTAATCTGTAAATATGTGTCAACAAGGATTAAGGGTAAATAGTATAATAAAAATAAACAGAACCGCAAATTACTGCTCTCAAAATATTCCTATTCTCTTTATCTCACTGAAAAACCTCCAACTCCGGGACCTGAGTGCTACTTCGTCAGAAAATACAACAGTCACTGCATGGGCTGGTGAAATGCAACTTTATAATCTCCCTCTGTCAATCATCTGCGGGTAGATCGCTTTCTATTGGCTGAGAGGCCTGTGTCGCACTACATTAACCTGCAAACGGATCGTAATGGCCGATTGCATCTCTTAACTGCTTGCGTGCGCACAAAGGGTTTACGGACTTGCGGCTCCGGCCTGTTGATCGCAGCATGGTTGAATGTAATAGCTCTGTAACTTAGCTGAATTTCAAGCCTGCAGGCGTTGCGGGTGTACCGGTGCCACTACGAGCTTGGAATTTAATATGGCCCCAGGTGTAGGCTTGAAGCCCAAGAAGGAGTAGTTTGTTTCTTGAACAGTGGAGGGAGTAATGGGGAGAATCCAGGAGAAAAAGAAGATGGGGATTTATTATACCATTACAACTTTGGATTTTTTTTACACCTACACATGTTCATAAGGAGACAAATGCAGGATAATGTGGTAACAGTGGGAAAGTGAAGACAAATTAGAATTAACCAATACCAGGGCAGATTTCCATAGAGTATCTTTTTAAATAAATTTAAGATAATGATTGGTTCAGCTGAAAGTCAGAAAACAATCTGCAAGTTACACAGTAAACAAATGCTTACACCTCACTATATGATGAATGGACTAGCTGAAATATCATCTCCATACTGTGCCAGACTTGACATAACTAAATAAGAAATCTATAGTCACAGCGCCATCACATCAAGGATGGCTGGACAGAACCACATAACATGTCTATAATGAAGTAATTGCAATAATATACGGACTGAACATAGCTAGATGAGATAGATGTTGTCAGGTCATCATCACACTGTGCCAGAATGGACATAATTCGATAATATAGCCATGGTCTAGTTATCACCACACCATGCAAGAATGGACATAACTAGATAATAGAGCCATGGTTGTCACAGTCATTGTTTAGTCACCAATAAAAGTAGATCATCTGAGGAAATCAAGTGCTTAATCATTGCAATATGTTTTAGGTAGAAGGAAGAGGTCTTGATTGCTGCTGATACTTGATGGTTAAGTGTTAATCCACAATCATGTTCTACACTAAGATTTTTCACTTGTTCTGAATGCTCTGATTTTGTACTTTACATTGAAATGCTCCATATTCCAGGTCAGTCACCTGATCCTGCTTTGATTTTTTATCATGGTTTAACTTCAGCAAGCTGTCTCTCACCCACTGTGCTCAAGACAATCATTAATCAATGATACTGGATCATTTCTGCTTGAATGAAATCATAAGTAACGTAATGTGTCATCAGCATGGCAAATGGAAGCATGTACACAGCGAACCACATGCAAGATAAAATGGATTCCTGTAGAGGAATTTACCCTTGAAGACACTCTCTGGAATTTATCTGATAGGAAGGATGTGAACAGGCTCAGTGTTGTTCCTTCCAGTCCACAGTGTTTCTTGAGAAAGTCAATTATAGGGTGTTGTCTAGTTATTGTTTGAGTCTTATGTTTTATTGATGACTTTGACTTTGTTGAGAGATAGTGAGGGTGTCACGTTCTCCAACTCTTGTGAAAGTCTTATTATTTATTAGGATGTTCTCTCCTCCAGTTCTCACAGGAGTCTCATTTTGGAAGAGTATGTTTTCTTAAATTCTCGTGAGAGTCTTGTTATTTTTGGGGGGCACTCTCCTGAAGCTCTTGTGGGTACATCGTACTTTATTTGGGGAGTGTAGTGTCTTTCCCTATGATACTGAGAGATTTGTAATTTGATTTTGGGCTTTGCCTTCTTATCCAGCTACCATGGGAGTCTTGTCACGGATTGGGGGGGTATGCAACCTTCCTTCCATATCTCCTTGGAGTTTTGCTTTTTATTGGGGTGAATATTCTCTGTCCAGCTCTCCTTCCACCACCTCCTATTTATATAGGGATCTTCTACAAATCTTATGGGAGTCATTATTTATTGTGGGAATGCCCTGTCCTACAGGTCTCACAAAATCTCATTACTTATTAGGAATGTGTCTTTCTCAAGGCTCTTGTAGGAGTATTATTATTAATCGTTGGGGTTGTCCTCTCTTACACCTTTCGTACCAGTCTCAATATTAAGTTGTGGATCATCTCTCCTTCAACGTTAACTCTTCTACGATGCTCATTGGTAATTGGGGTGTGTCCTCTCTTTCAGCTCTTGTGGGAGTCTCATTATTATTTGAGCTGTGTACCCTCCTCTAGTTCTACAAAGAACCTCTTGATTTCTTGGGGGCTTTTGCTAAAAACTCTGGCTGTTGTAGAAAGTCAAGACCTCTGGCGGTAAAGCCATGCCTTTTCAGCTAGTGATGTGTTTTTATTTGTACTCTCTCTGAGTCCTGCTACTCTCCGCGCTATCACTCTGTATATTTTCTCTGGATTAAAGCCCCCGCCCCGTGCTCAGTGACATTTATCTTATTAATACGGATATTGTCTACTTAATTACCCCAAAAAGCTTTAATATTTCACCAGTCCCTGACAGTAGTTCCATTCACTGAGTGTTTGTAAAATAATTAAAATGGAAAATGAATCTATACTGAGGTGAAGCGATAGGTGAGGTTAATCACATATATAGTTGTGAGCATACGCAAAGCAAGGGCCGCAGTTGCTGGCAAGGAGCGCCAAAGGCGCTCCTTGAAAGCAACTGAGGCCCTCGCGAAGCCCCCAATAACATACATTGCACTATCCCCAGTGCCAGACACACACACTGCATCCTGAAGACACCCCCACCGCAAGGGCTCCCATCCAGCACTCAGAGTGCCCTTACCTTGCAGGGCTCCAGCAGGCTGAGCATGCAAACCAGGGAGAGCAGGTCCAGATTGCCTGTCTTCTGCAGTGCAATCAGGATCCTTGGGGGAGGAGCCAGACTCCAAGTGAGGCTCAGCTGCAGGCATCGGGGAATGGAGCATGCAGGTAAGTGATAGATGGAGGGGGCAGAGAGAAGAAGAGGGGGGAGAGAAGGAGAGTGGAAGAGAGAAGGAGAGGGAGGGGGAGAGAAGGAGAGAAGGGGGAAATAGGAGGAGGGAAAGAGGAGGAGATAGAGAGAGAGGGGAGAGAGAGAAGGAGAGGGGGAGAGAGAAGGAGGGGGAGAGAGGAGAGGGGGAGAGAGAAGGAGAGGGGGAGAGAGAAAATGGGGGAGAGAATGAGAGGGGGAAAGAGAGAAGGAGAGGGTGAAGAGAGAGAAGGAGAGGGGGAGATAGGGGAGAAGGCGCTCCATGCCAGCAACTGCGACCCTCGCAAACTTCACGTCGCAACCCAAAGAGCACGACACACACATTACGACACTCGCAAACAACATACAACACACGTTCACACACATTACGGCCTCGCAACACTCGGACGCAACTCGCGAACATTACAAAATGTAAAACACAATACATACACACAGCACATACATAAAAACCTTACCTACACCACGAGGGAGCACCCAGGACCTCAAAAATGCAACTTAGACCTCGATTTTACTCGAAATAAAAGAGTTTAGAGACTAAAAAAAAATCTAAGCGAGAGAAAAAATGGCCGCCGAACAAAACGAAAACGAGGCTACAGCACTCTAAACTCGCAAAACACCACAAGAAACTCGCAAAACACCACAAGAAACTCGCAAATTGCCACAAACGACCTACGGATATTCATACCACACAGTGCACACATTCAGCATGCTTACACAGCAGCTCCTCACCACTAATGCTGCAGCAACATCAACACAGATTGCCAGCTCTTCATCACAATGCTTCAAAATAGGTACAGTATATTCATTTAGTAATGTATTACATATTTCATTATTATACACCAAACAGCATTAGCTACCTTACAATTTCATTGCCGTCATTTTTTGACGGGCAATTCGCTAGTCACATATATAGTTGTGAGCGTACGAGTTGTTGCTAACGCTGCGGGCTCGCGCAGCGAGCCAAAGGCCCTCGCGAAGCGAGGGCACTGGGCGAGGGTCTCAGTTGCTGGCATGGAGCGCCGAAGGCGCTCCATGCCAGCAACTGCGACCCTCGCAAAGTTCAAGTCGCAACCCAAAGAGCACGACACACACATTACGACACTCGCAAACAACATACAACACACGTTCACACACATTACGGCCTTGCAACACTCGGACGCTACTCGCGAACATTACAAAATTAAAAACACAATACATACACACACCACATACATACAAAACTTACCTACAGCAAGAGGACCTCAAAAATGCAACTTACACCTTCATTTCACTCAAAATAAAAGAGTTTACACACGAAAATATTTGCTAAGCGAGAGAAACAATGGCCGCCGAACAAAACGAAAACGAGGCTAAACACGCAAACACCATACGAGACACGTTACGACACATTACGACCTCGCAAACATCGGACGCAACACGCCGACATACAAACATTTACAACACAATAAATACACACAACACACACATAAAAAGCTTACCTACAGCAAGAGGAACCATCCAGCACCTCCAAAAAACAAGTTACACCTTCAAAACAGATTGTCAGCTCTTCAACAGAATGCTTCCTGCATATATTACTTCAAAATAGGTAAAGTATATTAATTTATTAATGTATTATTCATTTGATTATTATACACCAAACAGCATTAGCTCACTTATAATTTCATTGCCGTCATTTTTTGGCGGGCAATTCACTAGTAACAAATATCGGGCAGCCTCCTAAACCCCAGAGTAGGGACTGACACAGTGCTGGATGCCTAATAAAGTGTTACATCCTGACAGCACATTATCAGGACAGATTCAAACAGTGCTCATTGTCTGATAAAGGTTGACTACCCAACATCATATTATCAAGACAGGCTCAGATAGTGTGTATTGTCTAATAAAGGGTAACTATCTGACTACATATTATTAGGACAGGCTCAGACAGTGCTGGATGTTTAATAAAGGGTAAACCCTTCATATTAACAGATAATGCTAGGTGTCTAATGTAGGTAAACCTTACTGACTGCACATTATCGGACAGGTTCAGTTAGTGCTGGGTGTGTAATGTAGGATGAACTCCTGACTGCAAATTGTGAAGACAGGCTCAGGTAGTGCAGACTACCTTATGTGTGATAACCTCCTTACCTCACATTATCAGTAAAGGGTAAAATAGTGCTGGGTGTCTAATACAGGGTGGTCTCATTAGTGCATATTATCAGAACAGGTTTAGACAATGATGGGTGTCTAAGAAAGATGGCTGTCTGACTGCACATTATCAGGACAGGCTCAGACAGGATAATGATTAGCAGCCTTATTAAATTGCAATTTGGCCAATTGAATAGAACTCTATTTAAGCACATAGCATATTTCTTTTTATAGAGGTTTTTAGTTAGTGAACTTCTATCCAAAAGCAAGGTCTTCACTAACTAAAAACTTCAATTGGCCTTGTTCAACCTATTCAATTGGCCAAATCGCAATTTAATAAGGCTGTGGGTCTGTAGTTTGCCAATGTGTCATCCAATTCGTGATTCTGTCTCTGTGAGAGCTCTAGTTTGACCTGGCCGGGGTAGAGGTTGGATTGTTTCCCTGAGAAAGCAGTGAAGAGCTGTCTAGGCTGAGCTGGCATTATGTATTCAGCAGGTCCCACTCAGTCATTGTGACCCCACTAGTGGCAGGATTCATTGGTCTGAAAGGAGTGTGACAGTGACATGGCTCTGCTGAGATAGCTGAATATTCCTCCACATACAAATAATCACCAAGGTAATATAATAGTGCCAGCTCTGCAACAAGCATGTCGTGTATCTGTGTCACTGTGCATCTCATTCTGGTGTCACAAAATGCCAGGTAAGAGTGGCATATTGTATTTTTGTTCAGCTGCTTAGCAGTCATTTATAGCTCAATTAGTGGTGTCCCCGCTATAACATGTTGCATTTCTACTCAACTTTTCAAACTAATTGCAGGCCCCCTTCATATTGGTGTCATTGTTTTACGTTGCAAGGGGGGGGGGACGGACGATCAGAATCCATATCCCACTTTTCCCTTGTATCTCTGTTACCCTACAGAATGGTGACTAAATGTTGCATAGCTCCCTCATTTCGGAATGGCCCACGTTTCTCTCTAGTCATCCTGTGAAGGGGGGCAGACTCCCATATATTGTTTGTGTCACACTGTAAAAGAGGGACTGACCCCATGATCCATATCTCTTTGTCTGTATCATGCTATGGAGGGCAGCATGCTCAGTGTCCCAAAACTTCATAATGAATGAATCACCCTGCAGTGGTGCGGGTAGACTCCATGTGTCATACTTCCCTTCTATCACTATTTGATAGTTGGAACAAACTCCATGTCCCTTAGCTCTGATCTGTCTGTGTCAAACTGTCAAAAGAAGAACAGATTTGATGCCCAACAGCTCCCTCCTGTCCTCATCATATCAGTGTGAGTGTCAGACAGTTGTATGGCACATGAGTAATGAGTATGACAGGTCTGGCTGGATCCCATACCAGTGGAGGGCTCTGAGATTAGCAGCTAATCTGAACTAAACTCATTACAGATGAGCTCATCAGGACAAATCTAATTAGTATGTGCCAGGCCTGGCTTAATTGTTTGCCCTTGACATAAATAATGTTCCCGCGAGCGCATTACTTGGTGTAATCCTATTATTGCAGTAATCGCCGCGCTGTCAAAAGCACAAAAAGCAAACGCACGAGAAGAGGAAAATAATGGAATACAATTAGAAGCAAACAGGCGTGAGTGTCGGCCTAATCATTACACAGGGAACACCTCACAAGGGGAGGTAGGCAAAGGGGACATGCACTGGGGGATACTAGAGTAAGAGAAACCGGAGAAAAGATGGGGACAGACTAGAGTGGGATACACTGGTGGAAAGATGGGGAGAGACTGGAGTGATATGTACAGGGGGAAAGATGGGGGGAGACTGGAGTGATATGTACAGGAGGAAAGATGGGGGGAGACTGGAGAGAGATGTAAAGGAGGAAAGATGGGGGGAGACTGGAGGGAGATGTACAGGAGGAAAGATGGGGGAGACTGGAGTGAGATGTACAGGAGGAAAGATGGGGGGAGACTGGAGAGAGATGTACAGGAGGAAAGATGTGGAGAGACTGGAGAGAGATGTACAGGAGGAAAGATGGAGGAGACTGGAGTGAGATGTACAGGAGGAAAGATAAGGGGTGACTGGAGATAGATGTACAGGAGGAAAGATGGGGGGAGACTGGAGTGAGATGTACAGGAGGAAAGATGGGGGAGACTGGAATGAAATGTACAGGAGGAAAGATGGGGGAGACTGGAGTTATATGCACAGGAGGAAAGATGGGGAGAGACTGGAGTGATATGTACAGGGGGAAAGATGGGGGGAGACTGGAGTGATATGTACAGGAGGAAAGATGGGGGGAGACTTGAGAGAGATGTAAAGGAGGAAAGATGGGGGGAGACTGGAGGGAGATGTACAGGAGGAAAGATGGGGGAGACTGGAGTGAGATGTACAGGAGGAAAGATGGGGGGAGACTGGAGAGAGATGTACAGGAGGAAAGATGTGGAGAGACTGGAGAGAGATGTACAGGAGGAAAGATGGAGGAGACTGGAGTGAGATGTACAGGAGGAAAGATAAGGGGTGACTGGAGAGAGATGTACAGGAGGAAAGATGGGGGGAGACTGGAGTGAGATGTACAGGAGGAAAGATGGGGGAGACTGGAGTGAAATGTACAGGAGGAAAGATGGGGGAGACTGGAGTTATATGCACAGGAGGAAAGATGGGGAGAGACTGGAGTGATATGTACAGGAGGAAAGATGGGGAGAGACTGGAGTGATATGTACAGGAGGAAAGATGGGGGAGACTGGAGTGAGATGTACAGGAGGAAAGATGGGGGGAGACTGGAGTGATATGTACAGGAGGAAAGATGGGGAGAGACTGGAGTAAGATATACAGGGGGAAAGATGGGGGAGATTGGAAAGAGATGTACAGGAGGAAAGATGGGGGAGACTGGAGTGAGATGTACAGGAGGAAAGATGGGGAGAGACTGGAGTAAGATATACAGTGGGAAAGATGGGGGAGATTGGAAAGAGATGTACAGGAGGAAAGATGGGGGAGACTGGAGTGAGATGTACAGGAGGAAAGATGGGGGAGTCTGGAGTGATATATACAGGAGGAAAGATTGGGGAGAATGGAGTGAGATGTACAGGAGGAAAGATGGGGGGAGACTGGAGTGATATGTACAGGAGGAAAGATGGGGGAGACTAGAGGGACATATACAGGGGGAAAGATGGGGGAGACTGTAGTGATATGTACAGGAGGAAAGATGGGGGGAGACTGGAGTGAGATGTATAGGAGGAGAGATGAGGGAGACTGGAGTGATATGTAAAGGAGGAAAGATGGGGGAGACTGGAGTGATATGTACCGGAGGAAAGATGTGGGAGACTGGAGTGATATGTACAGGAAGAAAGATAGGGGGAGTCTGGAGTGATATATACAGGAGGAAAGATTGGGGAGAATGGAGTGAGATGTACAGGAGGAAAGATGGGGAAGACTGGAGTGAAATGTACAGGAGGAAAGATGGGGGAGACTGGAGTTATATGCACAGGAGGAAAGATGGGGAGAGACTGGAGTGATATGTACAGGAGAAAAGATGGGGAGAGACTGGAGTGATATGTACAGGAGGAAAGATGGGGGAGACTGGAGTGAGATGTACAGGAGGAAAGATGGGGGAGACTGGAGTGATATGTACAGGAGGAAAGATGGGGAGAGACTGGAGTGAGATATACAGGGGGAAAGATGGGGGAGACTGGAAAGAGATGTACAGGAGGAGAGATGGGGAAGACTGGAGCGATATGTACAGGAGGAAAGATGGGGGAGACTGGAGTGATATGTACAGGAGGAAAGATGGGGCAGTCTGGAGTGATATATACAGGAGGAAAGATTGGGGAGAATGGAGTGAGATGTACAGGAGGAAAGATGGGGGAGACTGGAGTGATATGTACAGGAGGAAAGATGGGGGAGACTAGAGGGAAATATACAGGAGGAAAGATGGGGGAGACTGTAGTGATATGTACAGGAGGAAAGATGGGGGGAGACTGGAGTGAGATGTATAGGAGGAGAGATGAGGGAGACTGGAGTGATATGTACAGTAGGAAAGATGTGGGAGACTGGAGTGATATGTACAGGAGGAAAGATGTGGGAGACTGGAGTGATATGTACAGGAGGAAAGATGGGGGGACTGGAGTGATATGTACAGGAGGAAAGATGGGGGAGACTAGAGTGATATGTACAGGAGGAAAGATGGGGAGAGACTGGAGTGATATGTACAGGGGGAAAGATGGGGGGAGACTGGAGTGATATGTACAGGAGGAAAGATGGGGGAGACTGGAGTGATATATACAGGAGGAAAGATTGGAGAGAATGGAGTGAGATGTACAGGAGGAAAGATGTGGGGACACTGGAGTGAGATGTACAGGAGGAGAGATGGGGGAGACTGGAGTGAGATGTACAGGAGGAGAGATGGGGGAGACTGGAGCGATATGTACAGGAGGAAAGATGGGGGAGACTGGAGTGATATGTACAGGAGGAAAGATGAGGGAGACTGGAGTGATATGTACAGGAGGAAAGATGGGGGAGACTGGAGTGATATGTACAGAAGGAAAGATGTGGGAGACTGGAGTGATATGTACAGAAGGAAAGATGGGGGGAGTCTGGAGTGATATATACAGGAGGAAAGATTGGGGAGAATGGAGTGAGATGTACAGGAGGAAAGATGGGGGTAGTCTGGAGTGATATATACAGGAGGAAAGATTGGGGAGAATGGAGTGAGATGTACAGGAGGAAAGATGGGGGGAGACTGGAGTGATATGTACAGGAGGAAAGATGGGGGAGACTAGAGTGATATGTACAGGAGGAAAGATGGGGGGAGACTGGAGTGATATGTACAGGAGGAAAGATGGGGGAGACTGGAGTGATATGTACAGGAGGAAAGATGGAGAAAGACTGGAGTGATATGTACAGGAGGAAAGATGGGGAGAGACTGGAGTGATATGCACAGGAGGAAAGATGGGGGAGACTGAAGTGATATGTACAGGAGGAGAGATGGGGAGACTGGAGTGAGATGTACAGAAGTAAAGATGGGGGTAGACTGGAATGATACGTACAGGAGGTAAGATGGGAGGAAACTAGAGTGAGATAAACAGGAGGAAATATGTGGGAGACTGGAGTGATATGTACAGGAGGAAAGATGGGGGAGACTAGAGTGATATGTACAGGAGGAAAGATGGGGGAGACTGGAATGATATATACGGGAGGAAAGATGGGGGAGACTGGAGTGATACGTACAGGAAGAAAGATGGAGGAGACTGGAGTGATATGTATAGGAGGAAAGATGGGGGAGACTGGAGTTATATGTACAGGAAGAAAGATGGGGTAGACTAGAGTGATATGTACGGGAGGAAAGATGGGGGAGACTGGAGTGATATGTACAGGAGGAAAGATGGGGGAGACTGGAGTGATATGTACAGGAGGAAAGATGGGGGAGACTGGAGTTATATGTACAGGAAGAAAGATGGGGTAGACTAGAGTGATATGTACGGGAGGAAAGATGGGGGAGACTGGAGTGATATGTACAGGAGGAAAGATGGAGGAGACTGGAGTGATATGTATAGGAGGAAAGATGGGGGAGACTGGAGTTATATGTACAGGAAGAAAGATGGGGTAGACTAGAGTGATATGTACGGGAGGAAAGATGGGGGAGACTGGAGTGATATGTACAGGAGGAAAGATGGGGGAGACTGGAGTGATATGTACAGGAGGAAAGATGGGGGAGACTGGAGTGATATGTACAGGAGGAAAGATGGGGAGAGACTGGAGTTATATGCACAGGAGGAAAGATGGGGAGAGACTGGAGTTATATGTACAGGAAGAAAGATGGGGTAGACTAGAGTGATATGTATAGGAGGAAAGATGGGGGAGACTGGAGTTATATGTACAGGAAGAAAGATGGGGTAGACTAGAGTGATATGTACGGGAGGAAAGATGGGGGAGACTGGAGTGATATGTACAGGAGGAGAGATGGTGAGACTGGAGTGAGATGTACAGGAGTAAAGATGGGGGTAGACTGGAATGATACGTACAGGAGGAAAGATGGGAGGAAACTAGAGTGAGATAAACAGGAGGAAAGATGGCAGAGACTGTAGTGATATGTACAGGAGGAAAGATGGGGGAGACTGGAGTGAGATAAACAGGAGGAAAGATGGGGGGAGACTGGAGTGAGATAAACAGGGGGAAAGATGGGGGAGACTGTAGTGATATGTACAGGAGGAAAGATGGGGGAGACTGGAGTGAGATGTACAGGGGGAAAGATGAGGGGAGACTGGAGTGAGATATACAGGAGGAAAGATGGGGAGAGACTGAAGTGAGATATACAGGAGGAGAGATGGGTGAGACTGGAGTGAGATGCACTGGAGGAAAGATGGGGGAGACTGGAGTGAGATGCACTGGAGGAAAGATGGGGGAGACTGTAAGTGAGATGTACAGGAGGAAAGATGGGGAGAGACTGGAGTGATATGCACAGGAGGAAAGATGGGGGAGACGAGTGATATGTACAGGAGGAAAGATGGGTAGAGACTGGAGTGAGATGTACAGGAGGAAAGACGGGGGAGACTGGAGTGATATGTACACGAGGAAAGATGGGGGGAGACTGGAGTGATATGTACAGGAAGAAAGATGGGGGAGACTGGCGTGATACGTACAGGAAGAAAGATGGGGGAGACTGGAGTGAGATGTACAGGGGAAAAGATTTGGAAGATGAGGGTAGAAACGAGGAAATGTTGAGAGAAAGAGAAACTCAATAAAGAAACTTGGCAAGTTTTGAGAGCAGAGACTGTGGGCTAGTGGAGACAGAGGCTAGTCTGAGAGACTATGAGGCAGATATTAGGGGAGAGACTGTGGAGTGACACTTTTGGGAGGAGACTAAGAAAGAAAGTTGTGGATTGTGTCTGTGTCACGACCGCCTGATTTGGGGGACCAAGCTCACCCCAAATCTCTCTCTCTCTACGGTCGCAACTTTTTGTTCAGATCTCGACACCAGCAGACACTTCCGATGACAGCATCATTACCGCAGAGGCAGAAGAATCACACCCATGTACCTTGGATTAGTACAAGCAGACTCTGACACAACCTTTGGTTAGTGTGTCCAAAGTCAGACTGACCACTTCTTTATTGTTACAAAGATATATAAAAAAAACAGAAAGATGACACAAAACACCAAAGACTGCCCCCAGTTCTAGCCCATCCTCCTAGGCAAATAGCTTGCTATTCCCCCTCACCCACATGATTTCCAGATGTAGTGAGGCATCTGGCTTTCTTCTAATTACACCTTTTGTTTCTCCTCTTACAGAGCCATAAAACTAGTTACCCCTTTCATGAATAAAGCCAGAGCCTTCACACGTGGATGATAGCAGGGCCATATAAATTCCACTATCCTATTTCTAACACAGATACAGTTTTTCAATGTTAGTCAATTACAGCACCACATGCACTTATTACATCCATGATATAAATGTTAAGCAAATTGTCAGTACCTTCTAACCACACATATAATAACTGATGAACCCCAAATAGTCCAGTGGGCCCTTCTGTTCATAACAGTCTGGTTGGAAGGGGATGGACACAGACTGTGAGAGTGTCTGTGACAGAGAGACTGGAGGAGAGAGATGGAAGCAGATTGCTAGAGAGATCCTGAAGAGGAGAGCAGGGACTGTGGGAATGTGATTGGGTAAAGAGACTAGAGGAGTGTTAAGGATGATGAGAATAAAAGGCTGAGGGTAGAGTGACAGGAGCAGAGACAATGGAGGACAAAAGAGTCTTGGGAGAGCATTGAATGAGGACAGGGACTGCACAACTCAGTACAGCAAGCAGAAAGAAACTACAAAATAAACTGGAAGCAAGGAAACCTGAAAGAATACCACTTATAAACTTTAGAACAAATTCAAGAATTAAAAGTATGAACATGGTAGTTACATTTTAGGTGCAATATGATAAAGAATACAGTTACAGCGTCCTAAAAAACATAAATTTCTAATTCAAATCTGCCCCTGGATGCAGGTAAAACAGGGGTAGTCTGTGTAAAGGTGCAGAAAACATGAAGTCCAAATATATTTATTAAAATTAAGTTGAAGTCTGGAATCTGTATATATTTTTTTCCTGACATACACACAAATATTTATTTTATTTATTTATTTATTGACATTCAAAGGCACAGGAAGCAAATTTATATAGTGAAAAAGACACAAGGAAACCCCACATAATGACGTTTATGTAAAGACCTGAACACTGAGGGAAAGAAAGAGGATAGATAGATTGATGACTAAGACATCACCTGATGAAACATCGCCACCTGCTGGATATAATCTCAAATGGCAGATATTGGAATAAGACACTGAAAGTCTTCCCTGGACTGATCCTAAGCAAACGCAGTGAATGCCTCAAATCTGTGGGTTATATGAGTGTTCAATAGGATTTTTAGATTGGTTTAATGCTCATTTTATAAACAGACCGGGTAGGCTGATAAGATTAATAAACTCCCAAATGGTTACAGAATTCACAAGAGATTTTATAATGTCCTTACTGTAATCAGCCTAGGAGGGGTTCATAGAAAGAGTGGCCTTTACACCAGGAGTTCCATTTGGGGAGTGTTCAATATTTTAATACTATTAAAATAATTTACTTCGGCTATTTTTGCATCTGTATTTGTCATGGTGCCATCTTGACAAATGGATTTTAATATTGTCTTTAAATATGGGATATATACCGGTAAATGTTTTTCCCAAATTGTACACATATTTGTGTTTTTGACCTACAAAGCCAGCTAACTTATCAGTTGTTCTTTTGGAGATTCATAGCTGAGTATTATAAGTCAAGCTTCCATACTTTGTAACACAATTAGAACAAAAAGGGAACTTAGAAAACCCCAAATTCATGGTTCTAATGGATTTTATTAGTTGATCCAATACATTTTATTCTAAACTTAGACTCTTGATTTTTAGGGACATATAAGTTATAATGATTTATAAAAGTCTTGAAAGAGGAACCATTTGATGAACTTCACATTTTTTCTCAGTGATGGCCCAGGATCTAGATATGGCTCAGTAGAATGAGCGTTAAGATGTGGGGAATAGGTTGCTCCATAATACATTGTAAGAGCCACCCTGAAACGAAGATGCACCCTGAAATTCTTTTGCAGACAATCTTGAATGGTATTCTTGATTATGGCTCTTTTCTGGGGAGGAAGATACACCTCTAATCTTGATGTTCTGCATCTTTCTGCTGGGAATAGTGAACTGTTCTTGGTGCTTTTGATGCATCCATGTTCTTCCAGATACCTCAGAACTATAACTTTCTGAGTTTAAAGGGAGCTCTTTTGTTGGTTCAAGATCAAGATATTGTCCAGGTAATGAAGAAGCCTTATTTCATATTTTCTGAGACAGACCAAAATCTTTGTTAATACCCTTGGTGCTGGATAAGTAAAAGGGTAGACAAGTGAACTGAAAGTGGATATCTTCTATAGAGAACCTTACTTATCTCTGGTGCTCCCGAGATAATGCAATGTGGTAATATACATCCTTTAGATCTATTGTGATAGCCCATTGTTATAGTGTGACATCGGAAACGATGGAACTCAGTGATTACATTCTGAAAGATCTTATTCTGAGATTGTTGTTTAGACCCTTTAAATCTATAATGGGTTGCTTTAGCTTTTCCTGATTTTCTTGGCACAAAAAAAATTCAGTATAGATCTTTTCCCTTTTGATGAACAGGAACTGGAATAATAGTTTCCTAGTTTGTTTTTTGTTTATAAATATATTTTACTAGCGACTTGCCCGTCAAAAAATGACGGCAATGTGATGTATATGTTTGTCAAGTTGTTTAGTTATTAACATATATTTTTGACACTTGTAAGTATTTTAATATGAACGTGTATTTTTGTAAAATGTTGATGTAATGGTTTTTTAAAATGTAATTAGTATCTGAAGAATTGTTAACTTTAATATACATTGAATGAATAGGAAAGCAAAAAGTAAAAAGCCTTCTTTAAACGTTGCAAATTTTAACATGAAGTTTAAAATATATGTAAGCAATAACCATCAAAGTATATATTTTTAAACTTGAACTTTATTTTTTATGTAAGTTTAGAAGTTGACAAAACATTGGTATAATTTTGAACATTATAAACAGGAACATAGTGAATACATTTTGTAACCTAATTTTTTATTAAAAGTATTAACATTTGAATGTAAAAACAATTGACATTTAAATTAATCAGTATTAAAATTCAATTTCTATCACAATAATTGTTAACTTGAATATACATTGAATGTAGAGGAAGGCATACAGTAAAACTCTTCTTAAAACGTACGTAATTAAAGTAATTTATTACTGAGCACATAAATTGGCGATAAACATTAATGTAGGTAGTAATCTTAAGATAACAGACAATATTTACATTGTGACTTAAAAGGTGCTTGACCTCTTAACATCCACTTTGTAATATGTTGAATGAAATAACTTGAAAATATATTTTTTAAACTTGTAACATTAGAAACATTAACATAGTGACTTAACAAATTTAACATAATTTTTACTAACAATGCAAGGCAAGTATTTTGTGAGGCGAATCATTCATAAACATGACTTCCATTAATTATGACTGAATTAAACAACCAATTGTTATGTATTTTGCAATGCTTTTAAAAAATCTTGGCATCTTTAATTAGTATCCTTCAAAGTTATAGTACTTCATAGTAGACAATGTTTTTAGTAAAAATACGTCCATCTTCTAATAAATCACCTTGACTTTCATTGTTTTCAATGTAAACTTTAATAGCCTGTGGATTTTTGCACCTTGACAACGCAACGTACAATTGACCATGTGCAAAAACTGGTTCTTCCAAGAAAATACCCACAGATTTGAAAGTTTGACCTTGTGATTTATTAATGGTCATGGCAAATGCCATAATAATGGTAAATTGTCTTCTTTGAAGTATAAAAGGGAGACTACTTTCACTTGGTGCTAAATCTATTCTTGGTATGAAAACTCTCTCTCCTTTATGGGTCCCAGTTAAAATTTCAGCATCTATAAAATGGTCCTTTAATTGTTGAACAATTAATCTTGTGCCATTGCATAGGCCTTTTTTGGGGTTCATATTTCGCAGTAACATGATAATTGCACCTTTCTTTAGCTGCAAAATATGTGGTGGCATTCCAGAAGGAGTTAAAGAGTTTATGAATTCAGTCGAAAAGTTAGCCTGACTTTCATTGTCATCAGCAAGTACAGAATCAGCACTGTGATAATTTCTTTGTGGTGCATACATTTTTTTAAAGATTTTATTATTGAGGATTAATGCATCTTTATTTTTACACGTCAGTATGACTTGGTTGGCAAGCTCGGAATATTCTTCGTTATTTATGCTCCCTTCAAATATAGCCGATATAATATCTTGTTGACAAATCATATGAGGTGGGATCTCTACAGTGTCGTCAGGTAAATGTAGTATTTTTTCTGTTCTGCCTTCTCCAATTTTAATAAGCCAATCATTGAAATCAGTTTGGCCTTCTGATCTCATATTTTGTTGCAGTTGAAGATGGGTAAAATGTTTCCATACTGTACTTGACTTTATACATGTTTCGATAATGTCAGTTCGATTTCCATGTACAACAACAGGTAATGTTTGTCTAAAATCGCCACCCAACAACATTACCTTTCCACCAAATGGAAAAATATTATCCATGACTTCACGAAGCAAACGGTCAATACATTGGAGGGCATAGCATGACATCATTGTGGCCTCATCTATTATAATTAATTTACATTTCTTCAATTTCTTTGCTTGTAAGGATGTCATGCGAATATCTGACACAGAATTTTCTAAAATAGACACTGGCAGTTTAAATCCACTATGAACAGTTCTTCCACCTTCTAATAAAAGTGCAGCAATTCCAGTAGTGGCAAACGCCATTGCTATTTTTCCTTGTGCTCGTACTGAACTCATTAATAAATTGTACAAATATGTTTTCCCTGATCCGCCAGGTCCATCAAGATAGAAATAACGCTCTGTCACCATGTCATCATCTATAGCATTTTTAATGGCATGAAATGCTTGCAATTGTAGTGTATTTAAAGTTGCAAGTCTTTCTTCTGTTCTTTCTGCTTGTAGTTGAATGTCATAGTCTTCAAAGTTAATGTCATCTATAAGACCTGGATCAGGCAAATTAAAACTTGCACAACTTAATCCATGAGTTAAAAAGACTTCTTGGATTTCCATTAACGCTTTTAAGTGTGCAATGGGTTCATTGTATCGTCGCATAAAGTCTTCAGCCATATTACTTTTAAAAGTCTCCCACAAAGCTAATGCATTTGGAGCATTTGAGAAGATACAAATAAAAGCAAATTGTTCTCTCATCTGTCGTGGCATTTGACATTGTGCTGCTTCTTCTAAACATCTTTCCCACTCTGTATCATCAGCGAGTAAGTTTCTATGTCTTGCAGCTAAATGGAAGGATTCATATACAATGTCATTAACAGTTCTTAAGTGTTCAAAACTTTGTGCTCCAGGAACATTTAAAAGTAATATCCGTAAGCAAAAACGTTCCACATCTCTTGGACTGACTGTGTAAAATCTTGGAATAATTTTATTGCCTCTGGTTTTTCTTGGTCTCCATAATCCATTCACAAAAACATAGTGATATGAAATTTCAATATATAAGTATTGTGTTGCTTCAGCATCAGTGGAATTTAATGCAAACCATGCAGTTAGTGTAGTGTGACGATCTTCACTTTGGGCCAATGCATTCATTTCATTTCCAGCATGGAAATAGACTAAATGTCGTTGTGGCAAATGTACTGCTAACCTATATACTGCATGTGATCTATCATGCATTTCAAATTTTAAAAGCCGCCACATAGCTTCTGGCGCACTGACATAGCGAGCATCTACATGAGATGCAAGTTCATCATGTACTAACTCACTACTTTCAGGGTTGTCTGCACTTTTGACGACTACAGTAGCTGCATCGTAACCTTTGTAAATATATTTGTAGACATATTTAATGGATTTGATGGAAGTGCAGGCTTCTACGTTGATGTGGGCGTTGTACTTCATGAGTAAATGTGGATTGTAGGGTACTACATATCTATTGTCCACTTTTTTTCCACGAATAATGGCACTATCTCCTTCTCTTCTTTTATAAAGTGGATATCCATCACAATTGGCATAGGTTTTGTCTCTATAATCTTTTGGAAATTCTTTGGAACATTTATTATTTTCCATACATGGTGATTGTGGATTAAGGTCACCACAGGGTCCATGAATCATGCGATGAGTAACAATCTCATATAGTCTACCATATAGTTCTGGATCTGGTAGTTCAGCAACAATGACTGCATCCACTTTGTCTGAAGTATCTAATTTATCTTTTTCTTGAAGTATTATTAGAAGATGTGCATGTGGAAGGCCTCTTTTTTGAAATTCAATGGTATATACATAAGCAAGACATTTGCCAAATAACTGATTTATAGTGAAGTCACGTATTAATTCATTTAATTTAATCTTAAAAACTCTGGCTACTAAATCTGGTCGATCTGAAGCAGTTTGTCCAAGAAGTAGATTTAGTGTAATTTCTGGCCATTGTGGATTACATGTAAATGTCACAAATAAATCGGGTTTGCCAAATTTTGTCACAATAGCCATAGCATCATTGTATCTTTCTCTCATATTCCGAGGAGATCCTTGAAAGGAAGATGGTAAAATGATGGCTTTGCCAGCTGTCATGTCTCTGCTTGTAGCCACGTCAGCAACATAGTCCATGAGTCCAGAATATTGTTCTACACGGAGTTTATCTTGTTGATATTTGATAAAGTTTAAATTATTTGCCTCAACTTGTAAATATGAATCAATAATCCATTGTTGTGTTAGTTTCCCACCACATAAAATTGGATTAAATACATTGCGAATGGCAATTTTAGCTACTTTAAATTCAAGCATAGAAACATTATTTCGGATTCTGGCTTTAGCATTTGGGTAACTGGGAAGAGTTAATTTTGGTTGCCAACCTGCTTCTCCGTGTGGGAAAAAGATGGGATATGTCATTGGATCTAAATTTGGACTTAAGATACTCATATTAATAAACGGTTGGTCCTCATTTCTAGGATATATTCGAATGTCTCTTTGAAATGGTGGTTCTCCTTCATCATTCTGAAACACCATTGCAACCTCATTTGTTGTTGGCAAGTTATAACGACGTTTATCAGTATGTCTGTCTCTTTTAAGCACCATATTAACCTTCGGCATTGGTAATTGATGTGTTTGTGAATGAAGTAGTTGTTCATTTTCTACTTCTGCCAATTTTTTATAAGCTTTACTGTAGGGATTGTTGTCCATAATGTTATTTAGCTCTATGAAAACAGTGGGTAAGCATTTTTTATTTTCTTCCATCTGCATACGTTGGTCAACAGCTTCCATTGTATCTAGGACATATAGTTGAGCGAATTTTCTTTTATTTCCTTCCTCTGGATGTAAATGGGAAGTGCGATGATAAATTTGTCCTTGGACTTTAAAACAGTAAGGACCATGTCCTGGTACATTAGCAGCTAATGTTGCCCCCATGGATGCAAAGGATATGGCACTATTGTAAAATCTTATGTTTGTCTTAAAATTTTTGTAGTTTGGAAAAGTAGGTTCAGTCATAATATTTTGTAAATAAATTGGAAATTCTTTCCTTTCTGGAAGTTTGAACTTGCCTTTTTGACAACAACTAATAAATTGTCCATCTCTGGGTCTCTCCTGTTTAAAATAATAAGCCTCACAAAACTGACATTGAGTAGTCATGTCCCCACAACTATGAACCTCTACTGCTAAAGACTTGAGTAGAGGACAATTTGCAAAGCATATAGGATTTTGAATTTCATATTCATCAGGTGAAATGTCATATAATGTTTCAACAACAGGTTCTAAATGTTTTGTTTTTTTCGTTGCTTTTCTTGGTATATGTTGTATTGTTTGAGGTAAAATGTCAAGTAATGTTTCATGAAACGGTTCTAAATGCTTTGTTTTCTTTGTTGCTTTTTTTGGTATCTCTTGTATTTTTTCTGGTAAAATGTCATCTGATGTTTGAGCAACAGGTTGTAAATGCTTTATTTTCTTTGTTGTTTTTTTTTACATATCTTTAATTTCTGCAAGTGACAGTCTTTTGCTTGCAATTCTTTTGCGTTCTTTTTCTCGTCGAATTTCCTTCTTCTCCGGTGTCTGCTGGCTGTCTGCTCTCTGTCGTCGTTCTCTAGCTTGGCGTCTTTTCTTTTCTTGTTTACTCTCGTTATCAGCCATGTTAATCTGTAAAAATAAAATAATGTACCATTAGTTTATTTTGAGATGTTAAGTTGTTTTTCATGACAAATAGTTATCAATAGTGTGTTAACATTTTATACTTAATCAATTTCAATGCGGTCAATTGAATAAAAGTCTAAATAAGGCCATCAGATAATTATTTAAAGAAATTTTTATTTATTAAACATGTATCAAAAAGCAAGTGTTTCAGTAACTAAAAAGGTATTTTCAAAAAGATGTTATGTCCTTATTTACAGCACTATTCAATTTGTCAAATGGCAATTAAATTAGGGTTTAGGACTGGAATGTTACAATGACAAATTGTATAGATTCTGTGTTTTTAGACTTTTTTGGACTATGCCAATTTATTTTGTAAGTTTACATTGAAGTTTGTATTTAGTGTTAAAGATTATTGGCCCTAAAAGACAAATAAGAGATAGATGATAGATATTACTTTTTATACTGTACCTTGGTTGAAGTTTGATTTCAAGCAAAATTCTTTGTTGGTCCTGTGTTGAAAGCCTTCGTCCGATGGTCTGGTCCTGTGTTGAAAGTCCTCGTCCGATGGTGTAGTCCTCTGTTGAAAGTCCTCGTCCTCTGGTGTGGTCCTCAGTTCCAACTCCTGTTCCGATGTTCTTGACGCAGTATCTGTTATAAAATAAAAATGAAAATGTTATGTTATTTGAATGTGTTTGTATTAATGAAAAAATGGCATTATTTCTGTGTTTTTCTACAATCCTTTTTGGTGCGCTGCAATTTTGGTATGCTTCTGTAGGCTATTTTCTAAGGCTTATAGGTGGTTAAACATTAAAGAAGAATATTAATTAAGTTTTCTCTTTTTTTACTTGTTATACTGTACCTTGGTTGAAGTTTGATTTGAAGCAGAATCTTTGTTGGTCCTGTGTTGAAAGCCTTTGTCTGATGGTCTGGTCCTGTGTTGAAAGTCCTCGTCCAATCGTCTGGTCCTCTGTTTAAAGTCCTCGTCCGATGGTGTAGTCCTCTGTTGAAAGTCCTCGTCCTATGGTGTAGTCCTCTGTTGAAAGTCCTCGTCCAATGGTCTGGTCCTCTGTTGAAAGTCCTCGTCCGCTGGTGTGGTCCTCAGTTGAAACTCCTGGTCTGATGTTCTTGACGCAGTATCTGATATAAAATAAAAATGTAATTTTATTTGAATGTATTTGTATGAACTAAAAAATGACATTATTTCTTTGTTTTTCTACAATCCCGTTTGGTGCCCACCACTTTTGGTATGCTTATTTAGGCCTTTTTCTAAGGCTTATAGATTGTTAAACATAAAATAAGTATCTAAATGTACTTTGGTATGTGTTTGTGTGAGTTTTCATACAATCCTGTTTGATGCGCACCACTGTTGGTATGCTTATTAATGTAGTTTTGTAATGCTAATAGGTTGTTAAACATAAAATAAGAATCTAAATGTAGTTTGCTATGTGTTTGTGTGAGTTTTCATACAATCCTGTTTGGTGGGCACCAATGTTGGTATGCTTATTTAGGCTTCTTTCTAAGGCTTATAGGTTGTTAAACATTAAAATAAGAATTTAAATGTAGTTTGCTATGTGTTTGTGTGAGTTTTCGTACAATCCTGTTTGATGGGCACCACTTTTGTTATACTTATGTAGTGTTTTTTCTAATGGTTATAGGTTGTTAAACAAAAAGAATATAAATTTAGTTTGCTATGTGTTTGTTACAATCCTGTTTTGTGTGTACCAGTTTGTGTGTACCATATGTTGCATACTTTGGCCCTCATTCAATTGCAGTTTGGCCAATTCAATAGGGTTCTAAATGTGCTTATTTGGAGCCCTATTGAATTGTCCAAAATATCAATTGAATGAGGGCCTTTGTTTGCTGGATTTGTTATATTGTGAGGGCCTCATTGAATTTGGTTTTTCAATAGGGCTCTATATAAGCACAGAGCATATTTTTGAACAGAAGTTTTTAGTTAAAAACTTCTGTAAAAAAAGATGCTCTGTGCTCATATTGAGCCAAATGTGCTTATATAGAGCCCTATTGAAATGGGCAAATCACATTTGAATGAGGCCCTCGGCCATTAAACATATTTAGGTCCTGAATCAATTGCGTTTTGACCAATTGAATAGGGCTCTATATAAGCACATAAAATATTTTTTGACAGAAGTTTTGAGTTAGTGAAGACCTTGATTGTGGTTAGAAGTTCAGTAACTAAAAATGTCTGTCTAAAAAATCTATTATGTGCTTATATAAAGCCCTATTCAATTAGCCAACTCACAATTGAATAAGGCTCATGGTTCGGTTCTTTTTTATACTTAATACTGTACCTTGATTGAAGTGTGGAATGACAGAGGGTCCCCTCCTGGCAATCTTAATCCGCCGGTCTTCTTGTAGTGTCTGTTTGAAAAATAAAGTGAAATAGTGAATTATAGAATTTTTTATTTGTATTTAACAAACCATGGCCTTTTCAGCATTTAAAGTATTTTTGTATCTTACCTCTTCTTCTTTGTTGGTGTTCTTTAAAAGGGATTGTGCTTCACAGTGCACGGTGCAAATTGTTGAGAGACGCTGTTGATGCAGAGTCTGTTTGAATATTAAAAAAAGTAGAAAGATTGAGTTTTAGGTGATCTATTAAATTGCAGTAAATTAATTTCATTGAAATATACTTCTGTAATTAATTTGAATTAACATTATTTTTTGGTGGGGTCTACACACATATGTCACATACATGAAGCACATTTCCATAGTTGAAAGTAATTTTTTTGTGTGCGTGTGACATATCACTATACATGAATCATATTTTAATTGTTAAATTAACCTTATTTTTATTTTTGGCCAACATACATAAATGTGTGTGTGACATGTGACTATAGATGATACACATATATGTGCGTGTCACATATCAGTATACATGACTCATATTTTAATAGTATTTTAATAGTCCCAACTTATTTTTTTCTAATGTAATTTAAATGTAGTTGTTTAATTAGTTTGTTGCAGGGGCAATACACATAAATGTGCATGTGACATGTCACTATACATTATACGCATAAATGTGCGTGTGACATGTCACTATACATTATACACATAAATGTGCGTGTCACATGTCAGTATACATTATACGCATAAATGTGCGTGTCACTTGTCAGTATACATTATACGCATATATGTGCGTGTCACATGTCAGTATACATTATACGCATATATGTGTGTGTCAGTATACATAAACCTCTTTGTCTTCTTTAATTTTTTTTTTTGATGTCCTGTCTTGATAATAAAATAAGTAATATATTATAGCTTACCTCTCAGTTGTAATTTGCACAATGTAAAGTAGTAAATTAGGAAAGAATTAGTTTTAGCAGCAGTTATCTCAGAAGTCACTCTGTTCATCACCTGAGGAGAAATGTATTTTTCTCTGTCAAATAGGCAGTATTTATAAACTTGTAGAACATTCTGGAAAGTTAGACCGTTAGAACGCAATACGCATGCGCTATTTGCGTTCCAGCTTACAATTTGCGTTCCATCCGCCATTTTGTGCGTAGTAGTGGTTAAAATGGTGTTTAATATGAGTGTGATCCGTTCCGCATAGTATGTGTTTCATTATTGCGAGTAAGTGTAGTGTAGTTACGTCTGGAGCCTCGTTTTCGTTTTGTTCGGCGGCCATTTTTTCTCTCGCTTAGCCGATTTTCGGTCGTTTAAACTCTTTGTTTTGGACTTAAATGGACGTGTAAATGAACTTTTGGAGGTGCCGGATGCCCCCCCGTGCTGTAAGTAAGCTTTTTATGTGTTTGTTGTGTTTATTTCTTGTGTTTGTGATGTTCTGATGCGCGGCGGTTGGAATGGGTCTTTCGCGGCCGTATTTTTTTCCGATGCGGCCGTATTTTGTTGCGATGTTGCCGTATTTTTTTGCGATATACGCAGTTAGCTTTTACGTGTACGACGCAGTGTATTTGTTTCTAAGTCGTGCGTATGTGTGTTAAGAGCGTGTGAAGGGCCTTTTTTACTGTTTTTTTGTTAAGTCTTGCGTCTGTGTGTCTGGGTGTAAGCGGGTGTGAGGCGACTTTGAGTTTTTTTTTGTTATGAAGTTGTGTGTGTGTGTATGTGTGTGTTAACACAGCCGATGTTGGGATGCTCCCACCACCGCAAATGCGGACCCTCGCTTCGCGAGGATCCGCATTTGCGGGGACGTGGTGGGGTTTTTGTTGGCTGGGCGGTTGGGTTTATTCTGTTAAAAAGTCGTGTGTGTGTATGTGTGTGTTAACACAGCCGACGTTGAGCCTCCACCACCGCAAATGCGGGCCCTCGCTTCGCGAGGACCCGCATTTGCGGGGAACTGCGTCCCTCGCTTCGCGAGGGACGCAGTTCTTGCGGGCTCGCTATGCGAGCCAGCAAGCGTGAGCAACGACTCGTACGCTCACAACTATATATGTGATTCGAAGAAATTTCATACAGTATATACACATGCATAACATGAGGAAAGGAAAGAAAGAGTAAAAAAGAAGAACAAGGCGGACATTCCTATCTACATACATATCTACATATATACAGTCATCTTCGGCGTACAGAATAAAGCTTACTAAATCATCGGTACATCAGGAGGGAGGATCATTTCAAAAGATCCTTTTAACTTGTAAAGAAAAGTGTAATTTAAATTATGCTCAGAAATGGGTCATATTTAAATTACCCCATTTTAACTTATTGAAGAAATTTTTTTTTTGACCTAATACCAGAGTTTTAATATCAGAGATTACATTACGGAGTCACACAGAGATAGTTAGGTATTAAGTCAAATGATATTTAATCTATATACAAGTAAAACGGTGCTAAAAGGTATAACAGGGATCACCTTCTGAATTCACTAATTGTTGGAACCTCGGATTGCTTCCAATATCTCACAATGAGCCACCTTTAATACCTATACTTTTGGGAAACGAAGTAAAGTCGTTAATAATTCTTCCGCACTTTGAGATGACATGTATCAATTCTTTTTTTATAAAAACTTCTTCCATTTTGGTTGGGGGGTGCATCCTTGCAAATCAATACCCTCTACCCATCAGATGTTTCTTAAGACTTTCATAATTTATCCAAGTACATTTTTTAAATTCTAATTTCTCTTATTATTCCTGTAGAGTAATGAGATTACCTTTACAGTATATTTCAAAAATACAGGTTAAGCCCTGGTCTATTAAAATTTTAATTGTTGGGCATATAGCCTGTGATTTTAGAAACTCTAACAGGGCTGCCAAAGAGGGATATCTAAACAATTTAGTTTTCTCTTTGGAAGTAAACCAACATTTTATAATAGCATTAATATTTTTTGGTAATTTACTGAACAAGGTTTTCTTAAACTTAGGAAGCCACAGTAGAGTTTGAATGGAGTAATCCTTAACTAAGGAATATTCTAGGATTAACCATCTTGGTTTGTCGAGAGTAGTATTCCAATTTATAAGTTGAGCTATGATAATCTTTTAGAAACAGTACATTTAGGCCACCATTAATTAATTTATTATATGTTATATATTTCCTAATTCTAGGTTTTCTAGAAATTAGCCAGGACATCAGGTATAGATCTCATATAATAGGTAATTTTTGGAATTATATTCATATTTAATGCTGCAATTCTAGCAGACCAAGACAGATTAAGTTGTCTCCAATCAGACAGTATTGGTCTAATCTTTTCCATTGCCTCATTAATATTATCTTTGAGGATTTTATTCACAGACCCTTGAGAATTTAATACCCAAATGGGTTATATATTTAGATTTTCAATTATAACTATAACTTATTAGGGTGTCTGATTTTAATTGATTGATTTTAAAGAAAGAGATTGTACCAAACTCATCTAGTATTTCTTGAAGTTTTTGAGAGTCCTGCTCTGGATTTGATATAGTTATAACAATATCATCAACAAATGCCATATATTTAATTTCTTCCTTGCCAATATAAACTCCTTTAATTCCTTTACATTCTCTTATATAAATTGCTAGTGGTTCCATAAAAAGTACAAACAGCAGCGGTGATAAAGGGCAGCCCTGGTGGGTGCCATTTTCTATTTTAAATTGCTTTGATTCAAAATCAGTATTCTCAACTCATGCAAATGAATTCCTATATAACGCTTTAAATGATTTTGAGGCAAATCCTCCTAGTCCAAATGTACTTAATACATATTCCCAGCTAACCCTATCGAAGGCTTTCTCCGCGTCTAATGATAATATCATAACGGGAATATCTTTATCTTCAACATATGAGATGATATTTAGGAGTCGTCTTGAATTATCCGACGTCTGTATGCCTGAGACAAATCCCCTTTGATCCGGGTGAATTAAATTGGCTATAATGGTCTTTAATCTATTTGCTAAAATTTTTGAATATATTTTGATGTCTATATTTTTTAATGATATTGGTCTATAACTGCTACACTCCTCTGGGTTTTTCCCTTCTTTCAATATATTAACAATTTTAGTCTCAGACATCTCCAACGGGATATTGCCTGTTTGTTTAATCTCGTTGAATAGGCTACACAAGTGTATTTGAAGTTCAGACTGTAGTACTTTATAAAACATATGGTCATAGCCGTCAATACCTGGGGCCTTATTTGATTTGCCACTGTTTATCACATTAATTTTTTCCTCACATGAGATTTCCCTATTTAGGTTAATTGCTTCTTGATCTGATATTCTGGGGGAGCTGGATATTATCTAAAAAAGTATTAATATCTGCTTTGTCTGGAGTGAATTGCTGATCTTTACCGATTATTATATAATTTTTCGTAGAATTCCTGGAACACCTCACCAATTTTATCAGGGCTCACCTGGATTTTTTTCTCTGCATCTAATATTTTTAGAATCCTATTTTGTATATGTTGTTTTTTTTAATCTGTTCGCCAGAAATGTACCAGTTTTGTTACCATACAAAAAGTTGGATTGTTGGTATCTCCATAAAAGGTTATCTGCCTGGGATTGTAATGTATGATTTATTTGATTATTTATTATATTAATTTTTATACCTATATCTTTATTTGGACTCTTTTTATGGATCTGGTGTAATTTTTCTAATTTGATATATAAAGTTTTTAAGGGTTTTCCTCTTTGCTTATTAATTTCTGCCATCCTAGAGATCAGAATTCCTCTCAAATAGGCTTTATAAGCACACCATAGTGTCTTCCTAGAGTTCACTGAGTCCATGTTATTCTCAAAAAAAAATCCTGGGTATCTTTTTTCAATCTATTCAGGTTATCTATATTTTTGAATATTATAGGATTAATTTTCCACCTTTTTTGAGTTTTGAGTTCAAATAAATCCTTCAGAGTAATACTATTCATGCTATGATCTGACCAAGGAGTCAGGACAATATCGGTCTCTCCTATCAATTTCAAGGTATTCAGATCTGAAAAAATATGCAGGAAGATGAATCAAATCAGTTTGAAAAAAAAAGTAAATTCTTTACAATACGGGTGAAAAACTCTCTGTAACGGATCTACTGGCACCCCGACTGGGTACCTCCATTGATGGACGCGTCCTAGCTTGCGCCGAGGACTACAAGCACCGCACTGGACACCACAACCACCACAGACTCCACAACCACTGTAGTTTAATTGGAGCCGCGCCGTCTTCCTTTCACCCTGTATGAATCTCCAGCATCCAGGACCGTGTGGGGAAGACCTCTCCTCCAAGGAGAGTACATCAGGAACAAGAGTTCAGTAGTTAAAATTCAAGGGAGTATGCAGCGCATAGCAATCCCCAGTGTGATATAGCAATCCCCTTGCAAGAACAAGACGAGGCTACGTTTTGCAGGGTCAAGTAGAACTCAGGTGCTGGTACACCCAGCCTGGTTTTTATTACAGTCAGGTACAAACAGAACACACCCAGGGGGGAGGTATAGAACAATCAATAACACAATAGTAACGCCCACAGTTTCCCTCCCCTCTGCTGGGGAGATAATTGAGTTTATTACTGTATCTACTCAATTATCTCCCAGCTAAAACTTACACATTTTTATACATTTGTATAACTTTATGATTTTACATAGTACATAAATAAATCTTACATTTTTATGAACAACATAAATTGTGGAACAACATATTAAAAAATGGCATGAATCAGACCAGGGGTTCAAACGTTAGTAAAAGTATCTTTTGGGCTATGACTGGCAGCATGGCAATCTGGCTCAAACCGGTTTTACAGAGGCCTCTGTACTGGAGACAATGGGGAAAGTAATCCAATTATCCAGGGATAGAGGCAGACTCCATTGAGCACATGGTTGCAAAAAGACATAAACCATTTCAAAATACATAAAGTCACCTTTTACACATAACACACAGACATTTCACATATCCCCAGATAGCTGGGATCTGAGCGCACAAAACTACTGAATAGCGCTCAGATCCTATTCACACAGTTCAATTGCCATGTAGCTAAAGTCTTTGCCATAGTCTATCATTATATGAATGGGCTCCATGGCATAGCTATCTGGGGTATCACCGCTCACACAGGGCAAGTACCGAATGACCCCCCTGTATTTAAAGGGCCAGATATAGTGACATACACTCTGGTATGGCCGAATACTGTGTTTAAAGGGTAATATGTCCCAGGGCCATAGTCGCAGGGCAGGAGGCTGGCAATAAGTCCTCTCCAAGACAAAGTGGCGAAGGGCACTTCGTCACACTCTCCATAAGTCATAGAGCTCATAATTGTTTATTATGTTGGAGAAATCTAAAGCTATTTTATTATTTATAGCCTCCGATTTTATCTTATGACTTCTCAGTTTATCCATCTGGGCATCAATCACCATGTTAAAGTCTCCACTTATTATGAGGGACCCTCTCTTCAATTTATATAGATCTCGTAGAAAGGTTTTTAGATACCTGACCTGGTTTTTATTTGGCAAATATACATTTGCAAGAGTTATCAATCTGTTATTTATATACCCAGTCCATATTATATATCTACCACACTGGTCAATTTTTATAAATACCTCAGAGATCATCAATCTTTTATTAAAGAGAATAGATACTCCCTTGGATTTACTTTGAAATGTCGAATTTATATTAATTGGATATTGTTTATTGCTCATATACTTTAATGATTCTTGCTTCATATGAGTCTCCTGAAGGCATAGAATGTCTGTTTTAATTTTAGCGTAGTTTAGAAATGGTATTTTCCTTTTAGTCAGTGAATTTAATCCATTTACATTATGTGAGATTATTTTTATTCCTTTATTCATTTACCCATTTCATGGATCTATATGTCCTACCTGATAAATACCTGATAAATTCCTCCTCCTATATATATACTTGTCCTTCCTCAGACTTTCAAAAAACACACACCACCCTTGAAGTACTATAAGATAATTATCACTTATATTCTTACGGTTTGGTATTTAACCAGTCTGGCTTACTCCATGTCATATACACATGTAGAGCTCGTAATACTTTTGGTCCATTTTTCGTGTCACTTTATAAATTTACCCTGCAAGTGGGCATTATAGACCTTAGAGGAAAGGGTTGGAGAGAGATGTTAAATAGGTGATCAATATTTACATATGTATTATGTGATCCTCTAAGATACCTGATTAAAACATAATTCCAAAACTCTATACACATGTGTAAATTCTTCCATATTGTTATTTACATAACCCAAATATCTGATGTGAAATGAGGGAGAAAATCTCTAACTCTTATAATGTCTGTTATATGTATATTGCACAACAATCTTGTACTTTATCTTCCCCACTATTCCTTATCTTATGCTTTGCTTGCTACTTGTGAATTAATCGTGATAAAAACATAAACGTACTTAGAAAAAAATATATATATAAATTTCAACTCCTTTACTTAGTGATCTGTGTCTAGTTTTTCTCTACTCCAGGTATATCTCTATAGGTCCTGACTTCTATGGCCTCCAGAGTACCCATAAATAAATTACAGGGTATACCATTATATGCATAGAGCTACCAGTCCAGAGGACTATAAACATCAACATCATCTATTATTTCTTCTTTCTTTTATCTTTATTTTTGTCCTACTATTAATAGACCCAACTAATCCTCAAAGACACTCCCTGTCTTTTCGTTAGCCCAAACCACAACATCCTAAAGAGAGAAAATAGGATTTAGGATGTTACAGGGGAGAAGAGGGGGAAATACTATTTTCTCCCCCTGCTCTCCCCTCCTCTCCTCCTCCCATCCCCACCCTTCCTAATTCTTTTGCCATTTTCGGTTACTAGCAGTTAGATCAAGTTGTCCAACCTCTTTATCTGAAACAGTTATATCAAACTGCCACTCTTGCTGCAGTTTTTACCCTTCCTGGACCGATTTTATCCAATGCCATTTAGCATTTTTATATACGGATAAACCCTCTGGAGAAGCCCATTTATATATAACTTCATTTTGTCTTAAAACTTGGGTTATTAAGCTGTATTCTCTTCTTCTAGATAATGTATGAGCAGATAAATCTGGAAAAATTCTGATATTGTCATAAGGGGGAAAAAACTTTTGCTTAGCAAATGAGGCCTTCATAATATCATCTTTATATGATCGATAGTGAACTCTAGCTATAGTATCCCTAGGTATGGATTTATCTAGATGTTTTGCTAGGAGTATTCTATTAATAACATCTATAGTACTTCCATTAGGTAAAGCATTTGGAACCAATGTCCTCAGAAAGTCCTCCACATATGATTTTAGATCGCTGTCTGGCATTGTTTCCGAGATTCCGCTGAGTCGCAAATTATTCATCCTGCTTCGATCTTCCATAGCTGATATTTTATTCGTTAGGTCCTCAATTTTATTTTCCAGCTTCGCTATATATTTAAGAAGATTATTATTGTCCGTTATTAAATTGTCACAAGTGTTTTTGACAAATTCTGTTTTTGTCAAATCCAGAATTAGGTTTGTCTGGAAAATCTGTAACATTTCTTGCATTTTAGAACAGGTGAGGGTCTCCTTATCATCTGTCAATGTATTATCAGATCTTATTGTTTGAGAGGTTTTCTCTGGCAATATAATCATTGTCGATGTTGATAAGGTGCTATAATTTTGAGAACTAGTAGCAGAACCCTTTTTCTTAGGTGAGAACATAGATGGTGTCTTTATTGACTCATTTTTTGTTTTTTCCTTTGATTTCATTTTAGTAGGCATGTTCTATAAAATATGAGGGTAATTTCCAAAAACAAATGACATTTGGTAGAGTAATAATTAAGGCTACAATGTAGCAATATACAATATATACATAGCCCAGTAAATAGAGGGAGTCTCCTGTTGTAACAATTAATTGTTCAATTCTTCTCACAGGAACTCTGATATTCTTTATCAGAATAAGGCATAGGGAACCAATTTGTGTATCACTTCATCAGATTTAAATCTCATACTTATAATACTGTAGAGAAAATGAGCTTAAGAAACACTATGAAATGCACATGAGAAGGCCCCAATAGATGCGGCCTCTCCCTGGGCTCAGCCTGATACCACTTTCCCGGCAGTTGTATATTCCCTTTATAGAGAATTTATATCCATTTCTATCCACTTATAAAAACTGTGTCTTGTGTGCTGTTTAGACAGTGATTTCAATTTCTTATTTCTTATCAGTATGAAGATAGGATTATATACATACAGTCAAGTCCACAAATATTGGGACATCGACATAATTCTAATCTTTTTGGCTCTATACCCCACCACAATGGATTTGAAATGAAACGAACAAGATGTGCTTTAACTGCAGACTTTCAGCTTTAATTTGAGGTTATTTACATCCAAATCAGGTGAACGGTGTAGGAATTACAACAGTTTGTATATGTGCCTCCCACTTTTTAAGGGACCAAAAGTAATGGGACAATTGGCTGCTCAGCTGTTCCATGGCCAGGTGTGTGTTATTCCCTCATTATCCCATTTACAAAGAGCAGATACAAGCTCCAATGTTCATTTCAAGTGTGCTATTTGCATTTGTTGCTGTTAACTCTCAATATGAGATCCAAAGAGCTGTCACTATCAGTGAAGCAAGCCATAATTAGGCAGAAAAAAACAAAACAAACCCATCAGAGAGATAGCAAAAACATTAGGTGTGGCCAAATCAACTGTTTGGAACATACTTAAAAAGAAAGAACGCACCAGTGAGCTCCGCAACACCAAAAGACCAGGAAGACCACGGAAAACAACTGTGGTGGATGACCGAAGAATTATTTCCCTGTGAAGAAAACACCCTTCACAACAGTTGGCCAGATCAAGAACACTCTCCAGGAGGTAGGTGTATGTGTGTCAAAGTCAACAATCAAGAGAAGACTTCACCAGAGTAAATACAGAGGGTTCACCACAAGATGTAAACCATTGGTGAGCCTCAAAAACAGGAAGGCCAGATTAGAGTTTTCCAAACAACACCTAAAAAAGCCTTCACAGTTCTGGAACAACATAATATGGACAGATGAGACTAAGATCAACTTGTACCAGAGTGATGGGAAGAGAAGAGTATGGAGACGGAAAGGAACTGCTCATGATCCAAAGCATATAACCTCATCAGTGAAGCATGGTGGTGGTAGTGTCATGGCGTGGGCATGTATGGCTGCCAATGGAACTGGTTCTCTTGTACTTATTGATGATGTGACTGCTGACAAAAGCAGCAGGATGAATTCTGAAGTGTTTCGGGCAATATTATCTGCTCATATTCAGCCAAATGCTTCAGTTTTTTAAGGGAAAGAAGTGGAATGTTATGCAATGGCCAAGTCAATCACCTGATCTGAATCCGATTGAGCATGCATTTCACTTGCTGAAGACAAAACTGAAGGGAAAATGCCCCAAGAACAAGCAGGAACTGAAGACAGTTGCAATAGAGGTCTGGCAGAGCATCACCAGGGATGAAACCGAGCGTCTGGTGATGTCTATGCGTTCCAGACTTCAGGCTGTAATTGACTGCAAAGGATTTGCAACCAAGTATTAAAAAGTGAAAGTTTGTTTTATGACTGTTAATCTGTCCCATTACTTGTGGTCCCTTAAAAAGTGGGAGGCACATATACAAACTGTTGTAATTCCTACACCGTTCACCTGATTTGGATGTAAATACTCCAAATTAAAGCTGAAAGTCTGCAGTTAAAGCACATCTTGTTCGTTTCATTTCAAATCCATTGTGGTGGTGTATAGAGCCAAAAAGATTAGAATTATGTCGATGTCCCAATATTTATGGACCTGACTGTATATCCCTCTATGAGGTCTACATACTATCCTCCTTCTTGGCTGTATAACATTGATTTCAATTTCTTATTTCTTATCAGTATGAAGATAGGATGATATACATATATCTCTCTATGAGGTCTACATACTGTCCTTCTTCTTGGCTGTATAACATAATTCCAGTCAGAGTTTCATATTGAAGCAGACAGCCCCCTAGAGACACTTAGGAAGTTTGAACTTCATTGTCTGTGGCTTCTTTTTCCATGAATAAAAGGATGTCTCTTAATGGAGTTGAATAATGTGGATTGATTACCTCTCCATTGTGATGATAAGTTAGTGTCTTTCCCTGACTGAAAAGTTTTGTCCCTATATGACTGTCTACGGCAGGGTTGATAATATATTCTGGTCTTGTAATTTCTTACCATCATCACTTTCAGGGTTCTGCTTTTTCTCTTCATTGCGTCTTCGAATTGTTTACCAAAGAGAAGATGTCCATTATATGTTAACCAAACCAGATTTTACAATAAATTTATACTTTTAGTATCTTAACACTAGGCTCATCTGCTTGCCACCGAATATCCAATAATGCGACTTGTTAGTCTGATAAGATCTACATATGCTTCTAAGTTGAAATCTATCACCAACTAATTACATCCAATGCGTCAAAAATTGAAGACCTATGCACTCCATTATTTAATGCCTCTTCTATATTTGAGATGTAGACCTTTATGGCTTTTGATACTGAAGGCAAAGTAACTGCTGGTTTTCTAGCCGTACCTGAATCCATATAGGTTCTCTTTAGATTAGAATCCTACCTACAATCCATAGGATCCTTGAATGAATGAAAAACATCAACAAAGCAGGTTTACTTTTGTAGCCACATTTGTAATGGGGCGGCTACTTTAGGTACATTATCCCAAATATTTCCATCTAAATCAGAGAAAGATTTTTGCCAATCTACCCTGAGTTTACGTTTTCTTCTCCACTCAGTGATGGCAACCTTCTTGATATTATCTATGAAGGGGAAGAAAATATTTTCTTCTTTAGGTTTGACTATCACTTTGAGATCCCGTATACCCAAAGCTTTTCTGACCACTTGTACCTGCGGTTTTTCAAGGTTTAATGAAAACTCAGTAGTAGCATCTTCATCTTCATCTTCTTCTTCAAAAAAATATCATATCTGTAAAGGCCTGATATACCTTCTCCTACTGATTCTGAGGATAAATCTTTGTTTGAATCTCTGTAGACCCTGGAGTTTTTTATCCGCTGAGTGTGTGGCTCTGTCAATGCCTCTTTCCATGGATTTTGAAATCCGCTGTGTTATGTCATCCAGGATTTTGCCCAAAACAAAGATGGTCACCACTTAGTAATCACTCAAGCATGGGAAAGACTGATCATGCATGAGTGGCAGAAGCAGATCCGAAAAATGACACTCGTAAGCATCTTATTTGTACAGAATTCTGTAACAGGCAGGAAAAATCTTCTGAAGACTTTTGTTGTTTAGTCGTTTAGTTGTGTCTGACTCTCCATGACACTATAGACCGCAGCATGCTGGGAATATCTTGTGTCTGGTTGTGCTTATCTATAAGATCTTCTTGGCAAAGATACTGGAGTGAGATACCAGTTCCTTCTCCAGTGGACCACAATTTGTCTGACCTCTCTGCTATGACTTGACCATCTTGGTTGAAGTTACAAGGTATAGCTCACAGCTTAATTGAGGTACACAAGCCCCTTCACCATGACAAAGTAGCGATCTAGAAGAGTTTAGGACATATCAAAATACTAAGTGAGTCTATGGTAGCAGTACCTAGTAATTCCCACTTGCAACAGTGAGTAGACAAGAAACATAGGTCTGTCAAGTGCTTACAGTACAGTATACTACCTTGGTAATGTATAAGTATAATACCTGAGTTTTACCCCTGGTCACTTACAGGGGAAGGACCTTCAGAGCTGTAGCCAGTCTGTCAGTGGCCCTATTGTAGGAAGAGAGAGGGTAACTCTCCCTACTGTGGATCCTATTATAACTTGGATCCGTGAGTCCTCAAACAAACATCCTAACAGTAGGAGGACAAGAACAAGACTGGTTATGGGGAAGAGCCTTTTATAGGGGTTTGGGATCTAGTGGCCAATAGGTGCCACTGTGCACTGCCATCCAACATGAAAGATTATTATTATTATTGTTTATTTGTAACACTCCAACATATTCCGTAGCTCTATATATAAGTTAAGTTACAGGCAATGACAAGTTCAAGATTACCACATTGCAAATAATGGAGGGCCCTGTCTTTGAGCTTGGAATCCGGTGTCCATCATCACTCCCACCTCCCAAGCCATTTGTCTCTGGGTTCTTCTGGACCCTGCTCTCTCTTTCATCCCTCACATACAGTCTCTAACTAAATCTTGCCTTCTCCATCTTAAAAAACATATCCAAAATACGCCATTACCTCACACAAGACACTACTAAGATCACTCTCTCGTCATTTCTCGTCTCGACTATTGCAACTTGCTCCTTGTTGGCCTGCCCATCACTCGCCTCTCTCCACTTCAATCCATAATGTATGCCTCCGCCAGACTCATCTTCCGTACACATCGTTCAGTGTCTGTAGCTCCTCTTTGTCAATCACTCCACTGGCTTCCCGTAGCCTCCAAAATTATTTTTAAATCTTGACCCTAACTAATAAAGCCCTCAACAACAGTGCACCCCCATACATTTCTGCTGTCATCTCCAAAGAAACCCCCACACGCCCTCTTTGTTCTGCTAACGACCTTCTTCTTTTTTCTACCACTCTTGTCACCTCCTCTCACTCCCGTCACCAGGACTTTTCTTGCGCTGCCCCTATTCTCAGGAACTCCTTGCCTCGCTTACCAGACTATTCTCCTGCCTCAAATCCTTCAAAACTTCAATAAAAACACACCTTTTTAAAGAAGCCTATAACCTTCCACCCTAACACTCTCAGCACTACTCTCTCCCTACTGTACCACATACAAACTTCAACCTTTAGATTGTAAGTCTGCTTTAGGGAAAGCACTATGGACACTGGATTCCAAGCTCAAAGACAGGGTCCTCCATTCTTTGCAATGTGTTAATCTTGAACTTGTCATTGCCTGTAAGCCTATCACCTAACCCTAACATTAAACCCTAAGAAATTCACAGACATTTTCGGCCGCGCCACCTAGTGTGCAATGGCTGTCATTGCACACAGCCAATCAGCAGGAAAAGTCCTACATTTGCCTGCTATTTATACAGCCCAACATATTTTAACCTTTTTTTCTCATAACATTAGTCAAAAAGACTATTTTTACCAATTTTACTCAAATATAGCTAAGAAAATCCTGTAGAACATCATAGGCCTTACTCTATTACTTATATGAATTAAATAAAAAAAAATATTATTATGATAGTTGTCATAAAATTGCATCTATTTTCATGTTTTTTTTCACAAACATCATGGTTACAGACTATTTCAGCTAAGTTAACACGCATACATTTTTCAATAATGATAATGAAAAGTTGTAAAATATAAAGCAGTAATTCCTTGTTTACACTTGCAAGCTGTTCATTTTTTCCTTTCATGAGATGAGTTGTCTTCCAACTGCAAAACCCAGGAGGCTGCGGCAGAACACCAGAGGCATCATTCTAAGAGCCTCATTCAATTCCGAGTTGCCCAATTGAATAGGGCTCTATATAAGCACATAGAAAAAAAATTCAACTAACTTTTTAGTTACTGAACCTCTATCCAAAACCAAGGTTTTCACTAACTAAAAACTTCGGTCAAAAATATATGTTATGTGCTTATATAGAGCCCTATTCAATTGACAAATTTCAAATTGAATGAGGACCTAAGTCTGGAAGGGGGAACAAGAGACCCTAGCAGAGTTATTAAAGAAAAACATATTTAACAATGTGCAATGAAATCTGCAACAGGGGTATCTACTACTAGCACTTGCAGAACACTTGTTAGTTTTTGTTACTGAGACTTTCTTTTTGTTATTTCTTTTCTTTCTTGATCATTGTTTAAAATTGCAATGTGAACATTAGTAGACAATGTTATGCTATTAGCCACATTACATTCTTAGGCCCTCATTCAATTGCAATTTGGCCAATTGAATAGGGCTCTAAATAAGCACATAACATATTTTTTTTAAAGAAGTTTTTAGTTAGTAAGCATCTATCCAAAAGCAAGGTTTTTACTAACTAAAAACTTCTTTAAAATAAATATGCTATGTGCTTATTTAGAGCCCGATTCATTTAGCCAAATCGCAATTGAATGAGGCCCTAAGCCTATAAGTGCAACGTGAGTCCCACAATGGCTGCGGGCTTGAAATTTGGCAGAGTTACAGAGCTATTAAATTAGAGCAGGGCGCGAGTTACGGGCTTGAAACACAAACCCGTAAACCATATCGAACGTTGGACGTGCGGACGTGAATGTGATCAATTAGTCAAACCCGTAGTTACGGGTTTAGATGGAGCCAATGGCAACAGAGATCGTCAGAATTACGGCACTGAAAAATATATTCTAGTCCATGCGAGTTCCAGTATATGTATTAACACATTGATTGCTGGGGTCGATGTGACATGGAAATTACACATGAAATAAAGTATTTTTTGGGGCCGATTTGCGAACTTGAGAATGTTGTGCTATTAATGCTAATACCTAATATTACTTTCCCTTTTATTATATGTACAGTAGTGTGTGTATATTTGCATTTACAGTGCTACAGAATGGACTTTACCCCCCTTGCGGGTCCTATCTAGAACCTGTGGGCTTTTTGGCTCCATTTGCAGGTTACGGGCCTGAACACCAGTGATTTTGATGCAATTTAATAGCACGATTGGAACGTAACAGTTACGGGCTTGAAAGAACAAAGGATTTGCGAGCGTGCAAGTCGAATTCTCACGTCCCGTAGGGTTTTCTCTCCCTTACCCCGCAAGTCATTGGCGGGTTGCTTTACGGGGCCAATTTAATAGCCGCAAGTCTTGCGGGCCACGTTACGGGCTTCTGTTTTCAACGTTGAGGGAATTAAATAGTGCCTCTCCATTTAAGGAAAACGCACATATGTATTACAAACCATCTATTTAATACATACAAGACACTGCACTATGGATAACTTGTATTTCCTGGTTCCATTGCAAGAACACACCAATATCAATTGCTAAACCTGATCCAAGGGAAGAAATACTATGGTTTTAATACCTTAAGCTGGTTCAGATGAAGGAACAATACAAAATGGATACATAAATATTGTGTCACTGAATGAACATGCCCATATTAATAAGCAAATCTGGTGCCAAGGAATGCCCATAATAAATATCCAAACCATGCGCCAGGTAATACAAACCTCTTCCCTCTAGTGTTCCCTCCATTGTAAATATTTGACACTGCTTTTCATCACCAGTAGAAAATATCCACATTACAGTCTCTATAATACCCCAGAATATATCAATATAATA